>CM032231.1:83115000-83460000 GCA_019009955.1 Riptortus pedestris | reverse complement strand
ATGAAGGTACAAGCGAAAAGCAAAGGCAGAAACGTATCCCAGGATGGCCCTTGAAACATAGAAGTATCACGTGGCACAGAGAGATACACTCGAAGTGCTTCGTCTCAGCCTTTGATATAGACAAAATTACCGCAGCATGTAGAACGTGAGAGCACTTATGGTGAAGGAGACAACCAAAACATCACTTCTCAATTACAACTTGGGCACTTGAAAATTCTGAAATGTTTTGAGAGTGAGAGCCTTTGTGGAAGTTCAGAAGTAGACAATGAAGTTGAATAAAATATGTTTCACAGAAGTATGTTGAGTCGGCAGGATTAATGGAAGGTTCTTTAGGGCAGAGAAATGCTCTTTCAAAGACCTTGAATGTTTGAAGTGAAATATATTTATTACATTAAACGTTAAAAATGAAGAAAGTTTCAATTCTTATTAGCAGATTTCCCTTAAGGGAAATCAGCTATTGAGGTTGTACTCATGACGGAATTTTCGAAATTTTTCTTCAAATGTCTATCGATCTTACCTAGTAAATGACGAAAATGAGGTCCTTTCAAAACTGTATGTATATATATATATATTTCTCTGTTACCGCTGTAGCGGTCGCAATTTGTGTCTGATCGTTACCAAACTCGATATGTAGTCGTTTTATGTAAAAAGAAAGATCAAGTTCTTTAACGGCTGAAATCGGACGAGTGGGAGGGGGGGGGGTTTAGAGGGGAGGATTTTCGAAAATTCAAAATATCTCCGTTACTATACGTCGGATCGAAAAATTGTACGGAATCAATCTTATTGCAAATTAAATTTACTATAAATATTGTTATATACATTTATTCTCTATCGTGAATATTAACCGAGATATTTGCATTTTTATTAAATCTAGGCGGCTAATGGACGGGTGACTTTCCCGCCAAAAGCTAGTTCGGCCGTTTCCTTAACTGCTTGACTCTCGTGAAATTTCTCTATTGTAAAACTTCACGTGGGAAATCTGCTTAGTTTACGAAGCCCCTGCGTGACGGACTTTTTGTTATATATTTATCAAGGATAATTATTTATACAACATTGTTTTCAGTTTTAAAAAAAATGTTTATTTCATTAAATCCCTACACGGTATTAACATACTATTTCTTCTACCTCTCAAACTATTAAAATACACTCATTTCGTACCTTTATTATTGCTCTATTTTTACAACCGGTTTTACAAAGCACCGGCATGTTGTGAAATTACTGGCGTCAAAAGTAAAATATATAACATGTGTGCCAAAAAGATTGAACCACAGTAAATATGACACATACCTGATAATAACCGAAAATTGATAAGCGACTTGCGCCATAGAGTAATATAAGAAACGGACGTTGTTCTGCCCTTTGAATTATATTGTGAGTATCAGCGCCTTCGCCGGCTGAATAAGTAATGCTAGGAGTTAAATAAATCATTAAGACTCACAAAACACAATGCAAAATTCACACACAAGAAAATGAAATATTTTGTCAATGACAGTAACTGTGTCCATTGATATTATTATGATTGTTAATACATTTGAAGTAACGAATGGTATTCCCCTTCATTAATCTATTACCTATGATCATCAGTGTGCAGAGAAATATAACAGAATAGTGGTTTACAACTAGTTTATCTTTACTAAATTTAAAAATGTGATTTGGTGTAAAACTCGAGGAATTCAGTGGACTCAAGTTCTGTTAGTGATTTCAGTGAAAGGTTTTATTTTTTTTTTTAAATTAAAAATAGTTATAGAGAATTGAAAAGTATTAGTCCTGTAGTAGTACCACACTATAATGAAATTATTTGAGTACTGAGCTATTTTTTGAGCTACTAAGTTACAAATATCTAATGAACTCAATTTAAAAAAGTCCGTCACGCAGGGGCTGCGTAAACTAAGCAGATTTCCCACGTGAAGTTTTACAATAGAGAAATCTGCCTAATAACAACAGTAGTTGTAATGAATCTTTAAACCTATTCACGAGGGACGATTAGTGACAAAAACGGCCGCCCTAGCTCTCGGCGGAATGTCCCAAACATAGCCGACTCCTGCTGATCACATACACAATACAAATGCAAATATCTCGGTTAATATTGAAGATAGAAAATAAATGTACAGAACAATATTTATAGTAAATTTAATTTTCTATAAGATTAGTTCTATACACTTTTTTAATCCGACGTATGGTAACGGAGATATTTCGAATTTTAAAAAAACCTCCCCTAACCCCCCCCCCCCCCTCCCACTGGTCCGATTTCAGCCGTTAACGAACTTGATCTTTCCTTTTACATACAACGACTAAATATCGAGTTTGGTAAAGATTAAATAATAATTGCGACCGCTAGAGCGGTAACAGACAAACAGACAAAAAGGGTAGGATCGATGGACATTTGAAGAAAAATTTCGAAAATCGCGTCATGAGTACAACCTCAATAGCTGATTTCCCTGAAGGGAAATCTGCTAAAATCAATCAATTTAGTAATTATATAAAATAAGATCAGGTCATCAATGTTAGTTGGTCTTAATCTCACTTGGTAAACCTAGAGTCGTGAGGTCGATTCTCACAAAATTCATCATCAAATTCTTAGCCCCACCCTCGGTGGAAAAGGGTGGTAACATGTCCATCAATACTACCCAGATGAGGAAAGTGAGGTCCGTACAAAACTATATATATATATATATATGTCTGTGTGTGTGTATTTTTGTTTGATGGTAACAAAACTCGATATTTAAACGCTTAATGTAAACGTCTGAAAATTGGACAAGTGAAGGGGACGGAGCTAAAGAGAGAATTTCAAAAAATGTTGCCTTCATTTGATGTGGGATCAAATATTATATAGAACCATAGGCTATTATAAAAGTGTTTTCAATATCATGAATATTAACCAAGATATTAAGATCTCTAAGTTCTCGCACTTTAACAATAAGCAAGTATATCATGAAACGCCTTATCCCAACCTTCATCACCTAATATTATATTCAGTTGACCCTTATTATGTGAGATACCTGCAAATATGGTGTGATGATAGATTAAGATTTTACGTATTTCACTCGAAAATGTTTATTTGGTCTATACCATGTTTGATGTTTAACCGTTCCATACAACACTAAGATGATATTCGTTATTGGCTGTAATTAGAACTGGGGGTGGGGTAATTGGGAATATTCAGTTATTATGCGTCGGATCGAAAAATGTTATAAAACCAGCATTGTTAAACTATTGATGAACTACAATTTTTGTTCTATTAATTTTTATGTAACACAATTCTTTCGACTTCAATAAAACCCCACTCCTATCCATGGGTTTTTATTTAGTAATGGAGAATATATGGTGAGTTGTAGATTAGTTGTGTGGGAAATCTGCTTAGTTTATGCAGCCCCTGAGAGACAAGACTTTTGTGTTGTTTGTCAAATTCCTTTCAGTGTTTTTCAAAGTGGGGATCTAATGTTTAATTTATTTTTTATTGTTATTTATTTGTACACAGAGATAAAGGCATTTAATATAGTGTGGTTTATTTACATTGGATTCCTGGGACATCTAAATAGTCTGGTCTGATCCTTAATGAGGAACATGCATTGGAGCTCAGTATGTTCTATTAGCAAAGCACATCAATCATAATCACATTAGAGGCAGAACGGGCCAGCCGACATTATTATAGACTTTATAATGTTGTCAGAGATTAGTCATTCTGTCAGGGCCTATCTCCATCTATGCATATATCCATGTCTCCTCTCTGCATTTAACTCATGTTATGCTTCCATAACATCCAAGCAAAACCAACAACTCATATCAATTACACAAGACTACATTGCAGAAAAACTCTGTTTTGATACAAAAATCATTAATGTCCCTCAGGTTCAAAAGTGTTTAATTAAAAGATATTATTATTGAGATTATTTTCTATATAAATAAAACTCTTAGGTTTGTCTGATTTTCTATTTAAATTCGACGGGGATATGTTTTTTTTTTCCATTTTTCAGAACATTCTAAGAATTATGGCTCGAAAATTGGAAATCGTGTCTGCCTGTCCGTCCGTTTGCTACTCATTCACTCAGAAACGCCTCGGAGGAATTCTATCAAATTTTATATTTGTGAGCCAACTATCCCAAGGGACAAACATGTTATATTAGAATCTGAATTTTCAACTAGAAGAGGAATTTACTTCAACGTGAAAACACGTATTCATCATATCTTCTCTATTATTTCTTTTAAAGCAGAAACATAAAGAAAAAAAATGTGCATAGAATTCCGACGTTATTTATATTTATGAATTAGCAGATTTCGATTTTTTATTTTTTGGTGTACCGCAATTTTATCAATTCGCACTTTTTTTAGAATAAAATAATTGGTAAAACCACCTTTGCCTAAACATACCACACCCCTAGAATAGAACTGTGTTCACTCAAAAATGATGAGTTTGGACATGACCCCTTCGATGGTAAGAAAGAATGTTTTTTAGAATAAACGTACTCCTAAAAAGGCGGTATAGAGAACGCGAAACATGTGGAGGAAAAATCAATCAGTGGAAGATATTTCATGTTTTTTAGCTTATTGACCTTCCACCATTTTCCCTTTAACTTTAATGACATTTACTTTATTATTTATTTCTTTTTTTGTTTCAGATGACACCGAGAGTGAAAGTTCTGAGCCTAGCAGATATAGACATGAAGGATGGGATTCCCCTGGGTCTTCTATCATCTCTAACGGGACTGAAGCATCTCAATTTATCTGGAACGGGAATAGATAGGTATTGCCAATTATACATTGCTAGTTGAACTCATTGGCTGAATTTCCTAATGTGTAAAAAGTCAGACAAAGTTTCCGATTAATCAATTAATTGTTAATTAGGAAACATAAAGCCAATTTCGGGTGCATGATAAATGGCTTCATTAACGCTAGAGACAGCTAAAATTGTTGTTCTTTTATTACCATAATATACCTGATTGCTCACGTAGCATGTACAATTATAAGTATCTAAAGTTTTGCCAAGATGGAGAGGGCTTTTTTTCCGTTTTCACAGGCCGAGAATAATAATAAGTACAATTATAACAACCATTAACCGAAAAGCAATAGGCAAAAGTAAAAGTTAGTCACGTGGCTGTAGATTTTCCAGGTATTGGTAAGACTACTGCTGTTCTCATCTCAAAAAATATTCTCTATTTCTCCCTTAGTAACAAGTCCATGTAAAAAACTAATTAAAATGTTTAATCATAAAAATTGGAATAGAAGTGTGGCTTTGCTGAAGGCTGAAACCAAGAAAGTACTAATAGCTCGCTTAATATTCGAGTTACAAAGAAACAACAATTTCAGTTTGTCAATAGTATGCAAGATAGGCTCTATAACATTTTACGAAGAAAATGAAATTTTCAAATTACCCCTCCCTTTAAACACCCTCTATTCTATTTGCGATTTTAGCCATTAAACAAATTTAGTCTTTAGTTTTAGATGAAACGCTTATATATCGAGTCAAAGAAAAATTGCGACCGCTAGACTGGCGACAGACATATATGTATAAAGGCCCATTTGATGCTATGGTAAAATATCAAACCCATTTCATGTATCACTAGATGTTAGATCGCAAGGTGACCGTGAAGAGTTTCCAAATGATATTAAATTAAGGTATCATGCGTTCATCATAGTTTGAATACATAGCACGCGTTTCATTGTGCGCAGCTGTAATGCACCAATTATAGCAAAATGATCCCCTTCCTAGAGCCTAATCCTGATTTAGCACTGCCGTAGTCCCGCCCGTCATCAGTACAAGAGTGGTCGCACGTCATCTCTCAGATGACTTACCACTTTTCCTTAAGAATTAAAGTTAGTTTTAATTAAGCCTATACTAATATTTGTATAAAAGTTATAATTGATACACTATGTGAAGAAAATACATGATTTATGATTATATAATGTGAAAAAAAAATATTTCACACATTATCTTGGCTTACACAATATAAAATTGATACATACATATGTTATACATACACATTATATAGTCAGATTTATAAAATAAAATAAAATAGTTAGGTAGCTTTATAAAATGAAATATGGCCATTTCCTAAATAAATTACTTGAGAATCGATCTCCGAAATATTCAGAAGAGAAAAAAATACTACCAAAGGCCACCTTCTGTTATTTCTCGATACATTATAAAGTGAACACATTTTATCCAATATACCCACACCTACTTTTGTTTGATTATAATGTGTTAAAATGGAAGGATTTTTCTTTTCTCCTGTTCTCTCATCTATTTCACCATCAAAATGCATACTTGATATAGCCAATAAATTTCTAATTTTGGACTTATTTTTTGGGACATAGGAAACCAGTGACAGATTTACAGGGAGCTTAAAAGTATAAAAAATAGGGAAATAAATTCACACATTTTCGCTTATAGGAAGGAGGGCACCCTGCCTCCTTCCTATAAGCGAAAATGTGTGAATTTATTTCCCTATTTTTTATACTTTTAAGCTCCCTGTAAATCTGTCACTGCACTACTTACAAAGGTAGTCGCGAGGGATCTCACAGATGCCTCAAGGTCAAGCGCAGTACTGGAGATTCAAAATAGGTTGAAACAGTACTGGTGGAAGGCTCTAGACATGAGGGGAAGGGAGCTAGGGTGGGGGCCTTGCAGGTTCTATCTTCTATTCAGCAGTTCAAAAAGTCTTTCCAAGCCATCTCTCAGATGACGTGCGACTACTGGAGTGTTAACAAACAATACTGATCTTATTGAAATGCGGATCGAAGATAAGAAAATATCAATGGGTTTATACTTGTGCTGATTTAATACTACTATTGTTGCTATTAAGCTCTGCCCCCATTATCTCCAGAGTTTACTTCAGAGTAGATTAGCGAATATGGAAAGATCAAAGACCAGGTAATTATACACCACATGATCAACAAAATCTTGTCAACCAACCTTTACAGCAATGAAAAGGCTAATTTGGCTATTCAAAGTTCAGAAGAGCTTATGAACCGAGAGAATGTTTCCTAATTAAAACATTTGAAAAGCAGGCAAGTTCTTCCAAGAATACCTACATTCCAGATCTGGCGAATGATGTTATTGTAAAAATAATCATATCTTAAATTGAGGTCAGTTTGGATACATCCGGAATATCCGATTCTTTGGTAACTAATTATTCTAAAAAAATAAAAATATTCATTTATGCGAACGAGCAAGAAAGCGGTATCTGCAAAGTATACTAAAGTTCCTTTCTAAATAATAATTTAATTATTTCTTATGAATGAGAAATATTCTTCAAATATGAATGAACTTGGCCAAGGTTTTCTGGGTATTTAGGTCTGTTATCATGAGAAAACCTCGTCACCCCATTCCAATTGGAATACTTACCAGCCATGAATTTTAGTGTAATAGCATCAAAGGCCCTGTTGAATTTCAACAATAATAATTTAATGACGTTATTTTTCTTTCCGAAACTCAATAAAATACAGACGTTACACTTGGTTATACCATCCTACATAAAATGTTTAACATCGATATTCAGACCAAACTTCCTTTGGCATCCTATTTAAAAAGTTTGGCTTTTATTTCTTTTTCGAACGACCCGACACCCTCTCCTGTAACTCCTTTGATAGACTACAAGTCTTAAGACTCCGGATCAGATATGAAACGTTTTTGTGTGTTAAAAATATAAAAATAAATAAAATATAGCATCTTATAAAGTCCAAAACAATTATAATCATAAGTACCAAGGGCTTCGAGCATGTTTTCTGTCATACTAAAAACTTTTTCAGTGTGCTCCAATGTGGGAATAAATGATATTTCACAAGTTCTCCACCTTAGTAGGAAATACATTATTAGAATATTTTCCAAGCATCTATCACTGGAAGAACTAAAATCCCTATGGAATAGATGCGAAATTAAATACGTCGTCGACAAGTATTGAGTGATGGAGTCGTCATCATAGGCATGCCAAAGCTTAACAAGATATCCAGCTTCTGAAATCTTAAAGAAACTGAAGAAGCTTCAATACGTTTAGACAAAAAAAAAAAACGACTTTCTCAATCCCAGATACATAAAATCTTGGAAGGCCAAACATTTTGTCTCAAAAATGCAGTATAAAAGAACGGATTTTTTTTTTCAAAATATAAAAAAAGTACTTACACAACCAATAGTAGACACCACTGATGCACGAACCTCATTATGACTTCAGGAAGCGTGTATTTGGTCTATATTAATGGAATTCGAATATTTCGATCCTCAGAGTATACACGATATTTATTTTGTAACTAATAATGATAAAAGACTTGAAATGTCTGCCTGGTTTGATAAGGATTTGACAATACTTCTGCCCGCTTTAAGAGCGCTATGTATAACTCAGACATTGAGTAGCTTCACTCATGAAAGTCAAGTGTTGGGGCGAGTTCCGTCCCTTAAAACAAATTGAAATTGTAGCTAATATACATATGATCTGGTATTCCATTTGAAACGCGGCATTAATTTAGAATTGTGACCCCTTCCCCCCTCCGAGCGGCAGAGCAAAAAAAATGGAGTCATTATTCACCTCCACATAATATATGCTAACGTTTGGTCGGTTTCTTATGGTATTTAAATTAGTTGGAATTAATCGGGCAACCCTGACGATTCCTATTGTCACTGCGGCTGGCAGAGAAATATGAGTATTAAATACAGTGTCAGATTGATGAAGCTTTTAATTAAGAGATCTTTTGAGAATGGTTAATTAAAAACTAACCTCTTAACATTCGGGATTTATTTCCAATTATAGCTGACGGCTTTTAATAAAGAATGACTTCCCCCAAAGCAAACGTATTACGATTTATAGTTCGCGGAGTTACAGCCATTCTTGAAATATGTAAATTGGTGTTTAAATACCCGGTTGAGACTTTATATGTACATTCTAAATTACTTTGTAACACTACTGGCTTTCAAGGGATTAATGATCCAATCCCTCGCATGCCTTAACAACCGCAGCACCACGAGGCCTACAAACTTACCCATTATGGCGTTCTCCTGAAATACAATGGCTTCAAATATATATGTATATGTACTTACATATGTGTATATTTGTAATTAATGAGCTTAGGTGTCACTATTTCGCAGTTGCACGAGTCAGTCCTCCGTTGATGAGAAAGAAATTTTCGCTTTGTTGAAAACGCATAGGACTATTCACATGTTTGACCGAAGCGTATATCTTAATAAGCTCTAAATGTTTCACTCATCCATCTTCTGTCTCTTGAAGAGCCTGTGACTAAAATACAGAACACTCACAATTATTGTCTCACAGACTGCCTTCCGCTACGGCGGAAAATCTATGACTGATAAAAGCTGATCTTTTCAACTTGAAGATGGATTCAAGGTCACGTTATCGCAATAGAAATTAATTTTATTCTTCGTCTTAACAGACCACAATGGTTTGGTTGAAGGCCATACGTTCACATAGCACACTCCCTGCTGTGTTATTGACGTTAGATTGAAAGGCTTCTAACTTCTTTAATCAAGAAGTGATTCTATTGTCTCAGAGTCCTAATGAGACACTGAGAGAGCGGAGAAAAGTCCAAACTCAACCGATGTGGCAATCAGTGACTCTAACTTAGCAGTCGTAGTTAAAATGTCTGGCTTCATGTCAGCTTGAGCTACTTTTCAGGCCCCCGTCACACACGGGCTGCGTAAACTAAGTAGCTTTCCCAAATGCCTGGCACACTTCAGATAAAACCCTCTATTCTTCATTTTACGTGTGATCAGGAGCGTACGTAAATTGGACTGGAAATGTAAGCTGAGCATGAGAAGTTAATTGATTTAAATGAAACTCGGAAGATTAGAAGTGAGGATTAACATTGGCACAGACTGAAAATTAAACTGTCCGTCACACAGGGTGTTGTCATACTTCCGCTTACTTAGTTCACTAACCGGCCGTACATCAGGAGGTCGCCGTGGGCGGTGGCCAAGAGCGGAAACTGCAGCGCTAGCGTACAGGATGGAGCGCTCGTTTTAGGCTGGGCAGCTATTGGTCGTGTGTCCGGCACTTGGTTTTGTTTATGCTCCGCAAACGTGCACGTTTTTCTGCTCTCACAGCGATTTTTCTCAAAAAGGATCTCTCCGCATCGAAGATAGAGGCCTCCGCTATCATTCTGTACCAGTTAGAAGAAGGAATCTGATGTGGAACACAAATAACACTGGAAGGAAAGTCCGCCTCATTGAAAGTATATTTTCATCAAAGGTACCTCTTTATTTTACTATAATGCCAGCATTATCGACGTTGACAATCGAATGAGTACTCATGATAAAGGACATTTCAATCATTATCTAGTGTATCTAAAGTATTAGCTTGCCACTAAAGTTTACAAACTTAATAAAGGGCAACCATTATTTTTCTTTCTATGTTTTACACCCCTCTTTAATAAAGTTAAAGTTTCTTTGTTTTTATAACATATTTATCAATAAGTGTTAATGTTTATTTCATTAGTTTTAAGGCTAGTTCCTAGATTAGTATTCTTTTCAGGTTTCAATTGTTTCAAATTATTATCATTTTGTTCTAACCTATCAGAAGGTTCATTACTATAAAGTTTGTGTATATGATATAACTTATTCAATATATTTTGATTCTTTGGAGAACTCAAATAGTGGCTTGTATTATTTCACCCTCATCTTTCCAAGAAAATAGTAAATACTTCGGTATAATCAAGGTGAGGAAATTATCTCTTTTATTAATTTTATTTCAGTCTAATGCTTTCATTATATTAACACAAAGGCTAACCGCACGCCCTAACACAGGGGTTGCGTAAATTATAAAGATCCCCCCCCACACTGGACGGAACACAGGGGGCTCCATATATTCTTCTTAGTAAATATACGATGAGTTGAAGTAGGGATTTATTAAAGGCTGAAAACAAGAATGTTCGGCTAACTCACTAATAAAATAATATTTGAGTTATTAGGAATCAATTAAAAAAAACAAAAATGTTGAGTATCAATAATTTAACAAGGTTGGTTCTATAACAGTTTTCAATCCGGCTCATATTAAAGTTTGTGCGAAAAAAATGTGTTTTATTGGTCTCTTTGCGTTAAACTATGAAGAACATATAAGGATATTGGGTCCAGAATATGAAGAAAAATTGTATTCTATAAGTACAATAAAGAAGTAAGTAAATTTTCAGTAATGTTGTACCAGAAAATAGATTATTTGAATAACTATTATAGATTATGCTATATAATTTATACCGTAAACAAGACTGATTAATTCATTTTCATAGTTTGATCACTTCAAACTTTGTGTAGCGATGTTCTTCTTTGTTTACTATTAAAATTACTTTTATTTATGTATGTATATATATAAAACTTACATGCGAGTTCGATTCCTGCCTGGGAAAAGGAATTTATTTAGTGACAGAATTCATAAAATAAAATCCTTAGTCCCACCCTGGCTAGAAAAGGGTATATATCACGTCCCAATTAGCCTTATTTGCAAAAAGCGGAAGTTAATAAATAATTTAATTTAAAACTTACATGTATGTAACGTATTTCATATTAAACTAAAAAAAAACGTGTGTTTTACAATACTATAGTGTAAGAGACATGAAGAAAATTAACTCTCTCTCTCTAAAAGGTTACATACTCAAGGAAATGAATAAAGTTCACACATATCTTATGTACTGTGACGAATGTTCGTACCATATTTTCCAACACAATGGGACAACTGTAATGTCATCACCTGAATATAAACTGTGACAGCTATGTATAATCTACGTTATAAATAGGGAGAAGTATAAATCTACGTTCTAATATTGTGGAGAAGGGAGACGAGACCTTAATAAGCCTTCCAGGAAGTATGGCTAAATTTAACGGCCAACTGACCTTAGTTAAACTTAATTATTTCCACCATCATCCAGTCGGCTGGACAAAGTGTGAGCCAAACGCAGACAAAACATCATTATCTTTGCTTGTCTTTCATTAATTTAGTCGATATATCGGGAAAATAAAAATATATAACAATAATTTGATTACTTTTATTCCACTTTCATATTTTAACACTAAAATCCCCCCCCACAAAGGGAGAGAAGAAGCATTTATAGCAGTGGAACAGAGGTATAGTATACGGTTCTTCAAACCCTCACCACATTTCGACTATACCTATGGTTTTAATAAAAGAAATGTGTACAGTCTGTTGGTTTCTTTATGTACTCTGTTCGTCAGTATCAACTCGAAGCAAAAAATTGACTGTCCATAATTAATGATTCATACAATATCATCTGAAGTTATTATTATTTTTTTTAAAAAAAAGGGTAATGTTAACCCCCTTGAAACAGCAATTCAACAAGGATGAACATTCAAAGATTGTGAATTTAATTGCATTTCAATATTATCTCTATTCCAAGCAATATTGCTTAAGAAAACTTGGCTAGAGGAAAATATTATTACGTATTGTTCTTCTTCACTACGAGAATTCTTCTCTTATTACCAAATTTTTCATAAGGGAAGTCTGCTATTGAGGTTGTAATCAGGTCGCGGTTTTCTAAACATTCGTTCAAATCTTGAAAACCATTCTACCTAGGGGGAAATGAAGTCCATTCAAATTTAGGTCTGTGTGTATGTATGTATATATATATATGGTGCCCGAGGAACGGTAAGCGTACCCAGCAATTTTTTGACGAGGTGGGAATAGACAAGAAGGTTCTTCAAACCTTGGTCGAGGGTATCCTTATTGATACTTTAGGGATTATTTCCCACAATATATTTTAACTTTAACTTTGACCAGTGATCTTATTATGGATCGACGGATCATGTTAATCTAATAATAGTGTTTTTAATTTATATCTAGTGATATACACCTTT
Organism: Riptortus pedestris; assembly: GCA_019009955.1. Lineage (NCBI taxonomy): Eukaryota > Metazoa > Arthropoda > Insecta > Hemiptera > Alydidae > Riptortus > Riptortus pedestris. The sequence continues at coordinate 83,447,198 of CM032231.1, read as the reverse complement.
TAGGTTGCTGACCTTGTTAAAATATTTTAGTTATTTATCTGACTTGATACATTATGTATTGTTTTACTTAGTATTGGTATTACCCTAGGGATTGATTTCAGTTGTGCTTCAGCATCTCAATGTAATTGAGCAGCCCCACAAACTGTACATAACTCTGTAAAAAAAAGTGATTCTCTCTATAGAGAAAGGGAGAGAGGGGGGGGTAGAACATGCCTTCAAAAGATCGCGAATCAGAGTAAAATCCGCCTCACCATCGTCTAAGTGCAATAATTTAAATATAATGTTCTATACCTCAAAAAATGTGTTGTTGAATCAATTATAATTTCAATGGAGGGAGTTTCAGTTTTTATTTAAAAAGTGAATCTATATATGTTATTTCGTTTTAAATGTATAACTTATTGTCTTTTAAGAAATTATTTATTGCGTTATTCGGTTCACGATTTGGTTTTATTGTTCGTTAGTTTTAATAATTAGTTTTTTTTCAAAAGAATATAATAGATATTTTTAACATGTATACTAGGTACTAGAAACGGCTATTTACATATTTCTCTATTTCTCCCAATTAGCCTAAGTTGCAAAAAGTGGACGTTAATAAATAATAAAAAAAAAATATTTCTCTATGCACATTTAAACATAATTAAACTACATTCTGGTTTTATTTAACTTTAATTTTTTCGTCTTTCCAAAAATTTTATCTCTTGAGAGAAATGTTTTATTCAGGTAGTGCTGGATCATAAACAGCATATTAAGTACTTTAAACAGAAACTAAAATAGTATTCATTCATTCTAGGCACCTTAGGAAAACCTATAATTAGGCTGTTTCCGATGGCTTTTAGCATTGTTCTTTTGATGTATTTTTTATAGTTTTATTGCTATATTGAAAGCTCAAGTAAATATTTCTAAACAATCTTCGAAGATCTCAATATTTTTATATTGAATGTTAGATATGATATTGAAAAAAATTGTGTTGATAAAATATAATGCATACATATCTTGAAATTTAAAAGAAGGGATCATGTACACTTTATATGTGTCCCTCTTGGCTTATATGTTTATGTCCTGATATGGCCTGTGAAGCAGCCAAAAATTTAAATCACATTTTCAAGGCTTGCACCGGTGTAATACAAAGATATGGGCTCTGGATAGGATAGGTTGGCACCACGCCTAAAACGGACCGTTTTATATGACCATTCTTCCCTGTAGATATTCTTTTTCACTCACTGCTTTATGCTTTTAAACGGAAATTTGGTTAAGCTATTAGCTATTAGTTACTGCTTATAGAAATAGTTGATGGATTTTATATATTCAGCTTACGGAACTTAATTTGCAATTAATTGTCTTGACAAAAATCTCATAATAAGTCCAGAAGAAATATATATAATTTCCCTGAGAAAATCAACTATTGAAGTTGTACTCTTTTTCGAAAATTTTCCTCGAATTTCCATCAATCTAGGAGGTGATGAAAATGACACCCATTGTTATCGAGTAATATTGTTTTCAATGAACCTTTATTCTGTGAAATATGTTATGTGACGACATCAGTGTGATTTTACGGTCATGGAAAATGCTTGTTTGATTTATACCATTCTCTATATTTAACAGTTTCACTCTGCACTACACATCATATTCGTTACGGTTCGGCTGAAATCTGACCCGAAATAGGGGGTTTTTGGGGGAGTAATTATAAAATTCTAAATATCAATGTTATTATGAGTTAGATCCCCATAAAATATGGTCGGAAGCACAAATATATATATATATATATATATATATATATACAGTTTTGAACGGACCTCATTTTCGTCCTCTCGCGAAATTTCGAAAATTTTGAAAATCGCGTCATGAGTACGACCTCAATAGCTGATTTCCCTTAAGGGAAATCTGCTACAAATGTGCAGTTTATTATGCTTTAATGAATATTGTAAGTGACTTAGGAACTTTTGTTTAACTTTTTAAAAAATACGAAAAGTACCGTCATTCGACTATTTCAAGTTTCAAACAATATGAAGTTAAAAGGAGGGCAAACATCATTAAAAGCGAAGGTCGGGACAATCTGAGCCTGATGGCTTCCGAGAAAAGCACCTCATTGTATCGAGAACAATCAGTGAGAAATCTCAAGTTCTGTTGTTTATTTGTAACGTTTAGCGAATTTCCCTTTAAGGTTCAAACTATTACCATAGACAGCGTGGAAAGCTTGGAACGAAAGTAACTGCTCATATTGATGCTTTAGACTCCAAGAACTCATATTCGTGTGTGTGTGTGTGTGTGTATATATATATATATATATATATTTATGTATGTGTGTGTCTGTGTGTGTGTGTGTGTGTGTGTCAAATTCCATTAAATCTGGATGTCAAAATATAAATTTTTAAGAACATTTGTAGTTCTTTAACCAGCAATATCTGTCAAACAGTTACCATATATGTTTATTATTATTGCTAATTATACTTATTCTGAATTAAATGTATTTCCGTTATGTATTCAATTACAAAGATGAGGATTATTGTCTAAATGGTGTTTTAAAGATTATTACATCTATTACTTACAAGCTTATTATTTTATATAAAACTTATTGATGTTTATTTTATTTATTTAGTTTATGCCCCACATCGATGGTGATTGGCAAGATCTCTTGTTTAGGCGGTAGTTAGAATAATATATTCATTCCTTCATGTACACCTTGGTTTTATTTTATTTGCATATTATGGAAATATTCCTTGAATATCTGAGTGTTTCTCATATCCGTGCTTTGTCTAAATGAATATATTAAAAGTCCGTCACGCAGGGGCTGCGTAAACTAAGCAGATTTCCCATATGAAGTTTTACAATAGAGAAATCTGCATACTGGTAACACAACACCACCGTGATTAAATACAAACGGTAATGAGAAATATTTCAGTTAATTAAAATAAATTCCCAACTGAAACGGCTTCTGAATTGTAAGAATAATTTATATTTTAATATCTCAAATTTTAGTAGTCCAAGAACTAAAGAAGGGGGGGGGGCGGATGAACAGAACGTATTTGCATAAATCTCACAAAGTAACGAAGGTAAGGTAAGGTTAGAAACGACAGGTAAGGTTAGAATAAGCTTCCATCTGAGCTGAACAGTTACGGAAACGGCCGACCTAATCCGAACTATACCCGACCACATGTCCCACAGACTTCGTAAAAATGTAAATATCTCGGTTAATACTCAAGATAGAGAATAAATGTATAGGACAATATTTATCGGACATTTAATTTGCAATAAGATTGGTTCTATACAACTTTTCGATCCGATGCATAATAACGGAGATATTTCGAATTTCCAAAAATCCCCCCTCCCTCTAGTCCGATTTCAGCCATTAACGAACTTGATCTGTCTTTTTACATAAAACGGTTAAATATCGAGTTTCGTAACGATCAAACAAAACTTGTAACCGCTAGATCGCGTCATGAGTACTACCTCAATAGCTGATTTCCCTTAAGGGAAATCTTCTAAAAGCTATCCTTTTTAAATCTTTTAAAGTATGCTGTCGACATATTCTATTTTATACTACATGTACTTGTAAATGTTAATATGTCTTAGATATGTTAGTATTTGTGGAATATGTTGACTGCTGTCAGTAGTTTTGTCATATCGTGGGGTATGTGAAGGTTTTTTCGTTGAATGCAGTCTGCCAGTATGTGTTTTATCGTTAGCTGTTTGTTGCAGTATAGGGTTTGCATATAGGGTTATCAGTCCTTGTCATTAAGTGTCTATGTGTCAGGTATGTGTGACCGATCCTGAGTCTGGCAAGAACAACTACCTCCCGTCTAGTACTCCTATGGCTTGATGGCCACTCCTTAATAGTACTTTTGATACTGCGGAGGTGGTTCTTTACTTTCATCCATTCTGATTGTCATTTGTTTAGGATTCGGTGGCTTACCTGTCTCACTATGTCTCCGTATAGTAAGACACTTATATGCCATCAAAAATATTTATTGACGCAATAAATTCTATTTTAATTGTTATATCGTTAATCGGTATAAATATTTTTAGATACGAAGCATTTACTTTTAGATTGGAGCATTTGTTGGTCTTTTAGACTATTATTTTCTTATTCAAATTTTGTTCTAAATTATATATGATTTCAAAATTTTAGAAAGTTTTTTGTTGGTGGAGTTTCTTTTGAATTGGGTTTTGGTTAACTTGATTCACTGTCATGGTAATGAATTATTACATCTGTATATATATATATATATATATATATATATATATATATATATTTATTATCTATTTGACCATGATAAAGTTAAATTGACTACTATTTGTGTCCTTTGTCTGTTTATCAAAGATTGTATTATATTTATCAGTATTGCCTATGGTGCTCTGATAAATCGACTTTAGTATCTCACTGGCGAACCAATTTCCCTTCAACATCCCGGTTTGAACTAAGTCGACAGTTGTAACTGTCCATTAGAATAGACAATCAGTTGAGAATACAACCCCCGACTGGTGTAGGTATAAATCTGCAGTAGAGTAGGAACAGTACTACATCAATCGCAACATGCAACATCCATTGCCAATCTTTAATGGCTCAGCTTCATCGGGCCTCTGTATTTGTGTGTGTGTGGGAGGGGGTGTGAGTGTGTGTGTGTGGGTGTGGGTGAGTGTGTGTGTGGGAGGGGGTGTGAGTGTGTGTGTGGGAGGGGGTGTGAGTGTGTGTGTGTGTGAGTGTGTGTGTGTGTGTGTGAGTATGAGCGTGCCTGTGGGTGAGTAATACTGGTAAATGGTAAACTAATAAATGGTTTTAGAATATATTTTTCAGCAGTAACCTTATAAGTAGTAATCTTATCAAGTAGACGAAAAAAAGGTCCATTCAAAATTATAAATACATATATATATATATATATATATAGTAGATTCATGGACTGGCCATGATTATTTGGCTTGATTATTTAAGAATGTTTTTCTAGCCACAACATCAGAATAAAAATACTTCTTTCCTATAGTCATTTACTTCATCCCCAACGCGTTTCGGGGAGTGTCACCACTCCTTCTCAAGAGGTTATTTAGCCATCAATTCCGTTTTCAACAATCCGTACATTATAATAGATGAAATTATATGAATTATATAATACATTAGTCTTTAAAGCTCTAATTGACTAAAAACCTTTTAGCAGGTCGTTTAAATCAATTGAGTGAAGGAATTATAGTGTCACTGACTTTATGTTTCGAAGTGAAACCGTTTTTATAAAATTTAATAATGTGATTTGTCTACTGAGCTTCTGCACTTGAGGCGGTTTTTGAAAAATAATGTCTTTCGATCCCATTTAGGAGATGAAATAAATGAGGTCCTTTCAAAAAAGTATATATATATATATATAATTATATACGCCTAGTCATCTCTCTAGTGGTGATTTTTTTTTATCGTAGCCACCCTCTCTATTTAAGCCCTTCAAGTAATGCAAAAGATATACTTGTTAATAGCTGAAATAGAACGAGAAGAAGGTGGTGGGAAAAAGTCTGAGACATCTCCTTGGTAATGAGTTGGGTCGAAAAATGCTACACAATCAATTCCGCTTCAAATCTAGTATTCTATAATTGCTGTCCTGTGCGATTTAGCATATTTCTATTAAGGGGAATCAGCTGTTATGGAATAGTATTCATGAGGCGATTTTCGGAAACATTCTTCAAATGCCCAACCAAACTAAAGGGCATAACTTCCTTTTCTAAAATGTTCGCAATGCAGCCGTTTGGTCATAGCGAAGCGCTAGTGGTCTCGTTCGAGAGGCAGCACAATAATGTTTTGTCTGAACACATTCATTTCATGCGATGAAAGAGTGAGGTACCCGCGTTTGTGGATGTTCAGAAATCGAAACCAAGACTTTACTTTAACCCTGTTTGCCCCTGTTCCCGATCGTAAATCACTGTTACGTGGGGCACTACGTTCAAGCAAACCGCATCGCGACACGACGAAGAAATGAAGTCGCAGTGACAGTCAATTCGGACCGGTATGTAAACATGTTACAGGATTTATTTTCACACAGCTAGATGAGTTGGACTTAAGGAACACTTGGTTCTAACAAAATATTGGCGATGTGTAATCACTGTTGTAGCCTATTTGCACGAGGGAAATTGGTTTAATATAAACAGCGTCTACGTGACGAACGTTTATCTCTAACTCAAATATTAACCGAGATATTTCCATTTTTTAGTTGTAAGTATACAGCATACCCTACTCCTACCTATATGATATTCACTTCTAGGTTTTAAATCGCTTAACATCTCATGCCCACCATAAATATTCTGTTTCCAAAGGCTTTGTTTCAAATCAGCTACGCTTCCTTTGCACCTTTGATAACAGCCTTTTTCAATTTCAACTCCCACATGTTGCGCTAGTTTGTCATAAAAACCTTGTGTTTGTGTTTTACAGGTTTCCTGTTGAGCTGCTGTACCCAGTGCCTAGCTTATCATCCCTGGATTTGTCACGGAACCGATTGAAGGCTCTTGACGAAATGTCCATGTCACGACTGTCTTACGTCCAGTCTGTCTATCTGGCCGACAACCCGTTCGTCTGCGACCTCTGCCATATAACCCCGATGCTGGATGAAACCTTCAACGTCAGCTGGATCAGACCCGCACTCTGCAAGTTCCCCGAGAGCCTCCAAGGTAGGTCCATAGCTTCGCTCAAGGTGAAGGAGCTGACTACCTGCGAGTCGGTCCTCGACTACAAGAGATCATCGCTCTTCCCGACGAACAGCAAGCAGTTCCTGCTCATCGTCGCGAGTTCCGCAGCCACGACATTGGTGATCGTTGTTGCCGCAGTGGTTTTGGGAATAATGTACAACAGGAGACACACCGCTTGGTACTACACGGACGAGCGGAAGAAGAAGTCGCCCAAGTGCAGAAACAAGCTGATGGCTGAGAAGAAGTCTTCTGTTGCCGTCATAGACGAATTGACAAAGACATACGAACTCAAACCTTTGGCTATAAATGGCAAGGTGTAAAGGTAGTGGAAAAGTGCAAAAACCAAATCATCAACAGTCCATTCTTTCTAGCTATAAAAACAATCTTAGACCTTTGGGTTTAAATGGAAAAATGTAAAGCTAGTGGAACAATTCTAAGCCAAAACAGTAACACTCCACAATTTCTAGCTAGAAAGGCACTCTCAAACCTTCAACTAGAAATGGAAAGATAAAAAGCTAGTGTAACCAAACCAAATCCAAAACACAAATAGTCCAGTCTTTCTAACTAGAAAAACACTCGTAAAACTTTAGCCAAAAATGGAAGGGTTAAAGGTAGTAAAATAGTTCAAAACCAAAACAGTAGCAGTCCATTCTTTCTATATATAAAAGCGCTCTTAGACCTTTGGGTTTAAATGGAATAATGTAAAGCTAGACAGGCACAATTCTAAGCCAAAGCAGTAACTGTCCCCAATTTCTAGCTAGAAAAGCACTCTTAAACCTTCAGTTAGAAATGGAAAGATATAAAGCTAGTGGAACCAATCCAAAACCAAAACACTAATAGTCCAGTCTTTCTAGCTAGAAAAGCATTCTTAAGCCTTGGCTATAAATGAAAAAAAATGTAAAGCTAGTGGAACCAATCCAAAACCAAAACAGTAACAGTCCATTCTAGCAAGAAAAATACTCTTTACATTCTGACAAACAAATACTCAAAAACAGTAGTTTCTTTCCCATTTTTCCGTGACTTTTTAATCGATCTACGTAGGTTTCATTTTAGTTGGTTACATGCATTGATTATGAGCTTTAGAGTGCATTTCCCGAAGGTAAGTAACCTTCAAATTTGAAGATCTGTAACTATATTTCTAAATCAATTATTGTAAAACGTTCCGTCGACAAGTGCCTTATTGTCCAGAAACTTCAGTAAGTATTTGTACATAAGATTGTTACTATTAGTACTAAGAGTTATTATATGTTCTATTTATTTATGTACGTATACGATTATTCGTTAAACATAGTACTTGTACTCTTGTTATTTTTAATACTTTTTCTTAAATGAAGTAGATTCTTAATTATCTATTTTTTATGGTTGTTATGGGTATAATAACTTAATATAATTTACTCGTTTTTAAAGTACTTTGTTTATGGTCCTATCACAGACAAGTGTGATAACCAAATGCATCACTGATTGCCCTGCATCCTGCAGTACTGATTCTATTCTCTGCAAATATAAATCCCTAAAATTTAGAAATTACTCAATATCATTATAAAAAATCATAATTATTTCATGGGATAAGATATAGAAATTTTTTGGCAGTTTTTAAACGAGAAGAAAAACAAATTATTTGCATTTTTATTGTTTAAAATACTACTTAAAATTAATTCGTAATTTTTTAATCTGTTGGGAATGGTGTCACAAGGATTAATTTCAGTTTTCATTATGGACTTCTTTAGTTTTGATACTTAATTTTTGTAATTATTTTAATATAAATATGAATTAAACTTACATGTTTTAATAAAAAAATAATTAAGTGAGCCATGTATGTTAGACTATAAATCAACTGATACATGTTTAGATTGGTTTTATTATTTGTCCACTGAATAAATCAGTGTACAATAATGTTAAAACTAAATTTTAAAGTTATTTCGAAGTAATTTTCTACGTATTTGAGGTCAGTAATTGAATGGTCCATGCTCTTTTTTCTTCATTTATTTGTTTTCTTAAAATTGTTCGATTTTCAACATACTGAATTGATTAATATATTTATTTAATTTAAAACGTGATTCATAATAAAATTTATTTTTCTAAGTTATTCAAACGAAGTAAGACCATATCTGATCTCAAGAGGAAATTTATTGACCCAAGTATATTGAAATAATCAAATTATAGTCATTCAAATCATTCAATGATGGTTAAAATACTTAATTTAAGTTTTATTTAATTTTAATTTTTACTTTTAACTATGAATTATAACAGTTATTTATTGAAGTCCATTTTGCGATACTAAGGCTAATTGAAATGAGTTATCTGCAGGTTGCCACTCTTTTCTAGCATGGGCAGGACTAAGGATTTTATTTAGTGAGTTAGTCACTCCTAAGCACCTATTGCCATAATGGGAATCGTACCCACTACTCAAGGTTCACCAAGACGTCTTAACTCACACGGCTAACCATAGCTCATATGGAAAACGTTTTTATCTCCTCTTTCATTATTTCATTTCGTTGTAAAAAAAAATTTATATTTTTAGAATCGAACTGATAATTTTTATTTTTTTCCATGTTCTGGTAAAAAAAAAGCTGCTTAACTTATTTATGTTCCTCCAATCTTTACAAGATACTCAATATAGGAATATTATATTTACTATTGGATACTTTTTTTCCCCTTGAGTTACTGTAATTATTTATAATTTTATTCTCATTTTATCCGTGTTAGCCGTTGTTGGCGTGTTAAAATAGAAATGTTTCCCGGGAAAATATTATAATTGGATTAACCTATGTACAGACTGGCCCCACAGTTGTATAAACAGGTTCTAACTATAAAGCCATTCAGGCATTATACCAATGAAATACAGCAATATTTATAATAGATATTTTAGAGCAGTGATCCATAAACTAAATAAAAATGATAAAAATGGACTCCAGTCAAAATTTAAAAATGGGATCCACCTAAGCACAGAATAATTCCCTTATTTCTGTCAATTTACAGTCGTATTATTGTTACAAACATAAAAGAAGGAATGGCTGTTGACCGAAAATCTACAAAAATATTGGTCAGTAATCTTGAAAACTGACTTCAGACACGATAGGCTACAAATTAAGAAGTTGAAGATTTCCACGATGGGATTAATATTTTATGAATTAAGTATTAGCATTTAGAAACTAAAAGAGCCGATATCAGGAAATGAAATATGTAACTCAACTATGGACTTCTTATTAAAGGCGGAATTGTCGCAGAGAGGCACGAGCGGGTCGTTAATGTCACACTAAATCACACCTTAAGGTACTCCCAGACAATCTTGTACCTCTCAGATTTATAGAATGTCTTTTCTTATTCCATTGCTCCTACTAAAGGGAATATAACTGTTTGGAGACTTTTAATAATGTGCAAAGCACACATTTTTATTATAGGGCCACTTCCAGATTTATAATTCACAATTCTGGCTTCACAAATTTATTTTTTTATGTTAGTTCACCATATTGTGAGATTCGTCTTCCGCCTAAATGCTGAGAGCTCTTATACTTTTTAACTGGGTTTAGAATAATGTGAGCTATTAATTGCTAAAGACAGTTAATATAGTTAACAAAGAAATATTACTAATCGTTGCTAAGCATACAAAAATCTGTTTAATTAATCCTAGCGTCAATGGGTTCCTTCAAATAAACACTAATAGAAAAACGATAAATATATTATTAATCATCAATATGTAATATTTAAAACAAAAAAAAAAAGTAAAAAATCTATATATCAAATTTTTTATTAAAAAATAACTCTCCAATAAACACCCCTAAACAAATTATTGCCTTAAGAAACAGGCAACTTCTAACAAAAATTTGCCATGTTTCTCCAACACATCAATCTTCCTATCCTCACTCAAGTATTCTTGCACCTTTTAGGTCAATATCGTCATATATTCAACATTTTACACATTTCCGACGTTTTTCTTGATAGATGCACTAGTCGTCAATATACGTCCGCTTTGTCCAACATACGAACTCAGTTGTGTTAGTTTTGCAATCATAATATTGAGATTCATAACTCTTGAAAATGCAAAGGTTTCTACATACAAAAACTTAGCCGATGGTTTCAAAGCTCTTCGCAATCTATAGTAATGGGTTCGATTCCCGATAGAGCAATATGAATTTAATCACTCGAAATAAATATAAACCTTAGTACCACCCTGTCTAAAATGGTTGGTAACTATTAGGTACCCCCCCCCTCACAAGTAGCCGTTGTGGCATGAAGGGGAGGTTAATAAATAACTGTTGTTGTTTAATTTGACAGTACTACTACAGGTTACCACCATTTTCAGAATTGTTTTCACTGAGTCCATCACGGAATTAATTTTATTTCTCAGACGGGAATCAAACACAGTATTCAAAGAATAAAAATAATACTTAGAAGAATAAATAGTATATTAAGTCTGTGCGTCGTTTTAGAAATGATCCATCAAATCGAGCTCTACAATGAAATTTAAATCAGCCAATGAAAATTTTCAAATTACTTACTTTAATGGAAAACACTGACGAGTATTGTGGTAGTTATAGAGAAGAAAGGCTATAATCTGAGACAAAAGGAGATAAAAATTGAGCAAGGATGAGAACTTAGTTGGATTACCGCGATAGCAATCAAACACAGATTGATAAAGTTCCGAAAACAAGTCGCAGAGAAAAGATTGGTCATTACGAACTCGTTGGATCCGAAACGATGAGCAACTCAATGCTTGGAGTTCATCAATATTGCCCCTCCCCCCACAGCCGGTGTTTGTGGATTGGGGGGGGGGGGTGATCTGTCCTACCCATTAATTTGGGTTTGGTCTCTCTTACTCGTTTATTTTCCCATATGGTGAAATTTGCGTTCTCTCGATCAGTCTGCCAAATGAAAGCTTTCCCCCTTTTATTTTTTTTTTTGAAGATCACTAATGGGTTTCTATTGGATTTAACTTTCGATTTGTCATTCTCTTCTTTTTATTCCCAGTTATGACAAAATCATAGTAAAAAATGTCATTATCGGTAGAAAAAAAGTTATTACCAGTTTCATTAGCTGCAAATTTATAGATTTTATTCCGGGAAATAAAAGGGGCATTCCTTTAAGTAAACTCTCGAAGTTGTTAATATTGTTAAACCTGTTACATTATTCTGCAATTTCATGCCCAATAGAACACTCGGTTTTAGGTTGAGCTACAACTCCCAAACCAGGTAATTGTTGAGCATTCGTTACTCATTCTTAATAAATCAAGACAATCATCCTTATAGAGCAAATAACACCTTACTCAGGAAAGGCCGTTCATCTCCATATATATATATATGTTAGCGTTCTAGCAGTCTCGAATTTTGTTTGAACGTTACAAAACTCTATATAATGGCTGAATTCGGATCTGAGGAAAGGGAGGGAAATTTCGTAAATTCCAAATATCTCCGTTATTATACATCCAATCGAAAATTTGTATAAAATCCACCTGATTACAAATTTAATTTCCTATAAATGTTGTTATATATGTTTTTTTTCATTATCTAGATTATTTACCGAGATATTTGCATTTTTTTCGTTGTCAACATTCCGTAAACACCCTACTAATGTCATATTAATAATAAGTTGTAATAACATGAATCGCATAATCGAAGCTTAAATACCAGCTCGAGGGAATGCGTAATACCAAAACGAGGGAAACCTGCTTAGTTTATGCAGCTCCTGAGTGACCGACTTTTATTTGTAATGTAGAAGGTAAAATAGACGGGAGTTGGAGAACTTTACTCTGGGATGACTAGAAATAATTTTGCTAAATCGTCCTAAGATAGGTTCATATTTATTTTAAGTTATAAATATGACGTGCTACACTTTATTCCTTTCGACTTTCAGGCTTAGAGTTCCCTCTGGGGGAAATAAATTGAATAAATTTGTTTGGGACCCAGGTCTATTGTCAACCAAATCCATTTCCCCAGTCAAGTAGATCGGCCCGAATTCCATCTGGCCCATCTTGTTTCTTTAGGCTGTTATCAGCTTTTATCAAACTATGAATAAAGGGTTAATACTGGATATCCAATAAAATATTTCGAGGAAAAACTCAATACTACCTCAAAGCTTGCTTCCTAAGGGGAACATAAAAGTTGAAACACATGTTATTTTTGGTTGACAATTAGGTTTACTAAATTCATAATGAAATATCATATTAACAAGATACCGCTATAGCTTCTTATCTCAAAAGTAACGATTATTCGGTAAGCCATAACAATAAAGGTGTTAGTCTTAATCTCACTCGGTAAGTCTTCTTGAGTTCGATTCCCATCCGGGCAATAGGAGTTTATTTAGCACCGAGCTCATTCATTAAAATCCTTAGTCCCAGACCAGTTAGAAATGGGTGGTAACCTGTAGATAACCCTTCCCAATTAGGCTTAATAGCACAAAGTGGACGTTAGTAAATAACGTCTAATATATCTGTAAAACTATAAGCTAAAATAATCAAAATATCCTGACAAGGTCACAAAAGTGGCCCAGAAAACCCGTTCATTTGACATAAATAAAAATTAATTTAACCCTGAGCCTCAAGTCAGGCATGTTAGTTGAGGCGTGCATAAAATCATGGACTCCGTTTCTTCTTGAGCAATTGGATTTTATCCAGAGACGAAATCATTAAATAAAATCCCTAGTTCCACTCTGACAGAAAAGGCTGATCGTCTTTAGATAACGTGTCCCAATTAGCCGTAGAAGTACAAATTGAACGCTAATTCAGTATGATTAACGCATATATGAATAAGGGGTAAGATAAATAAAGGAATAAGTAAATTGAGAACTGAGCTTGGGGTTGTTTAAACTAGGGATGTTTCAACAAATAGAATAAATCCCTTTACATATATTCAAGCATGTGAGTAAAGACACCTGCAGTTTGTGTTAACTGCTCTTATTTACTCTACAGTGCAAACAAAATATATGTAAACTAGAATAATCTGAATTAAAACTAGGTTCATCCGACAAATTATCAACAAGCGTTCTACACATCTCTTTTGAATTTCTGTATTGTTACGATTAAGTGTCAATCAATTGTGTGTAAATTAGAAATAATCAAAATCGAAGCAAAACAAAATAACTTTACGTAGAAGGTTCAAAATGGTCTTCAAATAAAACGAAAGTATTCTCTAAAATTAAATGAAAATTTTACAGTGGGTTGACAATATTCTTCATCCTACCACCACAAACTTATACGTTTATTAATTTTTCATAGTTTCGATAAGAACGGTAAAGCAAATATCATTGTGAGAACTTTTTTGTGAAAAACTGTAACATTTATTGAGCTCACGATATTTCATACAGTGTTCATTTATTAATACCATCGAATTCGATCCAAGATCATCCTTGCCCCGTGATATTAACTTTCACTCAATTATGAAGTACCTTCAACTATGGTCTAATCCAGCGTCCAGTATAAATCCTAGATTTATTGAATATTTTTTACCACTTGCTCAATAATTGAACAAAATGAATTTATGTAGTAGCCTAGTAACGTTTTAAAATATTCCCTTGGGGGAAGTCTGCAGCTGAGGTGCAATTTTCGAAAAGTTTCTTAAAATTCATAGATCCTACAAGCAGATGTCGAAAATGAGATACATTCAAATTTATCGTCTAAATATCAAGTTCGTATATGACTGAAATCAAAACGGTCTTGGGCGAAGGAGGGGGGGGGGGGGGTAAAAATCAAAATATCACCTTTATTCGTCGGATAGAAAAATATTACAGACTCATTCTTCTTTAACATTTAATATAGAACAATTATTGTTCTATATATTTTTTCTCTAACTCCAATTTTACTCGTCCACAGGTATACCCCGAAACGTCATATTTTAAGCATAAATACCACTCATATTTTTCAGGGGGCCTTTGCCAAATGAAATAACTAGGTAAATTGGCCACTTGATATCTCCAATGGACATTCCAGCTTTAGAGTTCTTAATTTAAATTCATTTTTAAAATTTGATTATATTTATATTCATTCTAATTATAAGGGGGAAACTCTACGTATAACATAAAAGAATATTTGCAATGCAAACGAAACTGAAATATTTTTCACTCAAGCAAAATTGTCCAGGGAGAAAAAAAACTTATATCACGAAGTAGCCAAATCCGAAGGAAAATAATCATAAAGTTGCCGAAATGTAATGGCGTTTAGTCGAATTTTATTGAGGAAGAAATAGAATTTATGGTGAGGATGGGAGATATTTTGCATATGGCGGACTTGGAGAACCCCATATGAATATTAGATTTAGGATGTGTCTCCAAGGGTCAACAAGGCAACCTGCTGCCTGGATTTACCTCGGTCGCCAGGAACATATGTTTCCATTATATAATATACTTTCTCGAGGGATCAACATGTCTTCATATTAATAGTGAACACCTTCCAAAATATTTTCCGGCCTATAACTACTGGAGTCAATATAGTACGATAGAAAACTGCGAAAATAAATAATAACGAAATGGCAAAATTATAAATTAAATCTGTAACAATAAACAATTCCACTAAAGATTCATGTCAGAAACTAAATTTCCAAAAAAAAAATTAACAATTTGATATATTAAACATTTGTCATGTAGGAAAATAAATCCCAGAAGGTAAAACTAAAACAATCGAAAACATGAAAAAGGTTGAAAAAATAATAATGAAGGTTTTATTCATTCAATAAGGCCTTATCATATTTTAGCATTTCTATATAATAGTAGATGTAGAAGATGATTTATTAGGTTATTGATTTTTTCTCCTCCTGACTTTGACATAACTGAGCTGTTTTCATATCATGACTTATTTTTCATGACAAAGTTTTAAAGAAGTATGAAATGAAATTGTTACCTTTGTGATGTATGTCGGTAGAAAATCAGTAATCATAAAAACACATTAATTATTGAAATTTACAAAATGTCAATTATACGAACCTTTAGGTTCACCGATCAATGTCAGGTTATACAAAAATTTAGGTTCATTTTATTAAGCTTCTGCTTTCTTTACTTGACTAACAAGTGGTGATCATAACAATGAAATGACCTTAACAAACGTATAGTGCTTGCAGGTAGAGGAAAAATGGCCACACTTCTACAGTAACAATTTGTTAAAACGGCAGAGCGCTTAGGAGTCTGGTCCTAAGGGCCGTCTAGTTAACATCCAGGACGTTTGGGCATTGACGATGATGCTGTCCATCGCTTTAATAAATTATTACTGTAGAAGTATGACCATTTTTCCTCTACATTCACTTCCACCTGCCAGTATACCAACTTAGAAGTTTATGGAAAATTGAAATCAGATATCAATTTAAGGAGCTCTTTAATAAAAAATCCACTAGTTTGATATATTTTATTGCAGAGTATTAAAGTTTTAGTTCATAAACTGTAAATTATTTTTTCTTGTAATATTCTGCCATTTTATAGCTGGCAAAGCCTCTGGCGAGTATTGAGACTTATGAATGTCACATTTGTACTGGAAATATAGAAGCTCAATTAAAACAGTTTTATAGTGCTATTGATAATTCATATGAGAACTTGCAAGCTGATTTTATCATGTCTATATTGATCATCACTCTACAGAAATTGGATAATATTGGCCAGTCATATTATTACCTCGCTTCTATGCATAAAGTTTTATATTGATTTTAAAAGACATAGTAAAGCAAACCAGAAAACAGCAAATTTAATTTATAAACTCTGCTTATGTAATAAATACTTTATTGTCTCACATTAACTTTGACGAGTTCCTCGGGGGCAGGTAAATATTTTATCGAATGTAACTCTGTGGGGTTACTACAGATAACAAAAAATTAGTCAATTCGTTATTCAGTGTACTATTTTCCAGGCATATACATTTTCGTAGTATTCCAAACAAACATAACGGTATAACTTTATAGTCAAAGTCCAACAATTTAATGTTTTGTTGCGTTTTAACCAATATAAAGAACTACTTCAGTTAAAGATGATATATTTTCAAGAAAAAACGGTATCATTTTAGATAAATGATTTTGTTAAAACTTAAATCCAGGTCAAGGGAAGATTTATATTTTCTTCGACCCCCTTCACATCACTTATAACTCGAGTAAAAGACTTCTGTATTTATTTTTAAAAGCGTTGTGAATTATACATTTAAATGTGAATATTCAAAATACAACTATGTCTTACCACTTTTAAATAAATAATTTAAGATAAAAATTGAAAAAAATAATGTCTAAAGAGACGAAGGGAGGCCTATACAATCATTTATTAATTTCGCTCCTTTAATTAGTTAAACATTACTAAGTAGATTGGAAAGAAATTTGATTTTATACAGAGTTATTAATATTTATGAATAATATTCACCATTATTATTTATATTTTTTTAGTCAACCTAAGCGTATTGCCACTGAAAATAACTAGGTCATAAATGATAAATAATAAACGGCTGACATCGGCATTGGTGATGGGAAAATAATGGAAAATCAAAATATCTTTACTTTCACCCTACTAAAAAAGCATGTAATTATCCCAATCAGCAGTACAGCCTAACTTGATCGATAATTTCCAAGAAAAAACATTATTATTTCAGGATCACATTTACCCATAACAACCTGAATAATTTTATTACAAGTTTAGTTTATTTATTATTAAACAAGTCTATCCATTAAGCTTTTATTCATATTCCCATTATTGTATTTAGATTTATTAATGTATCTATTATAGCACTTTAAAATGTAAATAGTTAAACAGTGGTGGATAAATCAACACAATTCGCCTAAATTATTCGTTTCTTTGAATCGACACTGGATTGCTAAGGGTCAATAATGATGGGACATATTTTTTAACTGTGATAAGTAAAAATACCGACAAACAGTGAAATAATATTAGCGCAGACTTACTTAGATTATGTACTGTAAATTAGTGTTAAGATTTATTTCTAAGAGTTGTATGTAAATGTTAGGAAGTTGTTCACCTACGGAATAATGAACAGTATATTCTGTGCTCACCCAAAATGTTTATAATCTCTGAAAAGAGAAATTTATCGTTGTATTAAATGTTTGTAATCAATATTTTTTCACAGAATTATGACATTTCCTATTTTCACTATTTAATTTGTATGTGGGATTTAATTTATATGTAAATAAAGTGTAAATATTTTCTGAATTATGGTTGTATTGAATTCTCATCATTTTTCACTGATATACTTTAGTTGTAATAAATGATGTGTCCTATGTTATCACTTCATATTTAATTCTTAATCAAAATATATATATAGGGTGGTCCCGATGTTCGATATTGAAAAATGAATTTCTCCCTCTCAGCGAATCATTAAAGTTCTACCTACAAAAAAACATGGCACTAATATATCTCATAGGGTTGCAGAGGTATCAAAGTTTGGGCCAGCCTGTATTCACTTGTATTTACGTTTTTTTTTATGGTCTTTTTTACGCATCGTTACAAAGGGAAATAGGGGAAAAGTAGGCCTGGAGTAGAAAACTTAATGATCTGAGGAGGACATGCTGATAATAGGCATCCATAATTATATAAGCCATGCTAGAAGTCAACGAGGAAAGGTTGTCAATTGTAGAGGCAGAGGCTCTGGTCCTTCAAAGAATGTAGCGCCGTCAATGACCTACTCAGGCTATCAGGTACAGCGGACTCCTGCACTGTGAATACACACATCTTCTATAGTTGTTAAGCTCTGAAGGAAAGCTTTATTCATAAATGTTACCGTCCCACTACCAGAGTTGGGCAACATTGTAATTACAATTACAAGTTATAACTCCTATCACATCCCGAAACTCTCCTTCTCACGTATGCAGATGATACTGCAATCTTGGCTTCCAACTCAGACCCAAATATGGCATCCGCAGCTCTACAAGAACACCTAACTCTGCTAGAATCCTGGCTGGCACAATGGAGTATCAAGGTCAACAGCAGCAAATCACGCCATGTAACATTTACCCTCCGACGTTCCATTTGCCCTCCAGTTACACTCAATAACGCACTAATTCCTCAAAAATCACAAATTAGGTATCTAGGACTCACATTAGACAAGCGACTAACATGGAAACCCCACATCACACTAAAAAGACAAGAAGTGAGTCGACGGTACAGTGTTCTACTTAGACTGCTTGACAACAGATCTAAACTATCACTACACAACAAACGACTGATTTATACGACATTACTCCGACCAATATGGACGTACGGACTTGAACTTTGGGGTTCCACCAAACCTTCAAATTCGTACAAAATCCAAACCCTCCAATCCAGAATACTCCGCAAAATTACAGATTCCCCATTTTACGTATCCAATTTAACTCTCCATAATGACCTCAACATTCCTTTTGTCCATACCCTCGCCAAATCCCGATTTCAGAAATTCCACTCTCTCCTTCCCGCAAATCCGAATCCTTTAGTCAAATCACTTTCATCTACTCATATTCCAGAAAACCCAAGACGGCGTCTGAAGCGTAAGTGGCCAAGATATCTTCTCGTGTAGTGTTTCAGTTTAACTCCATAAACAACCCAATGTTCCCTCCATTGTGGGTATTGTCAATGGACAACTTCCCACCTCAAGACAATTGTCAAGCCACTTTTTCTAACATATCATTTGCTTGTAATATTTAATTATGTTGTTGCAAATAAACGAATAAATATATATTAAAAAAAACAAGTTATAACAACATTATTTGAAATATAGTTACAACTACAACTACTAATGTAATTCATTTTTGAGGTGCTAGAATAGTGAAGGAACGAGGCGTTTTTTCTTACCTGTACTAATGTAATTATTTATTGGTAATGGGCAACTACATTTTTTAACTAAAGTAATTGTAATTGAAATTTCATAACTACAATTAGTATTTAAGAAAATCAGTAGTTACAAAAAAAAAATACAGTTAGTAATTGTAACTATAGTTGTAGTTGCAACTACAGTTACTTACGTAGTTACTTTAAAAAACTGTGTGAAACACTGACTGAAGTAGTTGAGGCTGTAACGAAATAACTACATCCAATGTCTTTATATTTAAAAGTTTATCATATTACATATTCTTCATTATTATGATAACTGAAAATAATTTTAATGCGATTAAATGAAAACTAACGAAAATAATATGTAAATTCATTTTAAATTTGTCCTGAATCGAATGAAATTAAATAATACTTTTAAACTTTAAGATTTAAACAAATTTGCTATTTAAATTACTCTTAACTCAGAATTTTAGCAATACAGGCTATTCGATTTTGGGGTATTTGCCATCGCGGCAAAATAAAACAATCTCTCTACTGCGCTGCTCCAAAAAATAAGGAGTTCTCGTCCTGACTATCACTCTCGCTACAACTTATTGTAATTTGTTTCAAAAATCTTTCGGTCGCCGAGGACTGGTGACGGATATCGAAGACAGACTGGAGTGCCCAGCGTGAGAGTGACAAGAGGCGACCGCCGGAACAGGTGTGTGTGCTGATAGGAGCACCCACCTTCAGTTCTTCTGACATATTCTGTTTGACATATTCCATGTACCAATTGAACATGGCTCGTCTCACATGAGCCATTCATCACCACCACGAATGTAAATATTTATATAGATGCGATCAAAATGTGTTCGCTCTTTGGAACACAAAAACAGCTGATCTATATGTAGTTGTAGTTATTCCTCAATAAATACAGTTACAATTACAACTACTAATTGTAATTATTTTTATTAGTAGTTGGATTTTTGAATTCCAAGTACAATTACTGTAATTGCGAAACTAAAAAAATGAAACTACAGTTACCAAAAACATTTTTGTAACTGTAGTTGCAATTATATAACTAATATAATTAGTTGAAAAAGTAGTTAATTACAAAAGTAGTTAATTACTGCCCATCTCTGTCCACTACAACATGCTTGCAGCTGAACTCCACGCAGTATGGTTGACATGTAAAAACATGGCCCCAACATCATCAAAAATCAAACCCACACTGATTTCTTCAGATTCACTAGGTTCGTTACAGCCTCTTCGAAACGTTTTCACGAATCATCCAATAACACAAAAGTAACAGAAACCAATTCCAGTACAACTCTAGACGTCTTGATGATGGTGCCTTTGCATCGAAAGCGCTTGGCCAGCTGTACTCGACCATCAGCCAGTGACGACGTTCTCCACCGACAGGTATGACAACAGTATCATCTATAATGATGGTTCCAACCCTGTATTTGATTTACCATATCAAAATATAATTGGCGCTATATTGGTTGCCACGTCAGGAGGACCTTGGACTTAGTACAACAGCTGACCTCCAGGATAAACTATTACCCAACAAACTTACTATAGGAAGACATAGTGAGACCTACACGAACCCCCATGACATTACTGGTCAAATTCAAATAAATATAAAAAATCAGATGTTTTAAATGAGGTAAGAGAATTTTTATTTATTTATTATTATTCAGCTTCACCCCATAGGATCATTAGTATACAAAAAGGTGTATATTACATTAAAAAAGTTTACAATCTTAAGGAAGTTAAAAAGGATTTGTGGGGGCTCAGGTTACCCATGCAAGTTAAAGCGTTGACCTTTATCTCACATGGCATTCTCGCCTGGGCGAAGGAAATTATTTAGTGACGAAATACATTAAACAACATCCTAAAATCCCACTCTGTCTAGAAAAGGGTGGTAACCTGTAGATAACCCGTCCCAATTAGCCTGAGTTGCAAAAAGTGGACGTTAATAAATAATAATAAAAAGTATTTGTATAGTACAATATTTTCTTCATTCTTCAGAGGATCCGAGATTGTACATTCTTCTCGCCTTGTTTTAGAAAGGGAAATGCACTGGCACATGTCCTTCTGTTAATTTTTAACTTACAATTTCGACAGGTTAGATAAAAAAGATTTTTTAGAAGAAATATATGTGAGAGTGCCGTATGACCAATTCTTCCACGAATCAGAGCGACTACATCGCGGAGGTTACTTTTGGATAATGTTTTTTTATTTTATGATATCTGGTTTAAATTTTACTAAATTGCAATTTGGTGATAACCATCTTGTGTCATGTCTTGGATCAGTATTCGTGGAACATATTTTTGGACGTCTTGTGGAAAGAGTAAATAAGCCTTATCAGTCACATGGAAAAAGTTGGGTGAAGGTTATAATGGATATTTTGTAGACAACGGTTTCAATACTTATGAATTGGAGGGTAAGGTTTATTGGGCAGTGTGAAATCCAAAAAAGTCCGTCACGCAGGAGCAGCGTAAACTAAGCAGATTTCCCAAGTGAAGTTATACAATAGAGAAATTTCACGAGAGCCAAGCCAGTCAAGGAAACGGCCGAACTAGATTTTGGAGAAAAAGTAACTCTCGTCCGTTAGGCGCCCAGATTTTATAAAAATGCAAATATCTCGGTTAATATTCAAGATAGAGAAAAAATGTAAATAACAATATTTATAGTAAACTTAATTTGCAATAAGATTGAGTCTGTACAAATTTTCGATCCGACGTATAGTAACAGAGATATTTCGAATTTTCGAAATTCCTCCCCTTTAAACCCCCCTCCCTCTGGTCCGATTTCAGCCGTTAACGAACTTGATCTTTCTTTTTACATAAAATGACTAAATATCGAGTTTGGTAACGATTAAACAAAAATTGCGACCGCTAGAGCGGTAACAGACAAAGATATATATATATATATATATATATATATATATATATATATATATATATAGTTTTGAACGGACCTCATTTTCGTCATCTACTAGATAGGATCGATGGACATTTGAAGAAAAATTCCGTCATGAGTATAACCTCAATGGCTGATTTCCCTTGAGGGAAATCTGCTAAAAGACACTTTTTGAAGTTACCAAGCATCTTATGGATTGGTTGATGGGTAAAGTAATACGAAAAGAATAGTTACTGAAAGAACCTAATGGTTGCAACTACAAGAAGTGAGAATTATCTGGTTGTAATTTTGCTCAATGGCGTGATATTCCATAATTTTTTTGTTGTATTCTAATTGGCAGCATCAAACCCGGGAAGATGGCATGAAAAAAAATAAAATAAAAACAAATGTCAATGTTTTAAATTGCTTTCTGTTCAAATACCTAATCTTCTGAACATTGAACTTGAGGATTAACGAAGCTAAACTGAAAACAGTAATCTAAAGTAACAGAAGAAAATAAATATAGGCTATTTGAAATTAGAATTTATGATCTTAATAAATTTAGAAACTTCGGTCAGCCACCACAGACTACTCAATTTAAAGTCCTTGGTTGAATCCATATATTTTGTAGCCCAAATTAAAGTTTTGTTTCATGAAGTTTAGCTATTCCGCTTTTAATATTCTCCAACTTTGAGTATTGTAGCTGACGAAATGGTGAATATTAGGGCTTGGTTAGTCATATCAGTTCTGGAAACATGGAAGGCCTATTAAAACAGTTTGATAGTACTATTGACAATACAGACAGAAACTTGTTTCTGAGCAAGCTGAGTTTATCATGTCTGTATTGTTGAACCCGCTGTTTCTACTGAAGCTGGACAATCATTATATCAGCTCACCAGGTTTTTTTTTTTTTTTTAAACATCATTGTAAAATATGTTAAATCCAATTATTGTAATATCCACATTCTTTATGTATGATAAAACTTCTAATAAGGCTTTGAAGTTTCAATTCATTTGAGTTCAACTTGTGCAGTAAGTATGGTTCTATTTGTTTATTTTATAAATGAACTTATTTAATAACTAAATGTATGTTTGGTTTTTATTGAGTACAACATCTGATACCTATTAATGCCATATTGCCAAAGAGTCGTGTATGATATAAGAGAAGGATCTGAAGACCACCCACGAGTTGGAGGACGTCAAAAATTAAACAAGAATAATTGCACCAAAACCTTACCATTGGCCTATAAAAATATTTCAGGCAAAAAATGGATCTTAAGATCTCAACAGCCATTATTATTAATTTCAAGTGGCAGACGTTTCGCCCTCCTGGGTATTTACAACCAAGTGGTAATTTGTCAACAATATCTAATATTTAACAATGTACGTTCTATAACCATAACAAGGGCTTTGCCATAATTAACTGTTTTCATATATATAATAAAAACCATATATTATATTCACAATTATAAATAAATAAGATTTAAAAGGCATTTACAATTTTCACAACCAAACAATTACATTACTCCAGGATAATAAGTAATGTAATAATATTACATATGTATTAAGTGTATGATGTCTGTTCGCTTCTATGCATGTCCGCGTTATATGTTGTTACGTCTATTACAATAATAATAATAAACGTTGTACATTAAAGTTCTTTTTGAATTGCAAGATTAAACACACAAACTTTATCACTGCACAATTTATTTGAAAATGCACTACTATAATCTATTTCTTAACAGTATGCTCTGATAACTTAACTTCTTATTACACAGTACAATAACTCACGATCACTGAAGTTGACAAAAGCACGGCACTGCACTGTTCTTTACATAAACATGGCGCTACACTGTTCTTTACATAAAACACCGTACCGCAACTAAAATGCACTGTTCACTAAAGCTGCACTGAACGCACTGTTATTCACTTGAAGAGAGCTAAGAACAAACTAACTCTGGGCCTCTTTTATAGCCGGACGGCGTTTAACAAAGAAAAGGCCGAAATGGGCTAGATGGTGTAGTCTAGACTCTTCCGGCGCCAAAGGTCCTTCCATCGGTCGGCTCCTTTCATAGACCTCATAATTCTTAATTAAATTTTTTTTTTCTGTTTAATTTTTTATGTACGTAGTTTTCGCAACAATATGTTTGTTTATGGGGAACGGCACTTGCCAAATTTTGAAAAGTAAAGACGTAAGTACATTCTGTTAGATTGCTAGCGCAATATTAATAATACTTCTGTTATTCTGTCAAGGAGGGGGATCATCTGATATCACTGATACCGCTGCCCCTAATGATGAGAAAATCTGTAAGGTTGAGAATATAAGAAAGTACCAGTTTGTAGCTATCGAAATAATTGCTCTTCATCAAATAATGGCTCAATTCCAATAGCTACAATTAACCATATGAATTATTTAAATTTGCCTGAGCAATCAGTAAGAGTGCCACTGAAAGCACTTTTATTAGACATTGTCCATTAAAGAAAAACGACAGTGAGTAAATACTTAGTTACGACCTACACAATAATTATAACCCGTAACCAGCGAGTTAAAAGACAAAAACAATAATTTTATATTAATCATTGAGTCAGTGACTAAAGTTTTTCTGAATTTCTAAATAAAAACTTTATTTCATTTTGATATTCTATTTTGAAGGTCCTATAACTATCCTTAACCTGTCTTGATTCTCTGTGATCCAATGACAGTCGTGAAATGTGATACATATTTCAGTTCACCAAAAAGATATATAACGTGGGAAAAGTCTATCATTGATATGTTTATTCATGATATGAAAAAACAGACGGTCAACGTGAAGACAGTTCAAGATAAAAAAAACACCTCATCTTAGGGGCATTGCAAACCTACTGGGCTAACACCAGTACTGACAACAAACTAACTATTAAGAACACTATTTGCGTGTGGCCAACAAGTTTCAGAAACTCTAACGGAGAAGAAATAGTTGTCACGAGACTGAGAGTCGGCCGGACCAACATACCACGCTCATACTTGATGACAAAGACAGACAGACTCATTTGCTTAACATTGAATTGACGGTAAGAACTAATTGAAACTTCTGTTTCTACATACAACAATCAACATTTGTTGAAAAAATAACATCTTCACATTATAACATGTTATATAATAGAGTCGTTCTCATTTACATAATTTGCTAAAACAACTTTAGAACGTCCTTATTATTAAAATCAATGGATCTAGGCAATTATAGTACAGCAGTATTAGAAATTTCAATTACAGTGTAATTAACAAACCTTTCTAAATTTGTATAATAAATTTGTATAGAAATAACTCCTTATGTGTATGTGACTGAAGTGAAGAAATTAAGTTATTTTCTGATCAATAATACATTCCCACCAAATATTCCCTATTTCAAAGTAAAAATCCGATGAGTAGAGGAAGAGATTTACTTAACGCTGCAAAACAAGAAAATAAAAATAATTCTCTTAATATTTGAGTAGAATAAATGAATTGTAGAGCTTCAATATTTTAGCAAGATTGGTTCTATAAACCTTTTCGGTCCCACTCATAAGAAGAAGATATTATAAAACCAACCACAATTCTAACCCCCCCCCCTATTCTGGATAAAATTTCAGCCATTAACGAATATTAGAATTAAAGTTAAATTAAACTGTTAAATATTGAGTACGGTTCTGATAAAATAAATATTTTCCAGTCAAGGGTGGAAAATCTTAATTAATGACGTCATCGCACTACTTATTTACCTCTCACAGTAAATGTTCGAAGAAGACAATACTTGGTATTTAATGTTGGTGGGGGTTAACTGAAGGTTGCAAACTATAAAATGCAAATATCATGGTAAATAAACAAGATAGCAAAAAAAAAATATACGAAAACAATAGTAGAACATTAAATTTTCCATTAGTCAATTGTTCAATCCGAAGAATAATAATTCAAATGTTCGAAATTCCTCCCTATAAAGACCCTCCCCCCCTCTCCCAATAATCGGATTTCAAACTTAGAACTCAACCAAATAACAATAAGTAATTAAATAACAGAACACAACCAAATAACAAAACGCAACCAAATAACAAAAGCTAACCAAATAACAGAACGCAGCCAGAGGCAAAAAAACACGATTCAACAAATAAAAAAAAATTAAACAAAAACCAAACATTAAATTCAACAAAAAAACAAAATCTTGTAAGGAAACTAAGTAATTAAAGCTGTAAAGACTAATAAAATTACGGAAACAATTATATACTTTTAATGGTCAAAATTAAAACTAAAATCAAAAAAATTAAAATTAGTATGTACATTAATAAAATGAACATATTTAATTTTCTAACATCTAAAATATTCACAATCATATGCTCTTTCTTTCCCTATCACACATACAAACACGCGCACGCACACACACATTTATATAGTAAAACAAATTAACTGGAGTTAAAAATATTATGACAACCACTTTCAAAGGGCTACAAGAGGCTCAGTCTCTTTTGAGAATTTCTATAAAACCATATTGGGTGATTCCATTAGGTGAGAATGAAGTGTAAAGTATATTTAACCATTCCACCAAGAAAAAAGAGGGTTAGAATAGATATAAACAAAATGGGGGTATGTAAGGAGCGGCTTATCACTCGACACAGGCTGCTCCGTATCTAAGGTCATGACTATTATGTAAGCCGTTGGCACGAGCTACAAGAGTTTAAATCGGATAAGTCTTCCCTTCGGCCATTACCTACTTTCCCTTATACAACCTCATTTATTTTTATATATTTCCACATTACACACTCAACATATATTCTTTGTTTTTATGCTGGCACTTCATTTCATAAACTTAATATAATGTTCAAGTGCCTGTTAACGCGTGTGCATAATTAAATTAATTAAAGAAACTAGAAACTATATAAAATTTAAAAAAATATTTTTATGTTCTAGTTCTTACTCCGGTTTCTCTTCTAAAATATTTATTTGACTCCAACGCTTTAGCGACTTTTGTAAATAAACAATTAATTAAAAGTATAAATTTATTGTTATTTCTACTGATGGAGCCGGTGGCGAATCATCTTTATCAAGAACTCAAATATGTGGCTCTTCACAATATATTTCTTAAGCGCTTAGCACTTTGAGCAAGATACATTTCCAGTTTCAGAGCAACACGCAATAAAAACTACATTAAACCAATATTTTGATCTAAAAGTTAAATAATTCAACACAAGTCAAGCATAAAAACTCCCACTTCTACTCGCCGGGTATTTATTTAGAAATGGAGCAAATATGGGGAGATGAGATCACTAGGAAATGAAATACGATAATAAAATTTTGTTTAAGGCTTATTTTGAGCAAATTTTGAGCAGCCGGGTCAAAGTTCACTTGAGTTGAGAGTTTATGTAAGGGGTTCATTTGAGCTGCACGAGTTGGCCTGGATCAAGAACTCTTCGAAGCGAGAACCCATCCCACCAAGCATCGATAATCCCCTCACAAGCCAGCCGAGCAGATATCATCTCCAAGAGTCTGCACTACACTTGGAAAGCTATGGTTAGATACAAACTATTGTGACATAGTTATACAGTTAGCCATAAGTTGTCCCCAATTTACAATTGTAATGTTGCCTCTCTTGGAATAAATATATTAATTAATATTTGCTTTCGATCAGCATTGATTGCTAATGAAACTCATTTACTTAATTTCTTTGAAGGTGGTTTCCTTTCAGAAATTATTACTTTTATTTCTACGGCCAGAGCGCTACAAATATTAGTGGCTGTTACTATTAGCATATTTTTCTCAAGGGAAATCAGCTACTGAAGTTCTACTCTGCGTGATTTTCGAACCATTTCTTCAAATGTCCCTGAATCCTATCCAGGAGATGACGAAAATGAGGTAGGTACAAACCATGTAACTATATATATATAAATATATATATATATATATATATATATATATATATATATATACATACATACATGTTAACAAACTTGTGATCACAATTTTAATAAGATGGTTACCAAACTCGATTAGTGCGTTTCATCCAAAAGTAATGACCAACTCCTTTAATGACCAAAATAGGACTAAGTGGGTGCGTATTTAGAGGAATAAATCATACAATCTCAAATATCTCCTTTTATTAGAAGGATCGAAGTTTATTACCAATCTTGATGCTGGAATGTCTTACACTTATTGTTTTATCGATATTTCACCAATTACAATTTTAACGACGTTGTGTTTAACGCAGGGTGTGTTTCGAGGACAGTTTTTTTCTTTTTGTTTCAATAAACTTTTATTGTAGCATTACGTTAAGTGGAGAGTGGGTGGATGGAAGAGACGTGCAAACTATCCAACATTTCCCGACCGAAGGGAAAATACTGACGACTGAAATTGAAGGGCATTGATTCGTGACGTGAATGGAACACTAAATTCACTATTTATCGTTGAGCTTTATCACACCAAGCAAGATATCGCTTTGCATTGTACACAAGCTATTATGTATCGCCAATTCTGTGTATTTATGTAAACATTGTATCAGAAGAAATATCAAGTTATTTTGATTTCTCTGTGGAATGTTTCGAATACATAACAGCAGGCCTAAATGACATTTAATATAAACCCATGTGCTTATATATATATATATATATATATATATATATATACATATATGGTTTGTATCTACCTCATTATATATATATATATATATATATATATATATATATATATATATATATATATGTAATAGAGCTTTTTTATTGACTGCTGAACATAAAAAAGTCCGTCACGCAGGGGCTGCGTAAACTAAGCAGATTTCCCACGTGAAGTTTTACAATAAAACATTATTTAAACGCCCGGCAGAGCTCTCGGCGGAACGTCCGAACATAGCCTACTGGTGACCACACGCAGAATACAAATGCAAATATCTCGGTTAATATTCAAGATACAGAATAAATGTATAGAACAATATTTATAGTAAATTTAATTTGCAATAAGATTTATTCTATACAATTTTTCGATTCGACGCATAATAACGGAGATATTTTGAATTACTGGTCCGATTTCAGCCATTAACGAACTTGATCTTCCTTTTTACATAAAACGATTAAATTCCGAGTTACGATCAAACAAAAATTGCGACCGCTAGAACGTTAACAGACAAATATATATATATATATATATATATATATATATATATATATATATATATATATATATATATATATATATATATATATAATTTTGACCGGACCTCATTTTCGTCATCTCCTGGGTAGGATCGATGGACATTTGAAGAAATTTTCGAAATTCGCATCATGAGTACGACCTCAATAGCTGATTTCCCTTAAGGGAAATCTGCTAATAAAGAATATAAATTATAAATAACGTAAAAATCATAAGATAATCTCTTTTTCCATATAAAACAAAATTATCTTTCAAAAAATTAATTTACAATTAATAATGTAATGTTTCTTTAATTTTTTGTTTAAATTTATAAATATGTCACTGTCAACTCCTCTCTGATGGGGTACTTGTCTGTTACTGCTCTAGCGGTCGCAATTTTTGTTTGATCGTATCCAAACTCGATATGAAAGCGTTTCACGTAAATTTAAAGATAGTGTTAAGTTTGAATTAAAGAAAAGCTAAAATCGGGCCTAGGGGAGGGGTTTTGGAGGGGGAGGAGAGATATTAAACGAAGTATTTGCATATTTTTTTTAGTTTTTAGAATTTAGTAAACCCTTCGCACTTATCCCATATTAACAAAAATATTATAAATCATGAAAAATCTTGAAATATGCTGTTCACCGAACCTTTATGATATAAATGAAAATATTTAATAAGTAAGGGAAAGATTTTATGTTAATGATAATGTGATCAATAGATCGATATTTAAACGTTTCATCCCGCACTAAAGATCATGTTCGTAGTGCGGGGATTAGAGGGGTAGGGATTTTATTTATTATTAGTCGGATAAAAATATGTTATATTTTGAATCTTGTTAAACATTTAATGATTTTATAATTATTTTTCTATACATTATTTTCGTACCTCGAATCTTAGTTATTCGGATTGACTTAATTTAATAGTTCAGTACCCCACTTCTAGTCGAAGAACTTCTACTTTGATTAACAGAGTCAATGGACATCTCAGGTTCAGTTTACATTTTAATTCCTGTTTAAATATGCTTCTTACTAAGGGACAAAAAGATAACAGAAGTTCAGAGGAATTAAACCGTGTGTTATTCTCAGATATGGGAAATCTGCGGCTCTTTGTAACTGAAGTTTTATCATCTCTTATGTTCAGTGAAAGGATATTTTAAGAAGTGTTTAGAAAATAGTGCTGATAGTCCACTATTGTAAATCTAATAAAACTCTATAACCCCATAAACTCTTCTTTTTATTTTTTTTAAATACAGACGTTCCTGTGTCATAACAGCGAAATGTAATAGCAATATAAAATTGAATAAAAATGTTTTCAAGCAAGTGAAAGCAATCATTTATTTACTACAAATCGTCGAAAATATATTGCTCCCCCTGTACAGGTTATAAGAATTCTTTTCACTCGCTGAATGGGTTTTCCTTGAGTTATAGGGGTATTTTTCTTCAACATCTATTTTGTGTGCCGGCACTTTGATACCGGCAAGTACTAACTTTGGTATATTTTGCGACATTTTAACCTACTAAGTTTAAATAGTAGCTTATCACAGGAAATACGATCCTGAGAGTAAACACTCCTCGAGAAATAACTTGTACCATTAAGATGAATCTTCACTTTTGTCAAGTTAGTATGTTAGGTTCAGAACACTAATCTCAGTATAGTAGAACCACAAAAACGTTATTTTTGAAACAAATCATCTTTAATTGATTAATAAAAGTATTAATCTTCATTAAAAAAGTTTAAAGAAAATGAGTATTCATTTGCAGGAGGAATCCACTTTTTAACCGAAAATCTAGGATTGCGAAGATTTCATATTACTGATAGTTACTTCTCTTTTTACTGGCATACAAAATACAATGTAAAAAATTTGTATTAACTGTAGAGAAAGGTCTTTTGTCATAACAATCATAGCTTGTGTTTTTATGTACTAATAAGCGTTTAATCGCCCAAACGAATATCTGGTTTTTCATGGACGTATTAATCTGTAAAGGGGGCTCAGGTTAGCCATGTGAGTTGACCTTAATCTCACATGGTAATCCTAGAGTTATTGATTCCCGTCTGGGCAATAGGAATTTATTTAGTGACGAATTTATTAAATAAAATCCTTGGTCGCGCCCTCGCTAGAAAAGGGCAATAACCTGTAGATAACCCGTCACGATTAGCCTCAGTTGCAAAAAGTTAGCGTCCACTTTTTGCACAAATGGCAAGCTCTTTCGATGCCATAGCACCATATTCAAGCCCGTCTAAACTGTAATGAGTTAGTTGTCCGTGGGTCAGAAGGTTATATAAGTTTGTTATCCGTAGTGGGTTGAATATATATTTGTCTGTTAACACTGTAGAGATTGTAATTTTTGTTATTATTATTCATTAACGTCCACTTTTTGCAACTTAGGCTAATTGGGACGGGTTATCTACAGGTAACCACCCTTTTCTAGACAGGGTGGTACTCAGGATTTTATTTCGTGAATTCCGCCACTAAAAAAATTCCTATTGCCCAGGGCGGAAATCGAACTCGCCACTCTAGGTTACCATGTGAGATTAAAGTCAACGCTTTAACTCACATGGCTAACCTGAGCCCCAATAAATAAATAATCTGTAAAGGCGAACAATTGGACAAAAAACTATTAAATTTTAACATGGACAAATTTTAGTGATTGGAAAACGATCTCCTTTAGATGCTTACGTAACTGATGTGTCGGTGACTCTAGTCTGCGATCACCTTGAAGGTTTGTAACCACAGCTAATAGTGTAAGCTCTCCACTTCTTAATTATCCCCCAAGTGCCAGGGAGCCCTTTCAGCATCGTGGAATATATCGAAGGGCCCTTAGCCGGAGTGTGACCGGTCATCGAAATAACAGAATGGATATCGCAACCAAATAATCGATTCTGCATCACAGTTATAATTTGTACCCAAACTAGTGGTGGGGGTGGTACAATATTTAAATATACAAGTTAAATATTTTTAAAAATATTCGAAATAAATCAACTCCAGACCCTTTCCTTTGAAAATTAATAACAAATAATCAAAGGGAATCTCCGGATTAACCAAAGGGTATACAGTTGGGTTTTTTAGAATATACGATTTGACTTTTAAGTGCTGTTTTGAAATAGGACAATAATTTAAAACAGCATCTAACAGTACTATGCGTTTTTCATGATTTGATAAACCACGTTCACTGCTGTCAAGTACATATTCTTCAGGTCGATCTAGCCAATGTAAGTCGTCTTAGAAGTAGTCTCCCGGCCGACTTGGGCGAGAGTTTGTGGTAAGAGTGGGCCGAACTGTA
Source organism: Riptortus pedestris (assembly GCA_019009955.1). Lineage (NCBI taxonomy): Eukaryota > Metazoa > Arthropoda > Insecta > Hemiptera > Alydidae > Riptortus > Riptortus pedestris. Next base: position 83,414,538 of record CM032231.1, on the reverse strand, counting down.
TATTACAGATTTGGGCGTTTCCGAAAAATTTATTAGTCGAATTACCATTGCAAAATAATGTACCAATTATTTTGTCCGTAAAATGATCTTATAATGAGATAATATGGGAAATCTGCTTAGTTTATGCAGCCCCTGCCTGACGGATTTATATTATAGGTTACTCTGTGCAGTTGCTGGTCTTAAACAGCTGATGTGATATTGAGTTAGTAGGTCATCGGCGTAATGATCGAGAGAGCGTTGCCGTCCCTCTATCTGTCTGCGGCCTCTCAGCCAATAAAAATGTCTTAGTTATTAGGAGACATATGCGATAATAAACTTTCGAATAAATTTCCCAGCTAACACTTAAAATTTGATAGCCTTTCAGATGTAATAAAAATCAGTCGTAGGGATAATTTCCTCTCTGCCGACAGCAGATATATGAGTGAATTATACAATTGTTCAGGAAACGTTCATTTCAAATACAAACTGGTACAACTTTAATAGAGCCCAATAAAATAGAGAAAAGTAATATATTGCAAATAATGGGGTTGTTTACAGGAATCGATCCGCCTTTAAACTCTGCAGGCCATCGAAGTCGATGCTGGCCTTGTTCAAACTTTTCCCCAGCGAGCTCCATTAAGACTTTACTTGTAGTCCTCTGCCCCGTTAGGTCCTCAATAACTTTCTCCAGGAGTAAGCTCATGCTTCACTCGGATCGCTCGACGAAAGTGCAGGATTTAGATGCTCCCACATTCAAAAGAACAAAAGAAAAGGACATCCTCTTTTTTCTAGAATTAACAAGAGGAACAGTTTTCATTGAAGAATCTCGTTTCAATATGTACTCTTGACAAAACTAACTACAAATTTAAATAATTTAGCAGATTTCCCGTAGGGGAAATCGGCTGTCGCCTAGCGATGGCTATTATTTTAAATACCCAATAATAACATATGTTTACTACTCGTAAAATAACAACAGTTTTCTTTTGTCGGGGTCTCAAAACTGCATTGCCAACTTTAACTAGACGATAAATAACTCTTTTCTTAATTTAGAGAACACAAATTAATTTTTTATAACACAATACATTTTTTTTGATGATCTCTTGTCTAAAAACCCAAAAATAACATATGGTTATTAAAATAACAGCCGTAGCCAGGCTAAGCAGCTAATGAGGTCATACTCATTACGCGATTCCAGAAAAATGTATTATCGAGGGAATGAAAAAAATGAGGTCCGTTCAAAACGATATATCTGCAAAGCTCTAGGGGGTAGCAATTGTTGTTTGACCGTTACCAAACTCGACAATTTAACATTTTAGGTCGATATTTTACTAAAATTCGTTAACGGCTGAAATGGGACCAGTGGTAATATTGAAGGGAGGAAATAGGAAGGGTGGAATATCGAACATTAAAATATCTCGGACTTTTGTATAAAACAATCTTATGGTAGCGTTGATTGGCAGAAAATGTTCTCACATATATATTTTTTCTATCTTGAATATTACCCGAGATATAATCCTAGAGTGGCACCAGGATTACCGCCATGGAATTGGAATTTAATTTTGACGAACTCATTAAATAAAATCCTTTGTCCAACTCTGGCTAGAAAAGGATGGTAACCTTTAGATAACCCGTCCACATTAGCCATAGTAGCAAAAAGTGGACGTTCATAAATTACAATAACGGAGACACATGAATCTTTTAATTTTCAATCTCCAGTAATCCCCCCCCCCCCGTTTTAATCATCGCACATTAAGAACAAGATAGTATATCACGAAACGTCTTATTCCGAACAAAAAAATAATTCTTTCAACGCGTCCATTTTATCTGAGAACATGCAAATACGTTGTGTGGCAATTTAATTAATTTAATTTTACGTTCTTGACTCAAAAATGATTATGTTATAAATACCATTGTCAATATTTAACAGTTCCATGTCACCAATTGTGTTAGACAATTGATTCTCTACAATTGTTATTCTATTCATTTTTTGTAACTCAAATAGTACTGTCATGTTATCAGTTTTTGGTAAACCACCAAGTCATCGGATTTTTATTCAGACATAGAGAATTTATTATGAGATGGGATCAATAATGTGGCTGATGGGAATCAAGGGAATATTTCTTTTCAATCCTTTGTTTATTTTTATTTGTTTTTTTTTTCACCTCTTAATTTAAATAATCGACAGCTGACAGTGACAGGCTAGCCAGAGTAGATTGCCTATGTTATGTTATTTAAAAAAAAAAAAAAGTCCGTCACGCAGGGGCTGCGTAAACTAAGCAGATTTCCCATGTGAAGTTTTACAATAGAGAAATCGGCTTACTGGTAACACAATACCACTGTGATTAAATACGGTAATGAGAAATCTTTCAGTTAATTAAAATAAATTCCCAACTGAAACGGCTTCTGAATTGTAAGAATAATTTATATTTTAATAACTCCAATTTTAGTAGTCCAAGAACTAAAGAAGGGGGGGGCGGATGAACAGAACGTATTTGCATAAATCTCACAAAGTAACGAAGGTAAGGTAAGGTTAGAAACGACAGGTAAGGTTAGAAGAAGCTTCCACCTGAGCCGAGTACAGGCGGAAATGGCCGACCTAATCCGAACTTTACCCGACCACAGACTTCATAAAAATGGAAATATCTCGGTTAATATTCAAAATAGAGAATAAACGTATAGAATAATATTTATAGTAAATTTAATTTGCAATATACCTTTATCTCACATGGTAAACCTAGAGTGGCGAGTTCGATTCCAGCATGGGCAAAGGAAATTATTTAGTGACGAAATTCATTAAATAACATCCTAAAATCCCACCCTGGCTAGAGAAGGGTGGTAACCTGTAGATAACCCGTCCCGATTAGCCTAAGTTGCAAAAAGTGGACGTTAATAAATAATAACCTAATTTGCAATACAGTTTTGAACGGACTTTATTTTCGTCATCTACTAGGTAGGATCGATGGACATTTGAAGAAAAATTTCGAAAATTCCGTCATGAGTACAACCTCAATAGCTTATTTCCCTTAAGGGAAATCTGCTAAAACTGATGTATGTATTTGTAATTAATTAATAATTAATCAATATTCCAGAGTCATTATAGCTTTCGAACTTTACTAATTTAAAGCAAATAATGTGGTATTTCCTCTTAACACAGTTAGAGACTGCCAGTTATAAGCAAACAGTTGGAATAGTGGGTTCAGTCGTAGGAAATTTAATTAGTGCTGGTGATAAACTTAGGTTGGGAGTAGCGTGCTCTTGTCACCTTCCTGCGACAACAATGGTCCAACCTATTCCCTCTCTAACTTTTCTTTACCCCGCACGTCACGAATAAACAACTTTGTGTTTCTCAATAGGCGTTCCTCGCTGGAAAAATGGAAGAAGCGTTAAATGAAATGGGTTACTAGGATACCTTTCCATTTCTTCCTCAAGGGAAATCGGGTATTGAGGTTGTACTCATGAGACGATTTTCGAAAAATTTCTTGAAAGTGGAGTCCGTTAAAAATAAAATATATACATACAGAGAGAAAGAGACAGACAGACAGAGAGAACGATAGAGAAGATAGATAGAAACATAGACAGGTAGATATATTTGTCTGTTCAGGCTCTGGTGGTGCCTTAAAGGAAATCAGCAATGGAGGTTCTTCTCATGGCGCGATTTTCGAAAAAAATTCCTCACGAACCCAGTAGGAGACGAAAATGAGGTTTGTTCAAAACTATATATACATATATAGTTGCCATACCTATCGGTGAAGACCATCGTCACTCCCTCATGATCGAGTACAAATGGCAAGCTCTTTCGATGCCATAGCACCATCTTCAAGCCCGTCTAAAAATGTACTGAGTTAGTTGTCTGTGGGTCAGAAGGGTTTATAAGTTTGTTATCCGTAGTGGGTTGAATATTTATTTGTCTGTTAACACTGTAGAGATTGTAATTTTTGTTATTATTATTATTATTTATTAACGTCCACTTTTTGCAACTTAGGCTAATTGGGACGGGTTATCTACAGGTTACCACCCTTTTCTAGCCAGGGTGGGATTTTAGATGTTATTTAATGAATTTTGTCACTAAATAATTTCCTTTGCCCAGGCGAGAGTCGAACTCGCCACTCTCGGTTTACCATTTGAGATAAAGGTCAACGCTTTAACTCGCATGGCGAACCTGAGCCCCATTGTAATTTTTGTTTATTCGTTACCAAACTCGATATTTAAACGTTTTGAGTAAAGAAAAATGATCAAGCTCGTTAATGGCTGAGAAGTTAGGGGGTTTTCGAAAATTCAAAATTTCTCCGTTATTATGCGTCGGATCGAAAAAGTGTATAACTAATCTTCTTGTGAATTTTCTATAAATGTTGGTATATACATATTTCATCTAAATATTATCCAAGATATTTGGAATTTTTTTTTTCAGCCTGTAGCAAACTCCCTCCTACTCATACCTTAATAACAATAAGCTGTTATCTTTATTCTACATCTTTATTATAAGCTTAAATACCAAATATGGTTTCCATGGGACCTTTATATGCCAGATACATGCAAAATCGTGAAATAACGTCATCAATTAAGGTTTTACCTTCTTTTCCTGAAAATGTTCATTTGATCTATACCCTACTCAATATTTAACGGTTTTATCCAACACTAAATGTGTGTTACACCAGCACGTTGGAAATCTATTGAGTTTACGCAGCTCCTGCGAGACGGACTTTTCATCAATACCATACTCCATATTTAGCGTTCCATGCAAAAATAATGTTATATATGCAAATGGCTTAAATGGAGAGTGGAGAGGTAAATGATGGAAAATCCAAACTTTATAATACCTTTATTATGAATCAGATTGAGAAACTGTACTCATCCGTTCTTATATCAAAAAAATTAATTTCCTATAAGTGTTTTTCTATTCATTTTTTACTGTATCTGGACCGTTAGCCGAAATATTTGCTTTTTTTAGCATTCAGTCACAGTAAATCCCTTCAGTTTGGGTAACTGAGACACTATTTTTTTATATTCCGCTAGTTTATTTATTTAAGCATCTTAGTACGGGAGTTATAGATGGTGAGTTGAGGTATCCAGCGAGTTATATAACAGCTCATGAAAACTCTGGTTAGGTCACGAGGACCTGCATGATGTAGTATTATTTTTTTTATTTTTGAAGTATAATGTTGAATACACCTTATACCAGTTTTTACTTTTAATAAAGCCTGGAGATAATAATTATTTGTCCGTATGGGCTATCCATTATTACCAACGCATATTTCGTTAGGTAAAGTTAATATAATATATATTACTTTATGAGAGAGTTGACAAAGAATCATACTCTAGGCTCTTGTTAGCTCTGATTGAGCAAAATGAACTATAAACATGCTGTATCAAAAACGGCTTACTTCTAAGAACCGAGTAGCGCAGGCAACAGAATGAGGAACAGAGACTTGAGGAACAATTTAGGGAAAATGGTAGAAGGGATTACAGGAGTCTCACCAATCTTGGGCCCTTGGCACAGATAGCGGGAGGCAGCCATTCCACGAAACCTAGAATTGAACAGTATCATGGGGGAAAATAGACTCCTTAGAAATAGATGATGATAATCTCCAAATGTATCAGAAGACAATGAAAACCGACAGACTGGTTCGAACTCTGTACTGGGAATGAGCCAGGCTCCTAGAGCTACTTGATCGAACTTCGCGCTAAATTTGAATTATATGCTTCCTGAATCTAACTCCGCTCCAAGTTTCAAGGAGTCTAGTTGACTACCTTTCACGATTGATATCCTATTTTGGGTGTTCACAATGTACTATATTGTTACGTTTATTACAAAATCAGTAATAAACGTTGTTTATTAAAGTTCTTTTGGATTGCAAAATTAAGCACTCACAAGCTTCATAGTTTTTATCACTGCACAATTTATTTACAATACACTACACACTTGGTTAATTGCTCTTAATTTCTACTCACAGTGTGCACTCATATCTTCACTGTTCTTCATATTACACAGTCCAATAATTCACTCACGATCACTGAAGTTCACAAAAACAGGGCACTGCACTGTCCTTTACTTCACGAAGTTGCACTGTCTTAAACACGGCACTATACTGTTACTTTCAGAGTCACGGCTCAACACTGTTCTTCATATAAAACACTTTACCACACTGCAACTAAGTCACACTGAACGCACGTCACATTGACTCGCGGCGGGCCGGTTCTTTATATAGCTTGTCGGAATACATCAAAGGAGAAGGCCAAGACACTTCCAGCACAGGACTGGTATTGCCTAGAACGAACTCGAACTTCTGTCGGCTTCTTTGATCTACTCCGTACTCCCCAAATTCGTGACTATCTCTCTTTAATTTAATAATCCAAAAAGATCGAAAATATTCTACTAAATTCCTTTTGTCAAGAATAATTACTGCTGATCCAACTTTAAATCCGCCTTTCTATACCATTGTGTTATCAGTACATGTTATTAATTCTTGATAAAGATGTTTTACGATTGCGTTGGAGTTGAACGCAGGCAATGATATATCTTAGGCCCTCTAATACCGAAGAGGAGCTAGGCTGATGTGACGCGTTGGGAATTTAATTTCAAGGTTCACATATTCGTCTAATATCGCTGGTCTTATTACCAAGGACGATTTCTTGTTTCGGTCTGGTAAATACGCTAGTATATGTCATATAATATGTAACTGTACACAGAGTTGATGGTGAAAAGAGGTTATGTTGGTTATATAATTCCAGGTAGTATATTGGCTTCATCTGAGAGGATTTGGAAGGGTCTAGTTGTAATAAATGTCTGGGCTAAGCAAATGCCTCCACGATGGAGTAATCTCTCTAGTAACTAAGTATGGCTGAATTTTATTTTGGACAGTCTGGTTTTGATTGGATAGTGCTTTTATTGATAGTTTTGCCGACCACTATGAAGTCAACTTTCATTGGACTTCTTTAACCATGATATTAATCTTCAAACTACAGTCTTCTATCAATAATGTAATGTCCATTTCTGAGTACATTTGGCTTCAGGTTGTTAACTCATCGTACCCGAGAGTTGATGTATTCTTTTTGAGAAGAGGAGACACTATTGAAGTAAAATAAATTTGAGATTCGCCAACATAAAATTTCGGGTTTCATGTACCTCAATCTACTTAAAGCAATTTGAAGAAATTAGTCTAAGTACGAGTAGAATTGGCCAAAAAGTGAATGCTATGTAGTAACCATAGAGTAATGATTACAGTTGTTAGGTTACTCTTAATCGCTACAAAAATAATGTTAGGCAGATAAAGATATCCTCATTTTTTGATCCGACTCATCGTAACTCAGATATTTGGAATTTTCGAATCCCCTCCCTATTCCTGGTCCGATTTCTGCCAATAACGACTATGATGTTTACTGTTGACTAAAACCGTTAAATGGAGTATGGTGTACATGGAGTATGAAAATTTTCGAGACAAGAGTGTAAAACCTTAATTTATGTCATTATCGCACAACGGATTTGCATTTATCCAGTATAGTAAAGCCCTCATGAAACACAATATTTGGTATTTAAGCTTATAATAAACAGTTCAAACTGGGAGAGAGAGAGAGAGAGAGAGAGAGAGAGAGATAGAGAGAAACGTTCAATTCTTCACAAGTGCTGAGGAAAAGAAGTTCATGTTCTGAAAACTTGTTGCTATTATATGACATATGCAGGAGATGGGGTTTTTCTCTAAGGAAAAAAACCTAAAAATTCCAAATATCTCGGTTAGTATTCATATTATAGAAAACAAGCATATAACAATATTTATAGATAATTAAAGTTACAATAAGATTGGTTCTATGCAAATTTTCGATCCAACGTATAATAACGGAAATATTTACTATTTTCGGAACTCTCCCCTTCTAAATCCCCCCCTCCCCCGAGTCCGATTTTAGTTGTTAACGAACTTGATTTTTAATTCTCCATAAAACGCATATATACTGAGATTGATAACAATAAAAAAAATTGTGACCGCTAGAGCAGTAACACACACACACACACACACACACACACATATATATATATATATACGTATATACAAGCGGACCCGACAGACGTTGTCCTGCATGATATTTCAAGTGATTAGGAATATTAAATGTAATAATATTATGTTAAAAACAAAAGCTACTTTTAATAACACAAAAAATAACTTTTGTTATGTACACGTTTGCCTAAAAACAATTAGTAAATGAAATATCGCGAATTTTTTATTCGGGCTTCCCTTATAATCCCAACTCCCGTTCGAACCTAAAAACTTTAATATAGCTTATAATCATGGAAGAATTAAAGCTAATTTACATATAGAGTTTTGTTAAGTTCGGATCAATCGTTGGTGCCCAATAAAATTGTTGGCTTCCACTTTAATTTTTTAGTGTATATCTCGTTTACACTTTGTTATACGACAAAAGTGAATATAACAAAAGTCACTCTAAATAACAAAATAAACAATTTTATGATGTTCATTTTATAGGTCTCCCTTACAACCTCCCCTCCTGCTCCATCTGCCGGGCTGATTTGTGAATCTAAACCATTCAGGGCGTCACCCAAATGTATACAAAAAAATTCATTCAAATCGGTGGAGCCGTTTGGGAGTTGTTCAGTGACATACACACGTACAGTAGAATTATATATATACACACACACACACACACACACATATATACACAAATATATAATTTTGAAGAAGACATAATTTTCGTTATCTCCTAGGTAGGATTGATGGACATTTGAGGAAATTTTTCGAAAATCGTGTCAAGAGTACTACCTCAATAGCTGATTTCCCATAAAGGAAATCGACTAAAACTAGGTACAAGTTCAAGTATGAAAGTATATAGTTAGATAAATTAGACTTTTAGACATTTTTTCGAAATACCTCCTAAAGAAAAGTTTCCAACAATATCTCTAATCAATGTACAATAGTTCGAGAAAAAGTCTTTGTTAAAAACATATTAATTTTAAATGGAAAACTTGTTCAAATTACTTCTCTTAATTTAAAATAATTACTTCGGTGCTGCCTCGTTTCAAATACTAGCTTTTAATCCAATTAAAACTTCTTCCCTGAATTCGCTAGTACTGATCCAGCGACAAAAGGGAAAATCTCACTAAAACCAGAGGGAACCCTATTTCTGCAAGTAAATAAAAAAAAAAATCAATGGCATCCCTTACATTGAAACTTTGAAAGAGTATTGTTTAATTCAAGCTCGATCAACAATCAAATAGTTTTTTTCTAAAAACAAAAGTTAGTCAGTATGCTTGGTAAAATATTTTAATTTTTAATTTTATTTATTTATTAATGTCCGCTTTTTGGGACTAAGGCTAATTAGGATGGGTTATCCAAATGGTTACCACTCTAGCCAGGGTTATACCAACCAATAGGTTTTCTAGCCAGGGTGGGACTAAGGATTTTATTTAGTGAAATTCGTCACTAATGAACTCCTATTACCTAGGGAGGGAATCGAACTCGCCACTCTAGGTTTAGCATGTGAGATTAAAGTCGACGCTTTGAATATTTTAAGAATAATAATTACCGGACTATATTATAATAATAGTGTGTGATTAAATAATTTATTTATGCATTATGTTTTTTCTTAGTTAAATATATAGAGTGGCTAACTGGCAGGTGCTACAGACATTGAAGGACCTTACCCTCTGCTCGAATTACTGTCCATGAAAATATTCTGTCTGCCGCGGGAATCCTTCTTTTTTGGATTCTCAACCTCCGCAAGTCATTTCTCAGATCATCCTCTATCGTTAGCTGCCTCTCCTCCTCACTCTGCCGGGTGTACCATAAGACAATTGATTTTAGCAGATTTTCCTTGGGGAAAATCACAATTTATTCAAATTTCCAAGTGTATATTATATTATATAACTATTAAATAGGGAGAAATATTTATAAAAGGGTAGATATTGCATTATGCAGAGTATATGAGTGATGGTCCTAAGGAAGCTTGTGTCAGCTATGAGAGTGAGTGGGCCTTCTTTTCATGCCAGACAGCGAGGTGTAGCCTATGATATATAGCCCCTCCAAATCTGAATAACAAAACTTATCACCCCAAACGAATGAATGAATCTAGCCTTTATGTACAATCAAACGGTACATCCTAATAACAATAAATAAAGTGCATTAAAAACATTCTTGCTTTCTGCTGAGCCCCCCAAAAATGAAATCCAATAAAGACAAATGCCATCTCATATAGGGTCTTAATACAGATAATTGTACAGGAATATCATCACTTTTATATGTAAAAGAGTCCGTAAGGCTGCGAAAAATAAGCAGATTTCCCAAGTGCTGAATAGACTGTTCAGCATCTATTCTCTACGTATATATTTACGCTAAAAATGAGATTTTAGAGAGTACTATCAGAAATTGGTTAATTATAAATATTTCATTTAATATTCAAACAGAGAAAACTGAATTGACCAAAAATTGTAGAAAATTAAATGTTTAACAGGATTAATTTTATAACATAATTCGACCCAGGATTAATTTTATAACATTTATCACCCCCCCCCTTCTAACCTCCCCCAATTTCACGGCCCTTTCGCCATGTTACTTTGGCTAATCACGTCAGGCTATCTGGAAGTTACATCCCTTTTCTTCCCAGGATTGGACTAAGGATTTTATTTAATGAGTTCATTACTAAATAAATTCCTATTGTCTAAGCGAGAATAGAACCCACTGCTATAGGTTAACTAAATGAGATTAAGATTAACGCCATAGCTCGCAGGGATAATCTGAGCCCCATAAACTAACAACAGTTTTAATTACGCTCTGAATATATAACATGCTGTTATTAGTCCTGCATTATTAAATGGCGACATGAATTGCCGAAGAAAGATTCCTGTGGGTGGTAACCAGGCACAAGTAACAACAAAACCAATGTTACCCTCTCGGTATAATTGGAAATAAATGCCTATTGCTCAGGGAGGAATCGAACTCGCCACTCTAGGTTTAAAACAACAGCGAATTAACATACATGGGTAACCTGAGTCCCGTTTAGCCTGTATTGAATTCCATAATCATCTCCTGAGCATATATATTTTTACGAAAATTAAGTACATTAATAATCAAATAGAGTTAATCACATATTTGAGAAGTACGAAGGAGATAAAAGGAGCCGACCGATGGAAGGACTATTGGCTCCCAAAGTGTCTACTGGGGCGGGGACTATTCTAGACAATGCGCCTAGTCCCTTCTCGGCATTTTGTTTGATGATCTCCGTCGAGCTATAAAAGTGGCCCAGGTCGCCCCGACAGTTAGTTTGTTCTCAGCTCCTTTCAAGTGAATAATAGTGCTTTCAGTAGAGCTTTAGTGAACAGTGCATTTTAGTGCAATGCGGTAAAGTGTTTTATGTGAAGAACTGTGTTGTGCCTTGTTTATACAAAGAACAGTGCAGTGACATGTTTTCGTGTTATTGGACTGTGCAATAAGAAGAACAGTGAAGATCAGTGCGTACTGTGAGTGGTATTTAAGAATAATTAACCAAGTGTGTAGTGCATTGGTAAATAAATTGTGGTGATAAAGCTTGTGTGTTTAATTTTGCAATCCAAAAGAACGCTAATAAACAACGTTCAACGTTTATTACAGATTTTGTAAAAACGTACCTATATATATATATATATATATATATATATATATATATATATATATATATATGAATATTATATTATATATGCATATGACTGGCTATTGTCAGTCCTAAATTATAATCGCTTATTATAAAGATTGAATATAAATGGTTTACTTAAAGTGACGATAAACGAGTTCAAAAAGCGCTTTTTGGCCGATATTTTGACAAATACATAGGAGTTTTATTTTATTACACTGGCTTACTTAAACCTTTCTGATATTATTCATTTTTTGTATAATAACATCTAAACAATGTTTATTATTTGGAGTTTGAAGCATACTCTTGTAACTTGTTTTATGAAGAAATTACTCATTTTCAACTCCTCTAAGCCCAAAAAAAATACTCTCCGACGTAATGAGCAATATTCTTATTTGAATAACTATAATACTAAATTCCTTTTTTAGATTTTAATTTAAATGGGATAAAATAACAGTAACTAATTGTAATTGTAAAATTAATTCATTGGAAGCTCCAAATCATGAATTTTCATCTTAAATGTGTAATCTGCATGATCTCGGAGTATACAATTCTGAGGTTGAATTATATGTTGAAAAACAAGAACTATGATCTAGGAGAAGTAAAAAAAGTCAGTAAGAATAATAAAGTAAGCAGACTTCCCTTGCTTTGGATGACACTGGAGATCTCATCTCAACATTAATAAACCTATTCCTGGCCCGAGTTCAGCCATTAGCAAATATGGACATTAGAGTTGAAAGGAAGGGCTAAATATTCAGTAAAGTATAGATCAAATATAAAATGTCCAATGAAATAGGAAAATCTTAAACAACGACGGATTCGAACTACGTATTTGCATGTATCTTACGCAGAAGAAAATTTGTGGTATTCAAGCTAAGAATGAAATGGTTCATGTTATAACAGCTTTACTGTTATTGTGACGTATTATATTGTTTATTATTACTATCATTATTCAATTGTTTTAATTAATACATGTTGTTTAACCCCCCCCCCTAGTTCAGTCTTCAAAGTAATTTTGTAGTGTAATCATGTGACTTATATTTGTCCTCAAAACCTAGTTTACAGGATTCCTATAGTTCAATTATTTCATGACGTGAGTAGGATTTGGGGTTCACTGATCACTGAAAACTAAACAACCAAAATATCTAGACTGATATTCATATTAGAGAAGTCATGTAAATGACAATATTTATAGTTAATTACATTTTAAATAAATAAGGATCAATAAGAAGGCCAAGTCCTCTACTGGTTTTTAATATTATGCAGAGTGCACTTTCGGAGTCAACGCTCCATCCTCAGTGCCTGCTGATTAAAGCTGCGTTGCCTGGACCACGACTGCCGGGCGACCCTCAGCCCCCCCCCCTGGGGTCGCCCGGCAGTCGTGGTCCAGGCAACGCAGCTTTAATCAGCAGGCACTGAGGATGGAGCGTTGACTCCGAAAGTGCACTCTGCATAATATTAAAAACCAGTAGAGGACTTGGCCTTCTTATTGATCCTTATACATTTGTTCCTCTACCATCCAGCATATTCCGGAGATATTTTAAATAAAATTGTTTTTATACCATTTGTCGATCAAACGTGTAATAACGGAGAATTTTTGAAATCCTCCCTCATAACCCTCCCTCCCTTTCCAGGTCCTATTTTAGCCGTTAAGGAACTTGATCTAAATATATAACTCACACACAAATTTGAGAGAATGGTGTGTTTTTTTTTCACTAGTAGCGTTATATTAAAATACAGTGTTATCTTTGTCCCGGGTATATAAGGAGAATGTCTTTAATGAAAATTATTCCGAGAAACCCGATTTAATTTCAAGACAAAAATTGGATCCTTTATTTATGTTTGGAATAAGATCTTATTCTCTTTATTAAAGTACTCACAGCTCACACAGATTAAACATCTTTTGTATTTATTATTAAACAGGCAGATATTAATTCATTTCATCCCTCTCTTGCCCCCTCTCTCACTCAAGATAAAGAAGTCGCGTTCCATAAATAACAGAATGATTCATTTGCCATTATCTTGGATTTTTCAGTTTCTCTGTAAAAATTATCCTAAAACCCGTGGAATATCTGAGTGGTTCTTCAACCTAAATCCATCTTGAGTAATGGTTTATTTCTGGAACTGGATCAATCAGAATGCAAGATCTACTCCGGAAATATTCATCAGCATTATTGTGTACAGCCCTCAAATAATTCAACAGGCTGAACATTCAATTTTATGCTTCAGCAGGCGTAGGTAAAGGAAGTAAAATGATTATCAGGATGCATGTACACCTAAGCATACTACTTAAGGCGTTGACCTTAATTCACCGTAGATAGCCCGTCCCAATTAGCCTTAGCAGTTACAGGTCGACGCTAATAAATAAAATTATACAAATAACGTAGATAATACTCTGTTTCTACTGGACTAATTATTCTTCGAAAAGGACCTATGAATAATGTATTTGTTCGTTTGTGCATGCTCATTATCACGGCAAATTAGCGTGCCAATTCTTAAATAATAGTAGCTGAATACTAATTAAAATTCTAAAAATATTAGAAATAGTTTAACTCTATATTCTTAATAAAGATATTGGGGGCTCAGGTTAGCCATGCGAGTTAAAGCGTTGACCTTTATCTCACATGGTAAACCTAGAGTGGCGAGTTCGATTCTTGCTTGGGCAAAGGAAATTACTTAGTGTCGAAATTCATTAAATAACGTCCTAAAATCCCACCCTGGCTAGAAAAGGGTGGAAACCTGTAGATAACCCGTCCCGATTAGCCTAAGTTGCAAAAAGTGGACGTTAATAAATAATAATAATAATAAAGATATTTTCAAATGGTTAAAACAATAAATTTTTCTTTAAAAAAATTAATGCTAAAATGAAATTTCTTAACGTCCACTTTGTGCTACTAAGGCTAATTGGGACGGTACAACATTATCTTTATCAAAAGATTAGCAGATTTCCCTTAAAGGATGTTGAACTCATGAACTTCGAAATATTTTCTCAAATATCTATCGATCCGACCCAGAAGATGACGAAAGGTCCGTTCAAAATTATGAGTGTATATATATATATATATATATATATATATATATATATATATGCAGAAACCGGGGGTTTATAGGGCGGAAATTCGAACATTTGAATTATTATTCATCGGAATGGGGTTTTTAGCTATATTTATTATTAAGCCAAATATTTGTATTTAATAGTTTCCAGCTTTAGTCCTTTTTATTATATTTTAGATGAAATTTAAACAAATTTTTATAGGATTTTTACTATGTCATATGTTTTAATGATATTAATTAATGTTGATTGTATTATTATAAATAATGAACAATCAATTCTGACTACAATATTCTTTGTTTTTATAATTTTTGTTTTGTTGTGTTTATTACTTTTGTTTAACGTTTATTTCTTATATTTATTTAGTAGATTTTATTTATATTTTGTGTTCTTTATAACTGCTCAAAAATGAATAGGGATATTGGTTATTTTTTCTTATCCTATTGTAATGGCGGAAAGCTTGTGTTAAAGGCAAGAGTTGGGAGAGAATTTAGACTGAACCATTTGTTATTTCTCATGGAGAGATGAGGGAAAAAGATAAATAAAGAAAACAAAACAACTATGTGAGTTCTCTTAAGAATTAGGTATATTGAATAGTTAAGTATATCTCTATAACAAAAAATGAAATTTAAGCAGTAAACAAACTTTATGAACTAATAAGGCGGCCATAACTATACACACAGAATTAGCAGTGGGTCCTATAATATATATGAGTACTCATGCGATACTTGCGCACATAATGCTAGCATTATTAGGTAGTTAATAGCGGGAATCATGCACTTCCTAGAGATGATGAAGTCTTGTTGCGGTGATAAATCTGGATGGGCACGTGGCAGAGAAGAAAAAAGGCGGGAACAAAATGAACCTGTTGACTCTAGTAGAGGTAAACATAGACTGGCTTGTCCCTGCAACGGCTGCCTAGATTAGCAGTATGCAACAGCCTTCGCGATATGCATGTGTGTGTGGCGGGTCTATGAACCCCGCGAGCGCGGGAAATTTAAATTCAAACTGACGACTGAACACCTATTATTTCTAATTAAATCGACCTAAATTAAATTATCTCAAGTAAGAAAAAACGCCTCGTTCCTTCACTATTCGTTATCCGTTGTGACAGAGCGCTTTCAGAGCATACGCTCCATCATCAGTGCCCTGCTCTTCACAATGATGGGACAGGAACCAAGGATTCCCTGTGACTCCTGTAAATTAAATTACTTTTTTATGGGGGGGAAGACAATAACTTCTAATAAACATTAATGATATTTGTAATTTTAAAAAAAATGCTAGGCCCCGTAAATACCACAAAACAGACAATATCCCTATTCATTTTTTAGCAGTTTAGTTGCTGATTATACAATAAAAGTCCGTCACGCAGGGGCTGCGTAAACTAAGCAGATTTCCTACGTGAAGTTTTAAAAGAGAAATTTCACGAGAGTCGAGCAGTTAAGAAAACGGCCGAACTAGCTTTTGGCGGGAGTCACCCGTCCGTTAGCAGCCCAGATTTAATAAAAATGCAAATATCTCGGTTAATATTCAAGATAGAGAATAAATGTATAGAAAAAACAACACAATACTAACATAGCCTAAAGTCTAAGTTGGGTTAGTAGTTATACACATACGAAGTTTCATAAAATTCGGTTCAGCCGTTTATGCGTGAAAAGGTAACAAACAAATAAACAAACAAACAGACACCAAAGAAACAAAATGCAGTTATAGTGTCTATGACATGTGAAACGAAAAGTTATCGTGAAATTTCGCGAAAAAAATCTATGTACAGACAGGTTACAATTTTATATATATATAAACTTTTGAACGGACCTCATTTTCGTCATCTACTAGGTAGGATCGATGGACATTCCGTCATGAGTACAACCTCAATAGGTTGGTGGGTAGGGGGTGGTTTCCCTTAAGGGAAATCTGCTAAAATCGACTAGCCAGAACCAAAGTTCTAGGAAAAATTGAAACTAAATTAGATTACACTGTACTTTCGCCCCTCTATCTGGTGACACTCTATAAAAATCTAGCTCATTAAATGTAGCCTACTGTTTTTATAGGCCATCTTTATCCTTTGCCCGAATATTTACTTAGCCCCTTAGAAGGAAATAAGCCCAAAGCACAATTTACTACGGCATTAGCCAGAGATAAGGCGTTTAACATATACTATACACGCACGACACCGCAGCTCTTCCGCTCCCCATCCTTATCTATAGGCTGAAGGCCTTTATAGTGTCTAGTTACTCGAGATCATATCGGGCCGAGGTAAATATGGGAGGAGGTTTATTCTACCGGCATATTTATTATTGGTTATCCTCAAAGAGCATCTTCCGCCCTACTTCAACCACTAGAGTGGACCTTATCTCAGAGATTTAGGGAGCTCTTACGGCGGATTTTGGCAGAATGCCTACCTATCCAACTCTATTGGACTATTCTATCTAGTATTAGCATATGAATTTATGGAAATCGGAGAGAAAATATATGAACTAGTTTGTACATATAAATAAAAAAGGAGAAGGATAGTTTTGATTACATACCTGAGATATGTTTTCCCCACAACCAATTCAACATTCCAAGTTAATACAAAGTTTATGTAATATTTATTCATTTGAATGAGTTCCACAACAAAGTCAATTCACTCATCAAAAGTCATTCAATAAATGAGAAAAGACAAGAAAATAAATAAATAGTCTAGTTTTAATAAAAATATAAATACAGAATGACATATATAAAAGTCCGTCACGTTGCGTTAACTATGCAGATTTCCCACGTACGTCACGTATTTGCATTTTTCTCAAAAATTAAATGTTCAATGAGAAATATATTTGGTATTTAGGCTTTAAATAAAATGCTTCATAATATAACTGCTTATTGTTTATATGACATGAGTCGGAGGGGGGGGGGAGGGGTTAATGAAGGCATAAACTAATAAATGTCCATATCTCGGTTAATAATGAAGATAATGAAAAAATGTACATAACAACATTTATAGAACTCTAAATTTGCAATAAGATTAGTTCTGTACTATTTTTCAATCCGACGCATAATAACGGAGATAATAAGAATTTTTGAAATTCTCCCCTTAATAAATTTGAGTAAATTTAATGCCCTGTAAATGTTGTTATGTACAGTTTTTCAGTATCTTGATTATTAACTGAGATATTTGCATTTTTTAGATTTCGGTCTTCATGTTATGAAGAATTTTATTTGAAGCTTAAATATTAAATATTGTTTTCATTGAACTTTTAATTTTGAGATAAATGTAAAAACGTGACACACTTTTTTTTGTATTAGTGCTCGAGACTGGGGTAACCACGACACTAAATAAATGATAAATTAATCATATGATTTTTTACAACCTCTAGAGGATTCCCCTCCTACTTGATGGAGTCAGGGAACCGTGCCTGTTTCACTGCTCGTCTGGTTTAATCAAGGCTGAAAATTAAAATATGCAAAAATCTCTCTTAATATGTAAAATAGAGAAAAGAAACACATTAATAGAAAATTTAAATTTCCAACAATATTGATGAACTTTCGATGTGACTCATAGTAACGGAGATATTAAGAATTTTCATTTGATGGATTTTACATGAATGGCTTATATATCGAGTTTGGTAACGATCAACCAAAAATTGAGACTTCTAGAACATTAACAGACAAGTATATAATTATATTTATATATGTGTGTGTGTGTGTGTGTGTGTGTGTGATTTTGAACCGATCTTACTTTCGTCATCTACTTGGTAGGACAATAGAAATTTGCGGCGTAAGAGGTGAAGTTTTAAAAAACCGTCACGCAGAGGCTGCGTAGTCTAAGCAGATTTCGCTGGTGAAGTATAACAATAGATAAATCTATAAACTGGTAACACAACACAACTGAGAATATTACGTGAATAATACAAATGGTAATAAGAAATCTTTCAGACAATTTTAATAAAATCCCGATGGGAAGCGTCTGAAATCTAACAAACGTTATAAAAAGCCAAATTAATTTATCAAACGAAAAGTTTAGCACTCTTGTGACCAAATTTTATTTGATCGTTACCAACCTTGTTATTAAACGCTTTCTTTATTAAATGTTCGTGCATGACAGAAATAACGACTAGAAGTAGAGTGGGTTTATAGTAGGTATTTAATGTGAAATTCCATATATCTCCGTTATTAAGCCTCGGAAATCTTAAGGACCAATCTTGTAGCTAATGTAATTTCCAATAATCGCCGTTATATGAAATATTCTCTCTAACTCGAAAATTAACAGAGTTATATGGTCTTAATCTCACACGGTAAAACTAGAGTGGCGAGTTAGATTCCCGCCTGGCAACAGGAATTTATGTAGTGACGGTTCAATATCTAATATCATTACTCCCATTCTGGCTAGAAAAGGGTGGTAACGTATAGATATCCCGCCCCAATTAGCCGTGATAGCAAAAAGTGGACGTTAATTAATAAATAAATAACAGTAAAATATTATTATTACAAAACACTGAATCAAACTTATTGATTTCTGAATTACACGGGTTTTTATTCAAATTAAATCCTAAATCACGCTTAATTCTAAAAAATATACTTTACAAAATGTGTGATAAATAGGTTGCCTTATACAAACAAAATGAAGGTCCTAATCGCATTCAATATAACCAGAAATACATTTGATGTTGAAATATCCTATTGATATGAAAATGCCATATTCAGCCGTTATTTTATTGAGAAAGGTCATATACGTTGCAGATTTTATTGTTATATTATACTCACCATATATATTGTTACGTTTATTACAAAAATAATAAACATTGTAGATAACCGTCCCAATGAGCCTTAGTACCACAAAGTTACTATTTAACATTTATTTAATTTTAACCTTATGAAAATATATTCAATTTAAAATTTTAATCAGTATTCAGGTGCTATCTTTTAATAGAATTTTCACGCTAATCGCTAATTGTTAGATGTTCATTAAACGTCTACTTTGTGCTTCTAAGGCTAATTCAGAAGGGTTATCCATAGATTACCACACTTTTCTAGCCAGAGTGGGAATAATAATATAATTTAATGAGTTTGTAACTAAATAGATTCCTATTGCCCAGGTGATAATAATGTCAATAATTGGTTTACCATGCGAGATTAACCCTGGAGTAGTCGCGTGATTAACAGTTACATGAATGGTCGCATGGTTGACCACTGTCACCCACAGAATGATTTTGTTTTTGGTATCCTATAATTTAATTACTTACCTAATCATTAATCTTTATGCCTTACTGCAATGGTAGAAAAGGTTTATAAATAAAAACAATCTTGAAAAATATATTGTAAAAGCAAACAAAAGCATTTTTAAGTACTACCCCAATTTTAGTGTGGTTATAATACGTTACGATTTCAGGCTTAGACAACTCACCTGTTTCCTCATCGATATAATAGTCATGATGCAAAATTGAGATTAGGAGAACTGCCCGATTCCTTTTGGACAGTAAGAAACTAGTGTGCAGCCTACTTGAAGATCAAACATTGACGAGAATGCAGAGCGGTGTTTGTTTGGTTTCCTTGGGGATTTCAGTTTTGTTTTTCCGGAGGGTACCAACATATGTGAGCCCTTTAGTTTCTAACAATTTTTTGGCCATAGGAATACTGCTGAACCAATTGTCTCCAGTAATATTCCTGTGGGATCCTTTTACCGGTTCCACCAATCTCAGTACAACGTCTATGGGAGAATTACTCAACCGGTATGGACCCTCCGGTTGAACACCTACATATGTTTCCAAGTTGAACGTATATGTCATTTTAGCATCTACTAGTGAGAATCTTTTGATGCCGTATTCAGCTGGCTTATTTGGAATGTATTGCCTAAATGGGCATCTGCCCCGGAGAGCTAATAACTGCTCATCTATGGTGATATATTCACTCGGAATGAAGAATTTGGAGAAGTTATTATTTACAATTTTAAACACCTCTCTGATTGGAGCAAATTTATCAATTTCTGTACGTGAAACTCTATCATGCATATTTCGAATCGTAAACATCTCAGCAGAAAAGCAAATCTTTGCCTACTCATTGAAAGGTAACATGACTCCATGACGTTTCCCTTGGAATTGTCCCACAATTTTTGAATTTCTATTGAAAGAAAGCAATCGAAATAGATGAAGAATAACAAATTGGTAAATATCTATGTCATAAAACAAATTGCTAAAGAAAAAATTACTTACCAGTAAAATATCTTAAACGGTCGCGTGGGGGACACTTGTCAACCAAACTAGTTTGAGGTGGAATACTTTTCTTACGTGAAGGGTAAACTGAACGACGACACTGTAGATTCGAACAATAGGGTCTTCTTGGAAGATACGGGAAGGGAAAGAATGGTGGGAGTTAGTGAAAGGGAATGACTCATAAAAATTGACAGGTGGGTGACAATTGTCAACCGCGCGACTGCTCCAGGGTTAAGACCAAAGTTTTAATTCATTTGGCTAACCTGAGACCAGAACCTGCCAGTTTGCACAAGGGCATTTTTTCTGTTCTCTTCTGTTGTCAGCCAGCATCCACTGCTGCAGAACTATCCACCGTATCAGATAAAAAAATCAACTGATAATAATTATATAAATGATAAGTCATAAATTAATATGATAAATAATATTTATTTATAGATCCCAACCATTTCATTTCATCGTTTTTAAATTAAGAGTTCTTTTAGTCGCTAAGCTCAGGCATTCTTTCTACAATTTTACCCAGTTAACTGGAGCATGGGTCATTAAAGCTGCTGGCCTGGGAGAGATATGTTTATTGTTTATTCCGCAAATTATAAGTGAGGGGAAACACATACATATTTACATAATACACTACACCGGGACTTGGCGCTGTTTCGGTTGGACTGTCGCCAGGAAGTATCTCCTATCAGCCGAACAAGATGGCTTCGCCTCCCAAACAGATTACCCCCAACTAATATCTCTGGCTAGGGACTATCTAGACCACCGTACATAGATGGCAGCACTCTCTACCGATAACCGATTAGACTCAAATAGGTTCTAGCACAATCCATTAAACAGATATGTTTAAACATAGATTGCATTTCGCAAATTACACTTACAGACAATTTAATCAAAGGACCCATTTTAATACTATTAGAAAAATAGACTCCAAATACAAGCCTGGTATTAGAGTGAAAGAATGATATAAAATGTTAAATTAGGCAATACATTTATAATTTTTTATGCATTGCTCGAGAAATGTAACTAATAAAGGTGTTTACTACGCGAGGCTTCCCTATCCACAATATTTTCCGTCTCCTTTGTATGTATATTTTTTCAAAACATTATGGACCTTTCATTCAATTCATAACCATAGATAGTATTCTCTATTGCAAAACATTGTTGAATAAATCCTCTTTGGCCCAAAAGCGGTCCAAAGTTCAACGGTGACAGCTATTTCATGGACATACAATAATAAACATTATAATAAAACACTCTGTTATATGTCTGGAAAGTAAAATTTATATTCATAATGGTACATAGCATGTTCAGTGAAGTATAACTTATTAAAGGAGTAGTGCCATAAATAACTGGGTACAGCAGCGCTTTACAGCGAAGTTTTACAATAGAGAAATTTCACGAGAGCAAAAACAGTCACGAAAACGGCCAAACTAGCTTTTGGTGGAAACTCTCGATTAGAACGAAGTTAGCCGATCTCATCTCGTCCATTATGTGCACACACTTAATAAAAATGCAAATATCTAGGTTAATATTCAAGATAGAGAATAATTGTATATAACAATATTTATAGTTAATTGAATTTGCAATAAGATTGTCTCTATACAATTTTTCGATCCAACATACAGTAACGGATATATTTTCAACCACCCCCCCCCCCTCCCGCTTTCCGATTTCAGCCATTAAGCAACTTGATATTTATTTTTACATAAAACGTTTAAATATCGAGTTTGGTAATGATCAAACACAAATTGGGAACACTAGTGCGTTAAAAGACACACACACACACACACACACACACATATATATATATATATATATATATATATATATATATATATATATATATATTGAATGGACTCATTTTCGCCATATCCTGGGTAGGATCGATGGACATTTGAAGAAAATATTTGAAAATGGCGTCATGAGTACGACCTCAATAGTTGATTTCTCTTAAGGGAAATCTGCTAAAAAGTACAAACATGAAATGACATGTAGCCATAATCTAAAGTGAGGTGGGGAGTGGTGGTACAGAATTGATTATAACTTTAATTTTGAATTACTACTATGATACGACTTACACAAGCCCGTGTATAAACGGAGAGTTGTAGAACTTCCCTCCACTTCAAATACTCCGAGTATTAAAACTGAAGGCTATTAAGCATACACTGATGACGTAAAAGTAGTAGTAATCGTTAGGAGTGGCGAATAGCTTAAATAGATTACTATGGTGTGAGGTTAGGAATTGTGAGGAAAATGATTCGAATACAGAGTAATATAATATAGATGTAGAGTTTTCTTCAGTTC
This sequence comes from Riptortus pedestris, assembly GCA_019009955.1. Classification (NCBI taxonomy): domain Eukaryota; kingdom Metazoa; phylum Arthropoda; class Insecta; order Hemiptera; family Alydidae; genus Riptortus; species Riptortus pedestris. The sequence continues at coordinate 83,391,408 of CM032231.1, read as the reverse complement.
GGTTCAATCGTATGCTCAAAATTGTCGCCTCACTCAATACAAAGTCCTTCTAAATAGCAAATTAAACAACTTGTTATGTAGATGATTACCGAGAAACCAGTAGGAAAAGAAAAATGGTAATGTTACTTGTCATGCCTCCATTACAACCCCCACTCCTGTTCGTTCTTAAGAATAATAATATAGGTTATTATCAAGAACGAGTTAATACCAACCCGCATATAGAGTTTCGTTGAGTTCGGTCTAATCTTTTGTGTCCTATAAAATTGTTTGATTCCCGTGGTTGAAATATGTATTGTATATAATATGTATGTATGTGTCTTACATAAATAGGAATTGGCTATTATCGTAGATAGCTCCGTAAGTCTTAAGTAAAAGATCAAGGAAACCTCCAGGTGAGAAAAACAACATCCAATCGTATTTTCGCTTTTGTTTGTGTATGTGTGATTGTTCGTGTGCGTGCGCGCGTAACGTCTGAACAGAATGACCATTTGCCTTGAAACTTCGTACAAACTTTCTCGATGTAATTCCGTTAACCAGAAAAACACATATGTTAGAGATAAAGAAGATTTGTCCCAGAACTTTATGTGATCACTGAGTTATGATTCCTATTGTGGATCGTACAAAGATCCAAACATTATATACTGAGGATGTACAAACAATATGAAGCTACCATTTTTAATTTATCCTTTCCAAAATTTATATTAATACGACAATACAAATCTCACAGTGTCTGTAGTTTTCGTTTAATCGAAGGCGAGGATATATCTACCTTTTTATTTTAACCATGCGTTCCTACTTCTTCCTTTTAGCAGATTTTCCCAAAGAAGAATCAATTATTAAGGTTCCATTCACAACCATGTGGTTCCATGAGCCTGAAGGAGAGTATAATGTAAACACGTAATTCATTCATCTGTGAACCCTAGGATTCCTAAAATTATGTACTCATTTTTTGTGAGTTTTAATCTGTGTTGTACTGTAACATTGGTTTAATTTTTATCAAAGTTCAACCTTTAAGTTGGATGTAGCGCTTTTATATGTTTTGAGAGTTGTTTGATCAATTTATTTACTATTTTCCTTGTTTTTGTTTTTATATTTCTATTTATACTCATTAGGCTTTAAAAGAGCTAATTACTACTGTAGCAGACCAGCTCGTTAATACAAATAAACAACATTGAAGATAACTAAATCAGAAATACTTCGGCCCATCCCATTTACCAGTAAAATGGAAAAACAGCCCGGCTTAATTAAAATAATTTAATCCCTTTGAAAATTCTCTGAATCCAATGTCTAACAAATGTTTTAAAAGTAAACTGTTTAATTAATATTATTCTATTTAAATCTTCTGGATATATCTTGTCAAAGCTAATAGTGAACTCTACTCGTATTCTGGAAGGCAGTGTAGGACATTCATTATCTCTATGATCCAACCAAAATAAGGCATTTATCACAGGGAAACCCTCACTTATAGTGAAAACCCTTCTTATAGGGTCACTCTCCCTAGATTTCCCGCCAAATCCTTAAATTTACTGCTGCTTAGAAAGAGGAAAACTGCCTGGCATATTGTTTTCCACTCCGCGAGCATTATCCTATTCAAATTTCCTCAGAGTACTTGATCCCTACGTCGGCTGAATATTTAACTGCTATCCCGGTCAATATATGGTCTGAGAATATATTGGAAAAAATCATCTATAATTGGATTCTATGACCAAGCCAATCTTGTTTATTCAGTAAGTCGTAAATAATAGTCTATATTACTTTAAAATAATAATTCCATCACGCAGGAAGTGCGTAAGCTAAGGTGATTTCCCACATGCTAATTGTCAAATTGTTGGCCTCTTCTAATTTTAAATTACCTATTTCTAAGTAAAACCCCAATAAGTAGAAGTGGGGATTTACTGAAGACTCAAAACAGGAAAGTGCGTTTAACCCGCTTAACATTTGAAATACCAAAAAATGTGGGAACGATAATTGTAGGATATTAATAGTTTAATAGTAATGATTATATAGTATTTCTTGATAATACTTATAATAACGGACATATTTTGAATTTTCGAATTTCTCCGCCCCCCCCCCCCTCTATTTCCCCAATTGGTCTTTAGTTTTACATAAAACTTTAAAATGTAGAATTTGGTACCAATCATACAAAAATATTGACCACTAAATCGTATCATGAGTACAACCTCAATAGCTGATTTCCCTTCAGGGAAATCTGCTAAAAGCACAAATTGTATACAAAACTATTTATAATCATTAGATCAGACCCGAAATAAGGAAAGAATTCATTGTCAATAGAATTCTCAATAATGAAGCTGATTTCCTTCAATATAAAATGGTAATGTCGTTCATAATTATTAAGTACTGTTTATAATATTTATTATAACAATAATCAACTAATAAACATACTGTATTAAACAAGTACTGGCCAGAAACGTGACAACTACGGACAAGTGAAATTCTGAACACACTCGATGACAATACAACTATTAAATATTCCAGACGCAAACACTTAATGTCTAGAAGTGGTTACGACACATATTAGCTAATGCAATTTGCCGTAAGCCACTTTAAATTCCCTTCACAAATTAAATTCACAATCGGCACGACGAGGGGGTACCAGTGAATACCGGTGGTACAATTAATACAGGAACACAGCTTGCCTTAATCTACGGCAATCCAAATCGAAATAAAATGCAAGGACCGCTGGCTATCTTAAATGTGTCTTACCTTTGTTACGGTTATGTCTAAACGCTAAACCTCCGTCAAGAACATGAAGAGTATAGATTCACAAAAATTCTTTATAGCAATTGACAATCTGATTTTGCTTCCTAGTGCTTACTAACTAACGAAAACGTCCGTCAAACTGGGGCTGTGTAAGCTAAGCATTTTTCCCACGAACGGGTGTAGCACACTAGCACTTTTATACAGCATAATCTCTATTTCTATGCAATGAGTAGAAGGGCTGTTGGGGGTATTAAAAGCTCTGAAAACAAGGAAGCACGAATAACTCGATTAGCATTTGAGTTACGACAAATGCATCGAAAAACAATTGTAAACCGTCAATAGTTTAACATGATTGGTTCTTCAACCCCCCCCCTCCTCTATAACCTCATTATTCCGATCACTACCAATAACAAATACGATCATTAGTTTTCCTTTGAACGGTTATATGTCATGTACGTTATAGATCAAATAAACAATTTCAAAACAAAAACGTAAAATCTTAATTGGTGACGCCATCACACATAGAATTTGCACATTATTTGGAGAGAGAAAAAGACGTCCAATTCTTCACAAGTTTTCTATTTCAGCGCTAAGATCATCGAAGATTACGATCTTTCACCCTCCGTATTTTATTTTAAGATTAGACTTAGGCTTATTTAATTATATTCAATTATTTTAGATATTTTTTCTGTGATTTTATTTATTGATTTTAGAGTGATGGCTTGGTAATGGCCTTGATGTAATGTATATAGATGTTATTGACGTTGTTGTTTTTATGTGTAGCTCTGAATGGTCTTCGAAAGCGTTTAGCGCTGAAATAAAAAACGAGAAGAATTGGACGTCTTTTTCTCTCTCCAAGTACACAATATTCTTCACTTCCATCAATACTGCTGTGAAACAATTTGCACATTGTATCGGGCATAATAACGGTCTCTTGAATACATAATTTCGTATTTGAGCTAAGAATTAAGTGGTTCATGATATAACATCGTCTTGCTATGCTAACATGAGTAGGAGTGGGGATTTACTGAAGGCAGAAAACTAAAAAATACAAATATATCGGTTAATATTCATGTTACAGAATAAACGTTTTAAGAACATTTATATATATTTAAGTGTTCAATAAGATTTTTTGTATAAAAGTTCTTAATCCGTCTCATAATAACGATTTTTTTAAATCCACCCCTCTAACCCCACCCCACAGGTTAACGACCATTATCGACCCAAATATATCGATTTTGGTAACGATGAAACAAAAATTGCAAACGCTAGAGCGGTAACAGACGAGTATACACATATAATTTTGAACAGACCTCAATTTCATTATCTCGCGTCATGAATACGACCTCAATAGCTGATCTCCCTTAAGGGAAATCTGCTAAAATTCCCCTTCACACTACAGCAACGACGACCAAGCAGGTTACCCACTTGTTAAAATAAAACTGCACCTCGCATTCTTTCCTTCTCCTTATATTAATGCCCCTAGATTGAACCCTTCCAGAATTATACATAAGTGTTACTTTTGGTTCTAGTAATAATATAGCATCATATAAAAAGGAACTGACCAAGAGGTGTTGGGGTTCGCTGATAGCTGCAATAACTTTCGGAGTGACGTCATCATACGAGTATAAGATTTTTACAGCACGATTTATATTTAATTAATACCACATACAATAGAAAAGTAAGGATTATGTTAGGTCATATCTTAAATCGGCCTTGGGGTGGCTTAATTGAAAGCTATTGCTTTACGGGTGGTTTCCGAGTTATTTATATTTCGTTGGTTTCATTACCTATTCACCCCTACTTCTACTTACCAAATTTTCACATTAAGTACTAACCATTTCAAGCCCAACTAACACTTTAATTCTGGTTGACATTGGCTTATTACTACGAGAGAAATTTAGAATTATATGACATAGGTGGTAAGACAAGATAAACAGCATTTCATATTCAAGCTTGTGGGAAACTTTGGATTCGATTCGGAGAGGTGCGCTCTTACCCGTATTTTACATATACTACTTCTTATTAGTGAAAAAAATAGATATCAAATTTAAAATGACATCTTTGGGGTAACTCAAAATTCACATTTTAATATTTAAATTGTAGAAGAGAGAAATAATGTTTGTATTTAACAGAAAGTCAAGAGATTCCTGAGAAGCCACTCTTTAAGGATTAAAAAAAAGTGATTTTTCCCTAAATATATATATACAAAAAATACTGTTTGTTAAACAAAAATGAACTTATTTTAAAAAAAATGTATAACATAGTAAAACAAGATACAAGAATATTTTGAGAAAAGCATATCATATACAAGGATAAAACTCTGCCGGGATGTTTTAAAGCTATTAAAAAGTATTCCTTGTTTATAAATAAATTAATGAACTTCATGTTTGAAGGATGGTTTTATACAGAAGACGAATATAAAAATATTTCACATATCCTATTATATTATGTTAACATTTTCTTTATGGGAATAAATACATTTCATTTTATTTCATCAGCCATTCACTCCAGCTCTTTTGTGAGTGTCCACGTTTTACTGACATGAATGCTTTCAGATGTAATCCAGATATTCCTTAAGGGAAATCAGCATTTGAAGTTTCTACTCAAGGCAAGGTTTATTTAAAACTTCTTGAAATAATGTCCTTCCACAAAAAAAAAAAAAAAACACCATTCACGCAAGGCAGCAGGTTTCCCACTGATGAGTCACTGCTGAACTCATCTCAGCATACAATCTCTGATATAACAAGGTGGTAGTATAAGGGAAATCTAATATAATTTAGATTTAATTTATTTTCGGGTTAATTCAGCGTAGCGAAAGGCTGGTATTCCGCCTTACAAAGTGAGAAAAAGTCCGAAGAGAAAAATCCTCAATATTAATCTTTCTTAGGTCCTTGACTGGGAAACTAATGTATTCATATAAGATTACTTAGGATGAATAGATGCAACGTGAGTAGATTATGTCCTTAGAATGGCCGTCCTGAAAATATATGTTATTTCGGGCGGAGCTGTAAGACTATCCTAATACCTTGGGGATCGATCCTGCCATGATATGTAGGCTGTTTAAGGGACGCTCTCCTGAAAAAAGATCCTTTTTTACCCCGGCCTATATAAATGGATTAATAGGGGTTTTTCTCGTACTTTAGGCTAAATTTATACTCCCTCCTATAATTTTCCAGGGGCTTTACTCCGAAATATTCTTCTCTCTTCAATACGTCCCCATTGTAGTCGCGCATTGTCTTTTTATACTTTTATTTATTATAATTTCTTCTGTTTCTACTGTACGACATAATCTTTTTATCCGTTGTATGGTCAGGGTCCGTCTAGAGATAATTAAATACTTTTTTGTTTTGTTTTTTTAGTGCTTTATTACACCCTACAATTTTTGAGACCTCTTTGGCACCTCTTCAGAGACTACATTTTTTTTTTTTAAACAATTCATTAAAAATTGTTTCAAACCTTAAATTATTAAAACACTCCGTAAAGATCTAAAATGACAGTACAATATATGATTTGACTATTTTAGTAATTTAAGGTTTGAAAATAATTTAATGACATTGATATATATTGAAAAACTGTAGGTCCTGAAGAGGAGCAAAAGAGGGCATGAAACATGTAAGGAATAATAATAATAAAATAAAATCTAATTGGCCTTATCTTAATTATACTATCCTTAAACTATGAATATGCCTAATATTTTCTTGATGTCAAGACACGTAATTTATTTCTAGACCGATAGATAAAAACAAAATCTAAAAGCTTCGCTGATAATAAGATGGGTTTATTTTTGAACGAGCTTCATTATTGCATTCATCTGAGCATATCCAAAATCGTAAAAACTAATTTACTGGATGGAATCGAGAGACGTGACACCATCAGCTAGGGCAGCCGTGTCTAGAGTTCTATAAAACCCGTTTTTTCAGTGTTTCCTTCACCTTTTGAAATAATAATAATTCATAGACCACAAGATCTTAGGTTAGCAATATGAGTTGAGGCGTATGCGTTAATCGACTTGGTGGGTTCAATTCTCACCTAGTAAATAGACGTTTATTTTGTAACGAACTAATTAAATAAAATATTTACTCCCACATTGACTAAAAAAACAGGCAACCTAGAGAGCATTAACAAAGAACAAAGCACAATTCTCAGGCAGAAATCTGGCTGTGAAATAGAAACATATCAATGTTTTACTCATAATGTTAATTATGTAATACGCGAAACTCGCAGAGAGACTACTTTTTATTTGGTGAATTGTGGTTTTATTGGCCTTTTGCCGAACTAGTAATTTGTTTAATTACGGAGTTAAGTCACGTTTAGAACAATATCAATTATTGTACATCGTTAAATTACTCATTAGTTACTCATCCAGGAGAAGTAGATAATACAGTATATAACTAATTGATATGAGTGCAAACATTTATGAATTCGTACAATTACTCCTGTAGACTAGAAAAAAAAATTCGTATTTTTATGACAACAAAAAAAACAAAACTCTGATGAATCCATCACAGGACTTCCTTGTACTCCGATTAAATTAAATAAGCAAAATGTTTAGTAACATTATATTTGAAGGATACAACGGAGAGAAAAATGTCATAGAAAATAATTTATGGATCTCTTCTTACTAAACAAAAATGTTCTGAATACATTGTTTGTATCTGTAATAAGTAAGGAGAAATTTGTATTTTTTATTGTCGCCGTCTCTAAAAACCAGCCCTTTCCTCCCCATAAATTTATATCATTCAAAAAAAGAGGCGCACAACTAAACATTAAAAGAACCCCAAATTTTAACTTTCAAATGCTAGCCGATTTGGAGTTATGTGAAATATGTTCAGACGTCGTGCTGAATTAGTCAAAATGGGTTCAGGGACGTCAAAACGGAAAATTCTGTAGAAATCTGAAAACCAAAAATTTTCCCGACAACAATACTTCCTTTACTGTCAGCAAAACGTAAATAAAATGTTATACCTAAGGGTAAAAGAAATAAAGTTAATTGGATTTGGTAAAAACAAAGCTGCTGGACTTTAAAAAAAATATATTAAACTGTCGTTGAAGAAAAGAAAACAACGGAAGGAAATAGAAAAAACAATAAATTATAAAAAAAAAGTCAAGAACAAGGAGAGGGAGTAGTGAGCAGACGAGGTAAGACAGGACTGTGCAGACCCTGGAAAATTGGCAATAGGAAAGTAGCAGCAGCAAGCCTAGCAGTCTGCTAGAACAATTATATAGCAAGCGAAAAAATTCCTCAGGAAATGAAAAAGGTCCATCTTTGAGAGTAAAATTAGACATATTATTATATAAATATTATCTATATGATTTAATTATTATCAGTTATTTTCAGGATATAACACTTTCATTTGATGAGTTCGTCCTGAATAAATTTCCTCCCCGAGGTGGGAATTGACCCTGCGGCTCAAAGTGCTCCGAATGCAATGAATATAAATTTTTATTTCGTAAAATAAACCTTGGACTGAATATTCATATTTCTTTTTAATTCCATAATTCTGTTCCAGAAGCGGTGAAAATTATACACACTTTAAACGGGTAGGAGCGTATGTATATTATTCACATACTCTGTGCTGGAGTTTAATACATATTTGACCATAGGGGTCGGAAATTAGATGTTAACTGCTATCAATAATAAACACCTCTTCAACTAGTTAAGTGTCTTATCGTGTTTACACATTTCAACGGATTGAACCGTTTTGACTCCCCTTGAACCCAAATTGACTTGTCTCGGTACGTCGTCAATAGGTACGTTTCTGGAATTGCTCAAAACCGGCTAGCCTAGGATAGAATGGTGAAATTCCATATTTTGGGCTGTTGTAACTATTAGTTGAGTACCTTCTGTTGGATTAAAATCTACAAAGAGAGAAAGAGGTTTAGAGTTTTCTTTGAACAAATTACTGATACACAATAATCGTACAGGAAATTGTTTTATTGTTTATCATGAAATGTTCCATAAACTCTGGTGTATGACAATCTTAGATTAGATGTATTTGAACGGAGATACCGTACTAAACATTCAAAGAAATTAGTTTTAAATGATGAGCAGCCAAAAGATTTTGTTTATTTAATTTAATAAGAGTATATGGAAGTAATATGCTCATGTAATGGTTCGAGACTTATGGTTCGGATCAAGAGGGACAATCCAAAAAATGCTGCCGAGTTTTTGATGAAATCGAAAACGAAGACTGGATGCCTCTAACTGAATGCATTATCTTGGATTCGTTAGGAATAGTCAAGCGTCACAAAGTTCAATATATTTAGTTTTAAATTATTATTAATTTTTCTTTTTTTTAATATAAATTTATATATTTGTTTATATAATTTTTTTATTAGCAGATTTCCCTTAAGGGAAAACACCTATTGAGGTCGTACTCCTGTCGAGATTTTCGAATCTTTTCTTCAAATGTCCATCGATCCTACCCAGGAGATGACGAAAATGAGGTCCGTTCAAAATTATATATATATATATATATATATATATATATATATATATATATATACTAGCCAAGGTACCCGGCTTCGCTCGGGAAATCATTTGAGACGGAAAGATTTTATTTTGTTATTGGCAATGCTTCTATGTGTAGAACTGCTCTTCCCGTCTAGGCGCACATTTCCCCGTAAGGGTCCCTTGGGCGACTTATGGAAAACAAATTTTAGGTTTGAAGAATAAATGAAAATAAGTCTCTAATCATTCCCTCTCCACTGTTTGACACACCGTGAATAATTCAAATCATAATCATGGATAGCATTTATTATAATTAAATATCATCTATAATGTAAGTATTTTTTATATACGATCTAGCTAATATACCCGGCAATGCCCGGGAAATCATCCTTGACTGACTAATGATTGTATTTTTATAGAAAATCGTTGAAAAACCAATTGGAACCGGAGTATCACAATTTTCATTTCAGGCCTCCCTCATAACCCCCACTCCCGATCGAACCTAAAAATTTTAATATATCTTATAATCATGGAAGAATTAATGCTACTTCACATTCCGAGTTTTTTTAAGTTCGGTTCAATAGTTAGTGCCCAACAAAATTGTTGGCTCCCGCTCTAGTTTTTAGTCTCTCGTTTAAACATTGTTATACGACAAAAATGAATATAACAAAAGTTACTTTAAATAAAAAAGTAAACAATTTGTGTCGTGTGCATATTTGCAGAAAAATCAATAGAAAACGAAATACCGCTATTTAAATTTCAGGCCTTCCTTGCAACCCCCACTCCTGCCCGTCCCTAGAAATGTTAGTATGGCTTATTATAATAAAGGCGTTAGTGCTAATACACATACCGAATTTTATTTAGTTCGGTTTAGTCTTTTGTGACAAATAAAATTGTTCGCTTCCGCTATAAGTTTTAGCGTATATCTCGTTTATAATTCGGTATACGAAAAAAAAGTATATAACAAAAGTTACTCTAAATAACAAAATAAACAACTTTTTTTTATGTTTACATTTGACGAAGAACCAATAGGAAACGAAATATCACTATTTTTATAGTGATATATATTTATATATATAGATAGATAGATATATTTATATCTATATATATATATTTGTCTGTTACTATATCAAAAAATTGTATAGAATCAATCTTAATGCAAATTAAATGTACTATAAATATTGTGATATACGTTTATTTACTCTTATTATTATCCAAGATGTATGATTTTTTTAGTTTCCAGCCTTCAGCAAACCCCCACTTCTACTCATGTAACAATACTCTGTTATGTAATAAATCACATTATTCAAATCTTAAATGCCATAAATTGTTTTCAAGAGACCTTTATTATTCAAGATGAATGCAAATATATTAGCATTACCCCCCCCCCTTTCTAAAGTCCTTGGACTATTAGAATTTGATTGATTAAGATACAAATTATTCTGATCCATTATAAATTACAGGACTAGGATATAGTAAATAGTTATCAATAAAATTAATGTTACATTCTGACATATTTCCGTAATTCTTTTTCTTTCCTGTGAAAAGTTGGCACGCTTGTTTGTTTACGTTTCAGATGCTTCCCGTCTGGAGGTTTGTTGTTGTTATCGTTTGTATTTATTCACTTGATGTTGACGGTGCTATTGTGTTCCCATTATGTAGATTTATCTATTGTTAAACATCACGAGGGAAATCTGCTTGGTGAAGACTTTTTATCTTTTTTGTTGTTCTGCCTGTATATGTTTTTTTTTTTTAAATATTTTTGTCGCAATCTTATTACTTTTATTTTAACTCAACTATTATTTCATTAACATTTAATTTTATTTATTTTTAATGTCATATGATTTAGCTGTGCATTCAGCTACCCCCCATCAGTGAGCAGACACACTTAATACTTTAATAAAGTGTTTTTCTTCTCCTGTCAACCGCATTAGAGAGAGCCTTGTGACGTCATTAATTTTGACGGCGCATCTATTTGGAGCCGCCGGCAGATAGTGCATTTAATTATGGTTAGGACAAAGGAAGGGGGTAATGCTCCAACAAGCCCTAAACTGAACCTACAACAACAAACAACAAAGCTGTCCCTCTTTGAGGTATTCACAAAGGGTTCAGCTCCTTATCTGCTCACAGGGTTTTATCCACAAACTTCATTTTCTTCGTCTATTTATAATTTTTGTTTCATTTAATGTTGTTATTTAGAAATTTCCCTTAAGGTAAATCAGCAAATTAACTACATACTAAAACATTGAACTACACACTAAAATAAATGGATTTCTGCTCCTATCACTATCCATTAGAGAAATAGCTTTCATTTTACTATGACTGTAGATATTTTAATATATGTTTTAAAAGAAGAAACATACTATATAACTATCCACTGGATACCAGGACATTCAGACTTCAAGGAAAATATTCTCGGAGACAAACGTACAAAATTAGCGCCTGGACTTATTAAACACTGTTCACATTTCAGCACACGATGTCATTAAACTCATTAAAAAATAGGTCAACATATAAAGGTAAGTGGATTGACGAATGAAGAAGTAATGAAACATTCAAGGATATCACACGAACACCTCATTACTAGGACTGAACCACCATTATGTACACAGTGAAATAACATACCAACCTTTTACTATGACTGTAGATACTTAAATATATATTTTAAAAGAAGAAACATACTGTATTTTTCTTTTTTTATAACGATGACAAAAAGTGTGAATGACTCAAATTGCGACACAACTAAATAAATAAGTAAAGCAGCTATTGGGATTCTACTTTATCCTTCAAGAAATTGAGGTCCCTTCAAAAGTATATATATGATATACTTTTACGTGTGTGTGTAGCTAAGTTACTATAGCTAATTGGGACGGGTTATCTATAGGTTACCACCCTTTCCTGGTGGGGCAGGATTGTATTTAATGAATTACGTAACTAAGTAAATTCCCATTGCCCAGGTGGGAATCGAACTCGCCATTGTAGTTTTACCATATGAGATTAAGGTCAACACTTTAACTTAATGGCTAGCCTGATCACCGATATATTAAATTAAGTTAAATTATTTATTAATGTCCACTTTTTGCCACTAAGGCTAATTGGGTCGGGTTATCTACAGATTACCACCCTTTTCTAGCAATGGTGGGACGGAGGGTTTTATTTAATGAATTCCGTCACTAAATAAATTCCTATTTCCCACGTGAGAATCGAACTCGCCACTTTAAGTTTACCAAGTGAGATTATTGTCAACGCGTAAACTAACATGGCTAACCTAACCTCCCCCCCCCCCCATAATATACTTTTATACATGAAACATCGCCAAGAGACACTTTATCAACTAAATTTAACTGCGCCCTAAAACATTAAACTGTAGTCAAAGAACTGGCTTTCTGCTCCTATTATTATCCACTGGAGAAAATATAACTTTGCCTATACCAGCAACGTGTGTGCTGATGTCATGTAGTAGTTCTGAAAGGTTGGTAGGTTCTTATCAGTTATTAGTCTGTAAGTAAGTGTTTGATAGTTAATGTACAGTGTACATAATGAGGTGAGTCCTAACCATGAGGTGTTTGTGTGATATCCTTGAATGTTTCACTACTTCTTCATTCGTCAATCCACTTCCCTTTACATGTTGACCTATTTTTTAATGTGTTTAATGTCATCGTGTACTGTACTGTGAACAGAGTTTAATAAGTCTAGTTTCTAGTCTCTAAGTTTGTACGTTTGTCAACCAAAATATTTTCCTCGATGTCTGAATGTTTTGGTATCCACTGGATAGTTATTACTTTATTCATTTATGTTTGTAAGTTAGTCAATAATTCCTCGAGCCGTCTCACGTTCCTCGAGGACACTCCACAGCTGGGTGGAGGGGGTGTGTTAAAATGGGGGAACTTCCGAATATCCTTTATCGGATCAAAAAATGTTATATAACCATTGCTACTTTAATGATCAACAAGTATTTTTATATAACGTTTTTCTCTATCTTGAATAGTAACCGAGATATTTCCTTTTTTAAGTTTTCAGCCTTCAATAAACCACCACTCCTACACACATTAATAATAAGCTCTTATATCATGAAAATTCTCGTTCTAAACTTAAATACCCAATATTCCTTTCATTGTAATTTTACTCGTGAGATACATGCACATGACATGGAGTGATTCCCTCAACAAGTAAGTCTTAACTCGAGCTTATTTGTTTAATATGATATTTAAACGTTTAATTCAACCTTAAAATTCATAGTCATTAAAAGCAGAAATCGGGCTTGGAATAGGCAGTTAGAAGGAGGGAGTTTCAAAATAAAAATTATCTCCGTTTTCAGTTCCGTGTTGATGCTCTACAATGGTTGTTCTATACATTTTTTCGCAGTTCAAATATTAAGCAAGTAATTCGTACTTTCTTGTTTTCAGCTTTTAGTAACCCCTCAGTTTAAATCAACTAGCACGAGGGGCATCCCCTTAGTTTATATTTTAGATCCGTTGTCCATTTACTCGGCTGTGCCTTGAATTTGTATATCTGTCTTTTTATTCTTTCCTTTGACCATGTCATTGCTCTATTAGTTCCATACTCCTCGCTATTCTCTTCAGCATCTATTTCCTGCTCTGTAGAAGACAGGAATCTTAAGATTGGATGCCACAGCTATTTTTGTAATTATAACTCCAATATCCACTCTTCTTGTATATGGCTTTCCTGAAAAACTGGATACGCCTTGAAATACTCCTCAAAGATATCGGTAGAGTATAGACATTTCATGACACAGTCTTTTATTTGTGTTGTTTGGTACTTGCTCACCCGGTATCGGAGTTTCGAGGGCCTCCTTGATCGGGGTACAGCAGGCAGTCAGTCGCGCTCCATTGGTTGTGGTGCGATCTGATGTGTGACTACTTATATTTTCCCTACGCCAAGCATATGCAATCGGCTTACATTGGAGCCAGCCTTAGTTAAGCATACAGTCCACTAAATTTCGCATGTAATGCGGTTAAACTTTTAGAAAAATGACCATGACAGGGCAAAAAGATTAATCCCATTCTAATTAAGTAATTGAAATCATCGTTAAAGTATATTCAACAAAGGTGTAAAACCGAATCACAATTCCAAATGTACTTAGTAGTACTTGTATAAGTGGAACATCTAAAGTAGTTACTGCCGGGTAAAATGTTAAAATCTACTCCCTTTCATGGGCCATTACTGTCGGACGTGAGGTTCAGTTTAAATGGTTTCCTTTTAAAAGGAGGTGAACTCTAATGCCTCTCTGATTTATGGAGCATGTTTTAGCAGCTACAAATATAAAAGTGACATCAATCGAGAAGGACTCGCTCAAAAATTATATATTCCAAAGAGTAAAGAGTTAGCCCGTATATCTTTCCGTGGGAGATAAGAGCAAGGAGTCCGGCACTGCAGTGTTCCTGGAGGAATTAAAATAATTCCACGAGTTAATGAATTACGGGGGTTAGGATTTATGTTTCTGCAACGATTCATTTCATAGATATGAAGGCATTTTGCAGGCTACTTATACTCTATGGTCTCATTCCTCTTAGATAAGAATACATTTTATCCAGTATTTCCTTGCACTTGGAAAAAAAAAATACTCAAATAATTTTGACAATTATTTTCTTAACGGACTGGTTATGTGACACTTTGACAACTGGAGACTTAACAATCAGGAAACACCATTTCATCGAGCTAGTTTTTGTGGGTTATTTTTTGCAATTTTTACGTCCTTGTACGAAGAAAAGGAAGTATTGTAATCGCCCAAATGTGCAAATTTCAGAATGATTATTATATCACCATATAAATTCCGACTGTGGCATTCCTTGATTTAAAGATGAATTCCTTAACACACACGACTTGCCTGAACCCCTCAGATTTTTTAAATGATAAATATCACACTAAAAATTCTGAAGTGGGCAACCATTATAAAAATTGTATGATGCACATCATTTAAAATGCTTTCATTTGAAAGTAATGTACGATACTCCGTTCTTATTCATCGAATATGAACATGTCAAAGAATAGAAATTATAGATATTTTCATGAAAAGAGAAGTCCTATACGAATCTGTCTTATGTCTAATAAGTTTACAGAAATCTTTGGTTTCATTACCTCATAAAGTTCACCTCAATTGATCTGTTATCAGATGTGTTCTCATATTCAAGAATAGATAAATAAAATAATTCTTTCTTGATCTCTTAACAAATTTCTTTCTTAAAATGATCATGAGTAGTGTCAAAATAAAAATAAAATAGTATACCACAAGGACGGAGTTCAAGCCCTGTGTTGTGTTCCGTGAAGCTCTGTTGGATTTAGCTGAGAAGGACCTAGGAGGCTGAGAGTTTACGCACGTCATAGGGCAAATATTAGTCCAATACTTAGCCCTTAGGGACTCCATATATACGCAGTGCCTCCTCACGCCAACACAGAAGTGTCCATAACTTTTTACTAAAATCAAAATCATGCTAACCTTCTCAATATAGCGTTTTCTCTAGTTCTATGAGTCAAGACAGGGTATATCATATACATCAGGACAGGACTTTCCATATATACAGAGGGCTCGATGTATGTAGACAAATGTGGCTCAGCTGCCATATTGGAAAAATATGTACTAACGTGTAAACTACCGGCCTTATCAACTAACTTCAGAAAATAATTGCAAGCCTCACTTCTTGTACTAAGTGGTTATCTTATGACAAAAGAACAACCCCAGATTTGTGGGAAGTGTAACACAGACTTGACTATCTACCACATATTAATGGAATGTCATAAGTAAACAAGTATTCGAAACGAATGCAATATTTCCAATGATATAGAAGTGGCATTTGGAGATGACCCGAAAGAGTTAGATAAATTGTTCAATTTTGTGAAAATTACGAATTTATACAAAGAAATTTAAACTACAAGTTTTTTTTTGTATCCTCGTTTATATTGTTAAAATGGCGATATGGATGAGAATACCAAAATGTGAGTTATAGATATTACAGGGCTATGATAACATAGTAGTTTTTCACCCTAAAACCCTACGAAACAACAACAACTTCTTGTACTGCAACATCTTACAACAGTACAACAAGACCGTTATATACAATTAATTCTTCATCTTTACTGAACTCACGAGACGGCTCGAGGAATTACTAACTAATTTACAAAAATAAATGAATAAAGTAATAACTATCCAGTAGATACCAGGACATTCAGACTTCAAGGGAAATATTCTCGGAGACAAACGTTCAAAATTAGCGACTGGACTTATTAAACACTGTTCACTTTAAAGCACACGATGTCATTAAACTCATTAAAAAATAGGTCAACATATAAAGGTAAGTGGATTGACAAATGAAGAAGTAGTGAAACATTCACGGATATCACACGAACACCTCATTACTAGGACTGAACCACCATTATGTACTCAGTGAAATAACATACCAACCTTTCAGAACTACTACATGACAACAGCCCACACATTGCGACAATCTAAATAAATAAATAGTTTTAACAGCTTATTTATTATTATTTTGGCGCAGTTAAATTTAGTTGAAAAAGTGTCTCTTGGTGATGTTTCATGTATAACAGTATAATATGGTGGGGGCTCAGGTTAGCCATGTGAGTTAAAGTGTTGACCTTTATCTCATATCGTAAACCTACTATGGCGAGTTCGATTCCCACCTGGGCAATGGGAATTTACTTAGTGACGGAATTCATTAAATACAATCGTGTCCCACCCTGGCTAGAAAAGGGTGGTAACCTATAGATAACCCGTCCCAATTAGCTATATTAGTTAAAAGTGGAAGTTAATAAATAAAAAAATAACAGTAAAATATTCTTATTACAAAACTATGATTCAAACTTATTGATTTCTGAACGACACGGGTTTTTATGCAAATTAAATCCTAAATCACACTCTAAGATTAATACTTGACAAAATGTATATAAAGCACCATAATAGAAATAGATTGGCTTAAACATACAAAATATAAACGTCCTAATTGCAATCAGTATAACCAGAAATACATTTATTTTTGAAATATCATGCCCAGCCGTTATGTTATTGAAAATGGTCTTATGCTGTGCGAATAATTAGACCATATAAATTATTACGTTTATAACAAAAATAACAAATGTTGATTATTAGGGTTCTCTTAAGCTAAAATTAAACACACAAATGTCTTTATCACTACACAATTTATTTGACGATGCACTACTTATTTTTACATACTTGGTAAATTATTCTTCACTACAAATGATAATATGTACTGTTAACTTCACTTTTTATTGCACAGAACAATAACTCACGATCACACGAATCACTGATGTTCACTAAACACGGCACTGCACTGATGTTCATCAAGTACTGTTTACTAAAAGTTGTAGTGAACGCAATTTCAATCAAAGGTAAGAAAACTGAGAAATAATTGCCTGACTAGACACAGAGTGGGGGACTTAATAGCAACTGCCGCCGGCACTAGAAGGTCCCAGACTCCAATTTGCCCGCTGATTAGTAGGCGCGTCTAGACTAGTCTAGATCCTGGTCTGACACCAAAACTTTGCAGGGATGCCTTCATTTCCTTTGCACTTCTTAGATGATTAAATATACGTAAATTTCTCAAAATATACATATATATATATATATATATATATATATATATATATACGTATGTAAACGGCATATATTTAACAAATTCCTAGAATGTGTCAATGTAGTTACATATAACTTGATGTAAATGATGAATGACACGGTTAACAAAATACGTGTAAAACGTTAATACCTGTTATAAAATCATTTAAAATTTCTAAATTATAAAAAAACCAACTATATATTTCTAAATTTTATAATATCAAAAGGGTATTCATAATATTATATTTGATTTGAAAGCAGTGGAAGACTATTATCAAGAACAAGTAATTACTAAGCAAGAAGCTTGTCGAAGCCCCCTTGTTTTCTTTTCAGCCCTTTATCAGAAAAGAATGAAAACCCCTCTTCATTTAACATCACATTATAAATCAAAGTCTCCGTTCCACAATGAAATCTTATTCTATGGTTATTCTTTTCAGTGCGATGCCTTTGGTTTTAAATGGAAATTTTAACCAATCAAAATAAAATAAATTTGACTGATAGTAAACGTCCTAATTTGAGAATATTTTAAGATATTAATCATTCTTCAAATAACTGAACGTTTCGTATTAAGGTCAAAGCTCCTCCATGACTACCAATGGGAAATAAAACTATACTTATCTAAAGCTACAACTATTTTGATATGTTGTAGTGGATGTTTCCAAACTTACTGGTTCGATACTGTTGTACCAGCAGTCGTAGAAATATAACTTAGCATTATCTAAATGGTCAATGGCTATGAAGCTTGCTATATAGGAGTAGAAAACAAATATACTACTTTTCAGCATATATTGCTCACATTCAACTCGAATGATATCAATGAGTAATAGGAACATTTTACCTGTCCCCATGATAACGTTTTTAAGATAGAATGTAGAAAAAAGCCTAAACAGGTTTATATTATTATTATTTATTAACGTCCACATTTTTGTAACTAAGGCTAATTGGGACGGGTTATCTACAGGTTGCCACCTAGCCAGTTTGGGACTTAAGATGTTATTTAATGAATTTAGTCATTAAATAATTTCCTTTTCCCAGGCGAGAATCGAACTCGTCACTCTAGGTTTGCCATGTGAGATTAAGGCCAACGCTTTAACTCACATGGCAAACCTGAGCCCCGAAGAGGTTTGGTCATATTCAAGAATTAAGTAAGAAGCTGAAATCGCTGGAAATTTGTTAAGAAATATCTTCCAATGAAAACTCCATAACTAATATACTATGGTTAATTGCATAGCCTGTTAACTGATGGCGATATGCATTGGTGTAACTCAAAAAAACATATTTTAATATTTAAATGGCAGAGGTTCATATTCAACAGAAAGTCGATATACTCCTGTCGGTCATTCTGTACGGAGCCAAAAATAATGACTTTCCATTCAATATGTCTACAAATTGTTTGTGAAATAAAACATGATTTAGTTTTACAGAAACTGTATAAGCACATAAGCAAAAAACAATATACAAGTACGTGCTTCAAACCCCCAAACTTAAAAGTGAATATTTTAATAAAAGTGTATCATTTTCGGGAGTAAAACTCTAAACATTTAACGCTCTGCAAGAGTGTTTTAAATCTATTAAAACATATTATTTGTATACAAATAAATTAATGAACTTTTATACTCGAAATGAATACTAGAAAAAATCTTCAATTATTTAATAAAAATATCATGAAAATCGTTCATAAAATAATTTATGATTAAGATGGTGGAAGTTTCTCATTATTTATAAAGCCTGTCATCCTTTAATACATTTTAAAGAATGTGTGTTATGTATTTAAAGTTGTATTAAGATTGTTAACTAAATTAATTTAATATATATAATTATTAAATTGATATATTTTATAAAATGTATTCATGGAATTTAAGCTAATTTTGAATGGAGTGTATTATATAATTATAAATGCTCTTCAATAATATGTAAACAAATTAATTTACATAATGGTAGAAAATTTTGTATTGAAAAAATATTAAAATTATCTTATTATGCTGTGTTAACATTTAACGGAAATTAAAATATTTCATTTCACAACTATAACGTTGTCCTTCAGTGCAGCCAACTTACTGGTACTATACTGCTGTAAAAGCTAGGTCAATGTCCACGTACCTCATAAGTCAAGTAAGGATCATATCATCCACTAAGTGGCTGGGGCTAAACTTTAACCCCGATCCGAAGTATTTATACCAATGTTCACCATTTCCCAAAGCGCCAGAGACATATATACTGATTCTAGAACACTGTACAGGTTCAATGATAACGAAATGCCTCATTTGGTACTATGTGACTGTAAATACAGCAATGTACAACATTATTTGGGAATCTTAGCTTTTGTACTTCTAATACAGCTTTATTATATCTTAAGTTTCTAAGGTTTACCAAATGTTCTGGGAACCATCTACTGATTAAATCTACCCAATCAGCTCAACTAAAATGTAAATATTTATACACACGAACTTTGAGAAGCGAGCATGTGCTGCCTGTCTGTTCAATAGCAGCCAGTATCATATTTGGAGAATTTGAACGAAGTTCCAAAAAACACTCATTGGTTCAGTCAAATGGATTGTTTTAACACATTGTTCATTGAAAAATTCACAAGCTACTACTTTCTGTAACCTCTGAAGGAGAGCCAGGGAATAAAATACACTTGATTTGTCCAAGTATTTCTGGAATAGGAAAAAGAAAAATTGAGTCGTCAACCATAATTAAAAAAATTACCTACACCTTGATCTATGCATGAATGCTACCAAGTCACGTTTGTATCTAGCTAAGAATATTGAAGGGAAAATCCTGTAAAGGAAATAAAGTATCATTCATGATTCACACACAAAATTCACTTCTTTTTTTCTCAACAACTACCCAAGTTAGTGTTTAGTAGGGGTCTTGGAACTCTTTTCAATGCCATATTACCTTCAGCAAAGCATGAGTAGTGCCAATGTATCTTGAGATGTAAGAACCAGGAAAATGGACTAAATCAGAGAGTATGCTGGTAATGAACATTATTCTATTTGGATTAAGATATTGTAAGGAAATAGCACATTGATCAGATTATTATAACAGGAAAACAGGATTAAGTGATAATATCCAGAGCGCAGGATCAAGTACCCTTGAGTGGATCTGCGAATCGATATTAGTCCATCTAGTCGAGGTATTATCCTCCAAGAGTGATAAGTCCTCTTAAGCCAAGCCGACAGGTTATCATTGCAGTGAGGAGAAGAGCTAAATTGTTGAGTCCTAAGGATGAATTCCATTATGAACAACATTCTTAAGTACACGAATCAAACACGGATATGTTAAAGAAATAATTTCCTTGGGATTATATCAGGTAGTGTAACTGTGTAACACTACACTGTTTTAAGCCACCCAAGACAGCGGATATCTTAAGAATGTTATATGTTCAATCCCCTTTAAGATTTCATGTCGTTTTTTTCCCCGCTAAATCCAATATTATGGTTACTAGTATTTTTTTTTTACTTTCTATTACAAGCTGAACTACCAAAGACAGTTGTCAACGGACCTTCACTGTGTGAATATACTCGTATTGTACAAAATCAGTAATAAACGTTGTGTATTTTTTTTTGGATTGCAAAATTAAACACACACAAGCTTCAGAGTTTTATCACTGCACAATTTATTTAACAATGCACTACACACTTGGTTAATTATTCTTAACTTCTACTCACAGTATGCACTGAGAGCTTCACTGTTCTTCTTATTGCATAGTCCAATAACTCACTCACGATCACTGAAGTTCACAAAAACACGGCACTGCACTGATCTTCATAAGGATAACGGTACTGCACTGTCCTTTACTTAGATACGGCACTATACTGTTCTTTACATAAAACAGCACAACACAGTTCTTCACATAAAACACTTTACCGCACTGCAACTAAAACGCACTGTTCACTGAAGCTGCACTGAACGCACTGTTGATCACTTGAAGAGAGCTGAGAACAAACTAACTCTCGGGACGAGCTGAGCCGCTTTTATAGCCGGGTGGTAGACATCAAAAGGAAATCCTCTCGATACTTCTGGATCCCGGAAGGGTATTGCTGAGGACGGGCTAGACCTTAATGAATTTATTATAGCCTTGCAATGAAAAACATTCACACTTATTATTCAATTTAAATATTTCCGAAATGGTACTTAATAGTAATCATCATTGTTAATAGTTAGTACACCATTACTAAGTTCACTTTGGTTACTAGATATTCAGGTATAAGCCCTGAAGCGGGGAAATATAAAAATAGTGTGCATAGTAAAGCCTTACAAAATAAAATGAAATACCACCCTCATTCTGTCTTAGATAAACTAAAATAATATATCCATTATTTCTAGTTGGATGAAAAAATATTATATAATATACTTATCGGAAGGTTACAAGAGAGACACACAAAGTCAAAAAGCATGATTTTCATAAAACACTGATCAAACATTTTTTCTATTATCTTTTTGGCTGCTAACTTGATGAAATGAGATTATCTTAAACCATTTGCGGTTATGGATTTCGCAAGCAGAAACATCACTTTTTCTTGTCAAGAAACGACAAAAAATCCAAAATCGATAATTTTGGCGTAATTTGTTTCACCCCACGGTATCTGTTTATTCGTTGAAAGTTTTAAGATTGTTGATCCATACACTTTTTTCAGTTAATTAATATATTAAACAGTTACTTGAGTCTTTTTTTCTAATCTAACTCGAAGTTAACTCCCACTCCTACTCATATCAATTTCACTAAAATCAATTCTATCACTAAAGTCAACGAAAATTTAAGAGCCGTGTTTAGTTAGGCTTCTTATTACGGGAAAAACGGAGAACCGAAATTGAGATGAGATCAATATTTCAGGTGAGATCTACGACACACCTTTGTATCGGACTTTTCATTGTTAGAAGTTTTGTAACATCATCTGTAATCCATATTAAGTACGGAGTTATGCCGTACTTTATTATATTAATTAATTACTGCAAGTACAATGTTCATAACCTACGTTGGAAACTGTAAACTCTAGTACTTAATGCATCGCAACTTAGAAATGTGTTAGAAGCTGGTAAGGCTCATAGTAACCACTTGCTATTTTAATATATACATTTGTCAGACAAATAATTTGTTTGTGAAATCCTATAGAATATTTAGAGTTTGAATTCTTATTCAAATGTTTCAACTATTTCATGTACCGGTAAACAAAATGTTTTCACTATAATAAAGACTCCGTTTTATTCTGATGTCAATTATACGTCAATTTATGGATGAAATTGGCAATTTAAGCTCCTAGTCATCAAATTAGGTGCTTTAGAGCTTGGAAAGACTGACTAAAACCTGTCTGTCGGATAATGAGATTATACTTTGTCAAAGCCAAGTAGCTCTAAATCATTTCATGTAGAAGGCCTGCGCCACCTTTTCCCCTTCATTAGTGATTCACTCAACTGATTGGTGTAATATCTTTGGATCGATTTTATGCTCCTCTATCAAACCTATCCATCTCGAAGAAGGCAACACAACACCTTCCGTAGCACAATCCCACTCAACCATCATCATTAATACCAAACATTCGTAAATAGCGAGACATTGCATCTCAAAATCAAGTGAAGGCGGAAGTCAATGATAAAGTCCAACCCGCTGGTTTAAAGATCTTTTTTGAAAAATTCTCTTGAATACAACCTCATAAGCTGATTTCCCTCATTATCTGGTAAAAGCAAAATATCATTTTCCCATTATAAACCCTTGATGATTTCTGGATGAACCATTTTCCAAATAAATCAATTATTTTAAATGATTCCTCAGAAACTAGTATCTTTCATTCTTTCTCCTTTCCAAATTTTGCTTCAAATATCATTGCAAACACTTTGCCTTTTTTTTCAACACTAAGAGAAATCCATGGCTAATAGGAAATTCTTATGGATCCCATAATTCACTGTTCGGTACGATTCAGTACGTTTAAGGTAACATGTTCTATGGATTCTCATAAATATTATGTGAATGTGCAAGACTGTAACTCAACACCACGAAGGAAAACAAAAATTAGAGCTATATTTGTTGTGCTACATTTTTTTTAACTATAAATAAATTGTTATTGAAACATTTTATTGTTGTGACTTTCATAGTTTTATTGACGGTTTTTATATTCATTTCCAATTGTGTAAAAAAGTTTTTAAAATAGTTTTAGACCAAACTCCCTATTTAATGTGCTTTATTGTTTGAAGCTCTCATGATGGCAATGTTAATTCCTGAAAGCACTTAGGGTTTTTGAAAATAAATTGTGAGGAGCCACAAAACTGTGTTCTGTCTGTACTTAAGCCAGAGTTTCATTATATGTATAATTTAATTTAAAATAGGTGATTTCATAGAATTTGCACAGTGAAGCGTGGCCAGAACACCGTTGGAGCAGAAAGTCTGTTTGGAGAGAAAGTTATAAATAATTTTTTTAACGGTAGTTATGTAATATATATATATACAATACATGGCTTATATATGCATAGACAATACATAGCTTTACACAGACTACCACAGGCAAAGGTGTTATCCATTTTTTCGTAAACTAATAGGCTTCCCACGTGAAGGCATGACCCAATGGTTATCTCCTCTTGCTGTCTATTTCCTATTTTTCCTTAGTAAGATGCCTATGTAAACAGAATTTGAAATGTACTCATCTACTTACAGGAAAAATCAGACGATTTTTGAGGGTCTACTGCGGCTAAAAATATAAAAACACTCATAACTCCTTTGTTATTCGACATAAGAAAAAAAAAATCATAGGAAATTAAAATTCCAACAATATTGATTATATAAATTTTATTGATATAACTGGATTGTACGGGAGATATTTCGAATTTTCAATCATGGCTCACTAAACGCCCTCCTCCACTGAAACCATCTCCATACCCACTGAACGTTTTAGCAGATTTCCCTTAAGGGAATCTTAAGTTCGTTAATGGCTGAAATCGGACAAGTGGGAGGGGGGGGGGTGTAGAGGAGGGATTTTTAAAAATTCAAAATATCTCCGTTATTATGCGTCGGATCGAAAATTTGTATAGAATCAATTTTATTGCAATTAAATTTACTATAAATATTGTTCTATACATTTATTCTGTATCTTAAATATTAACCGAGATATTTGCATTTGTATTCTGTGTGTGGTCGGCAGGAGTGGGCTGTTCGGTACTTTCCGCCGATAGCTAGGGCGGCCGTTTTCGTAACTGTTCGTCCCTCGTGAATAAGTTTAAGATATCCTTTACTACTATACTTGTTATTGGGCAGATTTCTCTATTGTATAACTTCACATTGAAAATCTGCTTAGTTTACGCAGCCCCTGCGTGACGGACTTTTTTATAATAAAGTTGTGAAAGATTGTTGGAGTTCTCCTTTATACCTCAACCGATTTTTCTTCACTCCCTACAATAACCAATCATAGTCTTATGTCCTCTGGTCCATGGGATATTTAACAAAATGCCTCTGCACGTCTATTTCAACAGTAAAAACTCTACCTTTTCATTATAATCTCTTTCAAGAGTAATTTCCACACTTAATTTACATATATATACTTCCACGTAAAGGTTATTTCATAAGTAAATAATGGATGATAACAAAATTTAATTTATTTTTGCATAAATTAGTAATTAAGGTTAAATTCGCAGAAATAATTTTATTCATAATGTAGCCAAGGCCCTAGTAACTATTCTAATGAATACGACGGCCATTATCCTAAAATGGAGAACTCTTTTGCTCATTCCTATTAACATAATACTTCTGGTTATCAGATAATGCCTCATAGAGACATTATAGACTTCATTGTTGTCTACCTACAGATGTTATAATCCTTACCCCAAGAGAATCCGCTTGTCCTTCATTAGTTGAAAGGACTGATTGGCGAAATAAGATAACATACTATTGAAAGTTAATTTACTTTTAGCAACTAAAAAAAGTCCGTCACACAGGGGCTGCGTTAACTAAGCAGATTTTCCACGTGCACCAAGTATTTGCGTTTGCCTCATAACTTAAAAATTCAATGAGAACAATATTTGGTATTTAAGCTTCAAATAAAGTGCTGCATAACATAATAGAATATTGTTAATATGAGAGGAGTAGGAGTGGGGCTTTACTGAAGACCGAAAACTAAAAAATGCAAATATCTCAGTAATAATCAAGATACTGAAAAATGAACATAACAACATTTAACCCTCCTCCCCTACCCTTGTATTCTATGACACATATACTACTCCTGGGTCGTGTACGACCCATGGACCTGAAATTCATCTTGTCATATAAAAATAAATCATTTAGGATTTAAAATGAAAAGTACAAAACTTATGAAGTATAGAAACATAATTTTTAATCTTGAAAAGACAAACAAAGGTAAAAAATAAATAACAAATTGTAAAAACTAAATTAATGAACAGGTAAATAATACATTACAAGAAATATTACATTACACTATGTTACAAGGCAATTTAATCCTTCATATTTTAAATATTATATTGGTGATTTTGAAATATTCAATCCCGCTTCGGTCAAACAAGATGGACAAATACTCATTTTGTGTTCACCACAAATAGATTTTTGGCAAAGCTGACAGCTGGAATTGCTTATTCGATCCTTGTTCCAGGGACAGAAACTGCACCTAGCTCGTTTTGAAGTTTCTGAAGATTTTGTAGGCCCTGGTTCTACCATTTCCTTTTTTAAAAAATTGGTTATTGCCAATTTTAGACCTCCTGGAATGGGCTTGGACATCCGTTGTTCTAGGTGTGGAGTGACGAGAGCGATGGCTAGCGTTTTCAGAAATTGCGAGCGATATTTGTTAGTATTTGGTAACTGGTTCAATAAGGCTCAGAACATATTGAGATGGTAGTAATAAATCTCTTTAGCTTCCCCTTTTGGGCCTGGCAAATGAGTAATTTTGTTTTTTTGGGAGTTCTGGAGTACTTAGTGCTTATAGGTTTGTTAGCCCAAATAGTTTCCAGATCCTTCCCAAGTACAAAATTTACTTCATCATTTTCTTCTCCAGGGGAAAAAGGTAAAACATCATCTCCCTGGTCGGAAGTATATTCTTCATCGTCAGCTACATCGTCATCATTGGCGATAATTTCGTCGCCAGGTTCACTAGACTCGCCGCTTGGGTCTAAACCGTCTTCTTCCTCCATCTGCCGGGTCAATTCCTCTCGAATTTCATCATCAGTAATTAAAAGGCGTCGTTCGGCCATCTTTACTGCAGAAGAAAACAAAATAATTAGACCAGGCAGAAGAAAACAGTTTAGAATATTCATGACACATAAGCTACCCCTGGGTCGTACGCGACCCACACTTGCAGATTTTTCGAGAAAAATACTAGAATAAAGGTTAGAAAAGCAACCACACTTACCTTATCGCTAGTACAGCTTCCAGAGGACTTACTGGGAGGGTAATTGACCCCCTCCCCCCTACCCACCTTGCACAGGTGCGTACAAGCGCCAACAAAGCAGCTCTGGGTCGCCCACGACCCAGTGGGTAGGGGAGGAGGGTTAAAGAACATTACATTTGCAATACGATTTGTTTTAAAAAATGTTTTTATCCGACGCATAATAACGGAGGTATTAAGAATTTTCGAAATTCTCCCCTTCTAAACACCCCTCTCCCTGGTCCGATTTCAGCCGTTAACGAAATTGATCTTTCTTTTCTTATAAAACGAGTATATATGAGGTTTGGTAACCATAAAAGAAAAATTGCGACCGCTATAGCGATAACAGACAAATATATAGATAGATAGATACAGTTTTGAACGGACCTCATTTTCGTCATCTCCTTGGTAGGATCGATGGACATTTGAAGAAAAATTTCGAAAATCGCGTCATGAATACAACCTCAATAGCTGATTGCCCTTAAGGGAAATCTACTAAAATAAAATTACTTTGTAACGAGAAATGTTGAGGCTGCTGGAAAAGCGAATCTCCCTCCAGAACTGCTGGTCTTATGAAATTCCTGACATATACATAACATATATCGACATTTGTTCTACAACACTGTTCGATCCAACTGATAATAGCAAAGAGATTTTGAATTTTCGAATTCCCTCGTTCTAAAACCCACTGTTCTAGGTCCGACTTCAGCAATTAACGAATATGATCTTTAGTATTGAATATAACGGATAACTATCGAGTATGGGATAAATCATATGAATATTTATAAATA
Source organism: Riptortus pedestris (assembly GCA_019009955.1). NCBI lineage: Eukaryota > Metazoa > Arthropoda > Insecta > Hemiptera > Alydidae > Riptortus > Riptortus pedestris. Next base: position 83,363,475 of record CM032231.1, on the reverse strand, counting down.
AGAAAAAAAGAACAGCTAATAAGTTCATCATAATAAGGGTCTCATCTAGTAAGGATCTTTTGGCAGCAATATTTGGAATTCAAGCTCGTAATAGGACGTTTCATGATACGTTCGCTCATTGTTAAACTGAAATGAGTAAAAGTGGGGAGGGAAAAAATGTATATTGAGCAATATATAATACATATCATTTGCAACAAGATTGGCTATATACAATTTTCCGATCTGGCTCATAGTAACAGAGATATTTTGAATTTCCGATTTTCTTTCCCCCTGAACAGTCGCCCTCCGATTTCAGTCGTTAACGAACTTGGCTTTTAACGAGTTTCGTTCAAACAAAACGACGGTGTGACCGCCAGAACATTCAATATTCAACAAGGTGTTTTTTGAAATGCTGGTTAATTCTGAAGATAATTAAAAACTAACCTGAAAAAATGTGACTTATTCAGGTATTTGGCGACATTCCCCATCCAGGCGTATGATTTAAAAAAATTATTTTAAATGTTAATTTCATTTTAGAATCCTAGGTTAAAAACATGTCTTCCCATTGGATTTTCCAGAGCTTAGCGGAGAAGAACAGGAAGATGTTAGAAAGTTGACTTTGTCGACAAAAGAACTTTTTTTTTTTTTCTATAACGGGCCTGGCGTCTCTTCAAATTAAGTCAAAGTCTAGGTGCATGGAGCTTAAGGACTTACCTTTGAAGATACGTATTCATAATGAAGAAAGTGTATTTCATTTTGATTTGTGTTGTTTCATAAACACCTGCTGATCATATCTCGTAGCAGGTTCGTTAACTAAGCAGATTTCCCACGTACTCAGACACATGAAACAGTACTGACTCCATCTCACTATATATAATTGTTTCTAATTAAAAATCCGATGGAAGAAGTGGGGTTAATTGAAGACTGAAAGCAAATAGGTATGACAACTGGTTTAAAATTTGAGTAACAAAAAAATGAGTAGAACAAAAATTGTATTGCATCAATAGTTTTACAAGATTGGTTCTATAACATTTTTTGGACCTATTAATAGGAACGGTGATATTTTCAATTTTCGAATTGCCTGCACTCAACCCCCCCCCCCTATTCCGATATAATCCATTAACGATCATGATATTAAGTGTCCAATGAAATAAACATCAAATAAACGCTTTCGAGGCAAGAAATAAAATATTAATTTACATCATCACACAAAATATTTGCATGCATCTCGTCTAGTAATAACCTATTAAATACAATATTTTATTATTTAAAACAGCAAAAAGATTTTTTAAAGAGTTGTGTAGCACAAACCGCCCAGTAGATTTTCGAGATTGATGTACCGTTTTGTTCCTCATGGTCGCTTCTTGCATTGAAAAATTTCGGATAGCTCCCACTCCCGGCGCGATAAGCCCTTCCAAAATGTTTTATTCCGAACCTTCCCAGCGACACATTAAATTCGCTATTTCTCTGGCCGTTTCGAGTATCCCTTTAGCGATTCGGGGGAAAAACTGTCGGATACATCCATGTTCGTTTGGAGCATTAAACTTGAAAATTGTTTCACTGTTTGCCGTCACGATCGAACTCGAATGCATACTTTTATTTTCGTGCGCCATGAAATCCCTCCTCCAACGTGAAGTTTAATTTTTCAACCGAACGGTCTAGATACCCACCGAGGAGATTTTTCTTACCCTATCCCGACACTCAATACGGACCTACCGAAATTGACTCTCCTAAAACTCTCCACTTTCCACCCCTCTCCCGATCGTCGTTAAGGGAAATCTGCTATGTGTATCTAGGTTTTGCTCTAAATGCTTCGACAAGTACATAACTTACGGGAGATATCCGTGAATATCCCTTAAAAGAACCTTTAGAAGGTATAAAAAAAAAGTATTTATATCGCACTGTCCCATCAGTAATTAATTAATATTTCATCAGTGAGAATATTTGTTTACTCAATACAGCACTCTTCGAAATTGCTTTTTACATAAAGCGACCATTCAACCGTTTTATGTAACCGCACGAATGTAAAGCATAAAGGACTCTCTAATGTGTTCATAAATTATTCAGAAAGCTTTTCAGAACTGAGTCGTGACGGCGACATTAGCGAAATAAAGGGATTGTTATAATGAGTGCATTGACATAACAGCTGGTGATATTGGACTGTATTAGCACCACTCCGATAAATTAAAAATTAACCCGGCAGTCTGAATGTAACGGTTTAACCTGACCCAGAGACATTTATGAAAAGCTCTAATTATAAAACGAAATTAGTTCCATACTTGTCCGACAGTCTAGCTTCAAAATGAATCTTATTAAATAGCTGATATTCATTAGGTCAGGTTATTATTGAAAAGTTGTGTACTATTCCTAGTTCTAAGTGGATGAAGGGGTCAATTTGACCTAAAGACACAACTAACATGACTTATTTATATAAATATATAAAATAACTTATCAATTTAGACAAAATTTGTATCCATGATAATAGGATAATGAGAAAAGACTCAGAATTCTCTTCATGGGTAGTTAAGAAAATAAATCAAAAAGTAACTGCAAGAAATACATCCCTTACCTTTGTTTCAGTAATGCAGACGTTTTTCGTCGGGGTAATGAACTGGAATAATGAAACCAGAATAATAATTGTAAACTATCATTTATATAAAAGACTCTGTCACACAATGGCAGCGTAAACTGAGCAAATTTCCCACGCGCTGGATGACACACTGGTGGTCTCATTTCTCAATATATTCTCTATTTCTAAGTAAAAACCCCATTAGTAGGGCTGGTGGTTTATTGGTTTATAACTCACTCAATATTAGAGTTAAAAAAATGCTTAAAACAACAATTGTAAAGCACTAATAGTTTAACAAGATTGTGCCTATAACATTCTTTTTATCCGACTCTCAATAACGGAGATATTTTGAACTTTCGAATGTCCACTCTAAACCCCATTATCCTTGGTCCGTTTTCATCGATTAACGAATGTGATCTGTAGTATTGAATGAAACGCTTAAAAATAAAATTTTTCGAGTCAAGAGAGTAAACACATAAATGGTGACGCCATCAAACAACCCATTTGCACCTCAGAAAATAAAGGTCCGTTGAGAACAATATTTGGTTGGTCAGCTTGGAATAAGACGTTTCATCATATATTTGCTTATTTTTAACGTGCAATAATTAATAGTAGAGGTTATTGAAGGCTGAAAAGTATAAAAAAAATTAAATATTTCGGAAAATATTTGAGATACAGAAAAATTGTATAGAACAACATTAATAGAAAAACAAATGTCATAAAATTCGTAAAATACCCTTTTTTTGAGCCAACTCATAACGGAGATATTTTGAATTAGCTATTCACTAGTAAACCCCCCTTTCCCAGTTCCAGTTCCAGTCATTAGCTATATAATCTTTATTTTTGCATGAAACTGTTAAATTTTGGTTGTATTGATAGGGGGGAAATCATACAGGCTGGCAGCAGAGGGAAATCTGCTAAAATTTCAAAGATCATAGTTTATAGACCTTCTTATGACCAACAAAAAAAGGTCGTATACAAATATTCCCTATTTCTAAGAGGTAAACAGAAATTTGCGATTTTTTTTTCACCTCTTTTTACCCAAAAGTTGAATTTTTAGTCCAAAATACAAACACAAAAAACTAAAATAAAATTACATTTTAATATTAGCCATTTTAAATTTATGCGATATACGTACAAACGATACACCAAGAATCTTGATGGGATTCTTGGAGGGTTAAAATTATAAATTACATTGAAATCTGAACATTTTTTTTTATTACAATATTTCCTGAAATACTCACAATTAAAAGTAAAAAAAATGAACATGCAAAATAAATTACAATTTATTTATTTTTAATTTGTATAAATATGTTTCTTAATAAATGATCCTTAAAACTTAAAAGTCCGTCACGCAGGGGCTGCGTAAACTAAGCAGATTTCCCACGTGAAGTTTTACAATAGAGAAATTTCACGAGAGCCGAGCAGTTAATGAAACGGCCGAACTAGCTTTTGGCGGGAAAGACACTTCGTCCGTTAGCCGTCCAGGATTTAATAAAAATGCAAATATCTCGGTTAATATTGAAGATAGAGAATAAATGTATATAACAGTATTTATAGTAAATTTAATTTGTAATAAGATTGATGCTGTACAATTTTTCGATCCGACGAATAATAACGGAGATATTTGGAATTTTCGAAAATCCTTCCCTCTAAACACCCCCTCTCCCTTGTCCGATTTCAGCCGTCTTTCTTTTTACATGAAACGACTAAATATCGAGTTTGGTAACGATCAAACAAAAATTGCGACCGCTAGAGCGGTAACAGACAAATATATAGATAGATAAATAGATAGATAGATAGATAGATATAGATATATAAATACAGTTTTGAACGGACCTCATTTTCGTCATCTACTAGGTAGGATCGATGGACATTTGAAGAAAAATTTCGAAAATTCCGTCGTGAGTACAACCTCAATAGCTGATTTCCCTATAGGGAAATCTGCTAAAACCGATGAACCTGAAGTTGTTAACATTATTCTCTTGTTGTTTCAACAGAGCTAAAAAAATTGGGCCAAAGTTTGTTGTAAAGGAGTTAAAAAAGAAATCTCCAGAAACAGGATAATACCTCATTTAAATAATTTACCGTGAAACAAATATTAAATATTTAATATTATTAAATTACAGTTTATTTTCATTTGAACGTATAAAACGGCCCTACTTTAAAATCAAAGATTAGAGTTATTGTCAAAACCTTTTTTGTATTAAAAGGATTTCAACATATATTGCGAATAGCTAATGGCAATGTTTTCATAAAAGTTTATATTTAGCCGATTATATATGTATGACAAATTCTATTAAACACTTTAATCTTGTTACTTAGAAATTTTATGATTATTACATAAACTAAATGTCCCACAGTCTCGCACTGCACAAATTGAGAAAATATTCTAAACGAGAACAGTTTTGGGTCTTTTTAACAGTAGCCCCGCATTTCAAATTAGGTTATAATCACATGATTTTAGAAATACCAGTGATAAAACTCTTACTAATAAACTATTATAAACATCGATAAAAGAAAGTGTTAAGAGAAACTGAACCACATTTATTACAAGTATAAAATTAACAAAAATAACATGATTTTGGTGGCTAAAATTTGATTAGCACGAATCTCCCGGAGCATATATCTTCCAATCAGCAACAGTTATTAAACTAATATCTCAGAATTATTTCTAAAATCATGTGATTATAACCTAATTTGAAATGTGGGGCTAATGTAAAAAAGTCCGTCACGCAGGGGCTGCGTAAACTAAGCAGATTTCCCAAGTGAAGTTTTACAATAGAGATATCTGCCTAATAACAGCTCTCATAATAACGGAGATATTTCGACTTTTCGAAAATCCTCCCCTCGAAACCCCCCCTCCCACTGGTCCGATTTCAGCTATTAACGAACTTGATCTTCCTTTTTACATAAAACGATTAAATTCCGAGTTTGGTAACGATCAAACAAAAATTGCGACCGCTAGAAGGTAACAGACAAATATATATATATATATATATATATATATATATATATATATATATATATATATATATATATATATATATACAGTTTTGAATGGACTTCATTTTCGTCATCTACTAGGTAGGATCGATGGACATTTGAAGAAAAATGTCGAAAATTCCGTCATGAGTACAACCTCAATAGCTGATTTCCCTCAAGGGAAATCTGCTAAAAGACCCACCAAGGGTCACCAAGGGTTTCTACAGTACTCATCAGCTTTACAAAACATTGCAAATAATCCGCAAGTTTTCGACTTGCGTTAAGAAAAATATAATAAATTACAGATTTACATGTGTCTGAATGGCTCTGGTAAATATTTTGTACGATATAAATTGTAATTATTGTCAACATGCGTTTACATAAATTTTATTTGTTTAGGAAAACAAGGATTCTTTACAATATTTCAATTGAAAAAATGTAGGGGAGATGTTACAATTAAAATTGGAAAATAACTAGGTAAAACATTATGGGACAATGATACAAATTAAAAAAAAATTATCAGGTTTTTTTTAAAATGTTTAATTGATTTTTCTCTTAAATGTATTACTTTTGCTGTCAATAACTATAACTGCTTCAAAATCAAACCTGTTGATTTAATTAATTGAATGGTCTGTTTTGTTTTCATTTTCATCTAAGCTAACAAGATGTTGTTTTAATGTGTTTTCACAGTATTTGAGATAATTGCCCAATATATGAACTTTCACAATCCAAACATTGTATTTCGCATTTGCATGTTTAACATGGTCTTTTGCTTTGCTAAATCTTGTTTCTCCTTTGTTCAATTATATCCAGGCTATTTCAAACGTCTTATTGAATATTTTATTTAGTCCAGTGTATAAAATTGGAAGATATTTAAATGAATAAAACTTTTCCAGTGTCCATTTTAAGGGAAATCAGGGAAGTTTGTGACCTCATGACGTGATTTTCAAAAATTATCTTCAAATGTTCATAGATCCTACCTAGGACATGACGAAAATGACGTCTGATCAAAACTATATATATATATATATATATATATATATATATATATATATATATATATATATATATATATAAAACTGTAACCTCTGTCTGTACATTGATTTTTTTCGCGAAATTTCACGATAACTTTTCGTTTCACATGTCATAGACCCCATAACTGCATTTTGTTTCTTTCGTGTCTGTTTTTTTGTTTGTTACCTTTTCACGCATAAACGGCTTAACCGAATTTTATGAAACTTGGTTTGTATATTACTACTAACCCAACTTAGACTTTAGGCTATACTAATATCCTCTGAGACGAACAGGAATGGGGGTTATAAGAGAAGCCAGAAATTAAAAATAGCGATATTTCGTTTCCTATTGGTTTTTCGGCAATTATGCACATAACAAACGTAGTTTATTTTGTTATTTGGAATAACTTTTGTCATATACACTTTTGTCGTATACCGAACTATAAAGGTGTTATACGCTAAAAATTATAGCGGGAGTCAACAATTTTATTTGGCACAAAAGGCTCAACCGAACTAAATAAAACTCGGTATGTGTATTAGCTCTAACGCCTTCCTTATAATAAGCCATACTAGCATTTCTAGGGACGGGCAGGAGTGGGGGTTATAAGGGAGGCCTGAAATTAAAAATAGTTATAATTCGTTTCCTATTGGGGTTTCAGCAAATATGCAAATAACAAAAGTTGTTTATTTTGTTATATAGAGAAATTTGCTCAACAATTCTTTTCAATATGAACTACCAGGTACCTCACCTAGAAAAATTAATTCAAATTATAATATATTATTTTAATATTTTGTCCTTAATAATTTAAATCTATGTATAATGCACAGGAAACGAGAAATATGACAATATGGAGGACAGTGAAGTTTAGATAAAAACTTAATTTAATTATTAACAAACCACAGAAACGACGGGTATTAACCCTAAACTCTGGGAAGGGTAAATGTCAAAGTATTGTGCAAAGTAAAGCCTTGCCAAAAAAAAATATCATCACCATCCAGCCTCAAATGAATTCTCGGGCGAAGCCGGGTATCTGAGCTAGTATATATGTGTGTGTGTGTGTGTGTGTGTGTGTGTGTGTGTGTGTGTGTGTGTGTGTGTGTGTTGTGTGCTTTGGTTCATATTCTTAAGTTCAATAAATAAAGTATTATGACATTGTCCGACCCATCGACGAGTCAAATAAACGATTCGTATATGAGTTTTCTCAGAAATACTACAAACCTTTTAAAACCCCACCAAAAAAACACCCTAAAAAAAATTCAAGAATACAATCGACCCCAACAGTATCACACCAAAAGCTTAATTAGTTGTTGCATGAGTTAACAATATATCTAAAATAAATCTTCCCAATAACATAAATAATGAACTCATTTTAGGAGAGAAATTCTCCGTACATACTAATAGCAATAAGAAAATACCAAATATATTAACCGAAGTCGAGTACATACTTACATCGATCTCATGTAAAGAGGAAGAGCATATTTTCACACAGAACAAAATGACCAACATCCTACCGACTACGAGTCACCTTAATAAATCTGCTATCATCGCACATAATCTACCCAAAGATTTCATACACAAACATAAAACTAACGAGACAATTTCACACCAAATCAAACCATTTGAAAAGCATTTTTTTTTTTGGAAACCAAATAACACAGATTTCTCTTTTATCATAAAATTGAAATACGTCGGAGAGTTTTTTAATCATTCTCTGAGGTTTTCCCAGTTCCAAAAAAAAAATCTTTGTTTACGACGACTGAGTTCCACGAAGAGGCTAAGTTTGCTTAATTAATCTGAATTTTATTTGTGAAAGAAGGATGTGATGAAAACTCTGCCTTCTAATATTACTAGAGTCTTGTGCAAAAATAATTTAAATAAATTGTTCAAAATATTTAAAATAATCTTTTTTTTTATGTTCATTTAAATTTTAAAGCACTGACACACACACACACTCTCTCTCTCTCTCTCTCTCTCTCTCTCTCTCTCTCTCTCTCTCTCTCTCTCTCTCTCTCTCTCTCTCTCTCTCTCTCTCTCTCTCTCACACACACACACACACACACACACACACACACGTGTATTAAGTGAAAAATTAAATCATTAGACATCTGCAAACAAATTATTTGTCCAAATTATTTGTATTTTGACGCACACGCACCGTATACGTTATATATAAATCAATTGTTTTCCTTTGTGCTAATAAATTGTAAATTATTTTTTTTTTTTTATAAAGACATACAAAAACTAAAACTAAGTTTAATAATAAAACCGAAATGGTGAAGTTTTTCTCATATCTTCAGGTAAATCTATAACAATCAACCCACGAGATCCCACTTAAATTTGCTTAACAAAAAATTAAATTAAATGTAACAAAAAGAATTTTTAATTAGTTACGAATACAACTTTTTCGTTTGAGGGCTTGTTAATAATGTCTAGTCTAAATGAATCGTCATTATTCTATTTGGAGCTACTCAGTCGCTAGAAATATATTTCTTTATTACATATTAATATAAAAATATATTATTTATTTTTAATTAAAAGCACAGCTCATTTCCACTTTCATTACTAGAGCTTTATGAGTTTTAACCCATTTTAATATAAAATAAATTAACTATTTCATTCCATAAACCCCACATTTTGACATCATAATATTAAAAACATCGTGTACATTATTGATGGGGGTCTCGGGTTGACCAGGCCTTGGTCTTTAATACATTTGGTAAACCAAGAGTCGTGGGTTCTATTCCATCATTAACAATAGGAATTCATTAAATGCCGAACTCCCTAACATCAATAAGCATAACCAAACGAATATTTAGATGTTCTGCTTGGATCAATAATTCAAAAATAGTGTCTTTTTTTTTTAAATTTTGTTTTATACTTTGACTTAACATTTTTGTATTGGGCCTATTCCAAGTCTAGTAGAATTTTACTATAGAGACTGGAGGATCGGTACTTAGATGCATAGAAAAACTTTTCGTTTTAAGCATATGCATTGAAATTGTTCGCTGATTGCTCTTTCAATTATAGGATATTCGAGTGAGTCAATACCTTATTAAACGTCAATTTATAATTCATCGTGTCTTGAATCCAAATGGTTTCCTATTTCATTATTTACTTATTAATGTTCAGTTTATAATACTATGACTGGTGATCTGCAGTTTACCACCCTTTCTAGAGATGATGCCTCCTCCCAGTTTAACTATTTCTTTTAGTTTTTCATTTAATATTTGTTAGCAGATTTCCCTTAAGGGAAATCAGCTATTGAGGTCGTACTCATGACGCGAGTTTCGAAAAATTTCTTCAAATGTCCATCGATCCTACCCAGGAGATGACGAAAATGAGGTCCGTTCAAAATTATATATATATATATATATATATATATATATATATATATATATAGATAGATAGATAGATAGATAGATAGATAGATAGATAGATAGATAGATAGATATATGTATATATATTTGTCTGTTAACGCTCTAGCGGTCGCAATTTTTGTTTGACCAAAACTCGGTCAAATTGTTTACCAAACTCGGAATTTAATCGTTTTATGTAAAACGGAAGATCAAGTTCGTTAATGGCTGAAATCGGACAAGTGAGAGGGGGAGGGGGGGGGGTTTAGAGGAGGGATTTTTGAAAATTCAAAATATCTCCGTTATTATTCATCAAATCAAAAAACTGTATAAAATCAATCTTATTGCAAATTAAATTTACTATAAATATTGTTCTATACATTTATTCTGAATCTTGAATATTAACCGAGATATTTGCATTTGTATTCTGTGCGTGGTCGGCAGGAGTGGGCTGTTCGGTACTTTCCGCCGATAGCTAGGGCGGCCGTTTTCGTAACTGTTCGTCCCTCGTGAATAAGTTTAAGATATCCTTTACTACTACACTTGTTATTGGGCAGATTTCTCGACTGTGAAACTTCACGTGGGAAATCTGCTTAGTTTACGCAGCCCCTGCGTGACGGACTTTTTTTATTTATTTTTTTTTTGTAGTTTTATTTTTATTTTTACTTTTTTCCCCTCATATTGTCAATATACTAACAATTTATATTTAGTTTTGTCCATTCTATTTATTTAGTGCATTTGTAAAATTAAGCTGTGTAAAATTTTTAATATTTATTTAATTTTGTAAAACTATATTCAAACATGTTAAAAGATGAATCGCCATTGTAGCGGCATCTTAAATAAATAAATAATAAATATAGATGATGGGAATAAGTATTTCATTCAGAGAAGGAATCAAACCCTAGCCTCTAGCTTTACTAATATTATTAAGACCAACGTCTTAGCTAAAAATTGTTAACCCGAGCCCCAAATATTATTGGCAATATATGGGAAATGTGGGTTGTTCTTTCGTCACCTAGTCCCATCATGAGTTTTCAATGAAGTTGTTATATTTCCATTTTACTCTCTCTCTTATAACATCCATTTCCTACTTATAGAAGTTTTTCCAATTCCTTGGGATAGTGGCATTTTCAATTGAATTTTTCTTATATCTTCGAGCATTATATCCATGGCTGATTATTCTTAAGAACGCTAATTAATATGGACTACGACTATCTGTATTTGGTGTTCTGAGAAGTTGGTTGGGTAAACTCGTTAATAAATTACTCGGGACATTAATAGACCATTATTATGCGCAAGATGGCGACCTGAATCACCTTCATGAATATTCTCGTATTTTGGTAAGCTTGATGACAGGAATGATCAAGGAAACCGGATATTTTGCATCAGCTTTGAAGTTGATGTTTATAATGTCTGAAGTTCTCAACGCCTAGAAAATTATAGCATACAAACTAATGTAGGAAAATGAACCATCTTGGAACAAAAAATCTTTGATTGTGTATAATGAAGTCCATTAAATTTAGCTAGATTTATCAGAACGACAAAGATAAGGTATATACTCATCGGAAGGGTACGAAAAATGTCCTTTATTACATGAGTACTTTCGGACGAACCTGGCTAATATTCAGTTCTCTGTACCATAACAAATACACACATATTTAATAATTTGTGAACAAGCTACACTTTTCTAGCATTAGGAAATCAGCTATTCAGGTTGGACGCGATTTTCGAAACGTTTCTTCAAATGCCCATTGATTATTATTAATTAGATAACGAAAATGAGGTGAGTTAAAAATTATATATATATATATATATATATATATATATATATATATATATATATATATATATATATATATAGATATATATATTTATATATATATTTATTTGTCCTTTAACATACTAGTGGCCGCAATTTTTGTTTGAACGTTACCAAACTCGATATTTAAACGTTTTTTAGTAAAACTAAAGCCTGCCAGAGAGGGTTAAAAGGGAATTTCGATTATTCAAAATATCCCCGTTATTATGCGTCGGATCGAAAAATTGTATAGAACCAATCTTATTGTAAATGAAATATTCTATAAATGTCGTCAAGGACATTTTTTCCTTAGTTTGAATATTAAGCAAGATATTTTCATACCCACCTCCTACTCATGTCATATTAATGATAAGCTGCTATATCAAGCACCATTTTGAAAAGGTTTATTTGATCTATACCATATTAGATATTTAACTGACCCATTAAACACTAAAGTTCATAGTCGTTAATGGCTAAAAATCTAACAGAGTGGGGAGGAGTTAGGAGCGGGTGGATCGAAAATTCAAAATATCTCCATTAATATGTCTCGGATTGAAAAATGTAACAGAACCAATCTTTTTAAGCTATTGATACACTACAATGTTTGTTCCATAAATGTTTTTTTTATCTTCAATATTAAGCTAATTATTCACATTTTCTTGTTTTTAGCCTTCAGCTACTCCCCACTTCTGTTTACCGGATTTTAATTTAGAAATGGAAATATATTGGTAGAAGAGACTACTAGTGTGCCATTCCAGATCGTGGTAAATCTGCTTAGTTTACACATCCCCTGCCTGCGGACTTTCCTTTGATGATGGATCTCCACCAGCCAGCTGAAATCCCTAGTATAAGTTCTATGTTTTAAAATACCATGAGAACATCAATTTAAAATAAAAACATTCATTCAACAATTCATTATCTTGGACGTTGCACTTTTTAGCAGATTTCCCTTAAGGGAAATCAGCTATTGAGGTTGTACTCATGACGGAATTTTCGAAATTTTTCTTCAAATGTCCATCGATCCCACCTAGTAGATGACGAAAATGAAGTCCGTTCGAAACTGTATATATATATACATATATATATATATATATATATATATATATATATATATATATTTGTCTGTGACCGCTCTAGCGGTCGCAATTTTTCTTTGATCGTTACCAAACTCGGAATTTAATCGTTTTATGTAAAAAGGAAGATCAAGTTCGTTAATGGCTGAAATCGAACCAGTGGGAGGGGGGGTTTAGAGGGGAGGATATTTGAAAAGTCGAAATATCTCTGTTATTATACGTCGGATCGAAAACTTGTATAGAATACATCTTATTGCAAATGTAATTTACTATAAATATTGTTCTATACATTTATTCTGTATCTTGAATATTAACCGAGATATTTGCATTTGTATACTGCGTGTGGTCTGCTATGTTCGGCCTTTCCGCCGAGAGCTCTGGCGGCCGTTTCTGTAACTATTCGTCCCTCGTGAATAGGTTTAGAGGTTACTTACTACTACAGCTGTTATTAGGCAGATTTATCTATTGTAAAACTTCACGTGGGAAATCTGCTTAGTTTACGCAGCCCCTGCGTAACAATTCCATATTGCTAGAATTGTTATTAATAAATAACATCATCATATTAATTTCAGTAAATGAAAAGTGCACATTCTTTAAACGTAATATATTCCTCTGTAATGGGGAAATGTCTGTGTGACTATTATGTAATTATTGTTAAATTCATGCAATTTTGTTCACTCATTAAGTATGATAAAGTTTCACTGTAATTTTTATGATGATGTTTTATTGTCTAATCATTACATACATATTGTGATATTTCGCTCATATATAACAGACTAAAACTAATAAAACTGACAGAGCAGTCTATGTTTAATGTTCTCTGGCATTTTCGAACTGTCCCTTTAATTACGAATGACACTGCGAAAGGTTAAGGGTGCATTATTTAGGAATAATTGATCTTTTAAAAATCAAAAAGGTCACTCGGACAATAAAGGAGAGATATGACTTTTTCTTAATTGCTGTGCTAAATTTACAAAGTAAACCAAATACGTAAATTCTTTATCTGATTAAAATTAGAATTCTAGGTAGTCAAATTGACCAAACCACAAGCATAAATTCTTTGAACTCAAAAAAAAAAAAAAAAAACATTTCTGGGAAAAAAAATTCATATTCCACTTCCCCAAAATTTCTGGATGGTCTACCAAACACATGAATTGTTTATATTAACTTAAACATCTTCTTTACTAAGCAATGTCTCCTAAATGGCAATAAAGTATTTATTTAACAAACACACACATACAGATTAATGCATACATGCATACATATATATATATATATATATATATATATATGTATATATATATATATATATATATATATATATATACTAGCTCAGATACCCGGCTTCGCTCGGGAATTCACTTGAGGCTGAATGGTGATGGTATATTTTTGGCAAGGCTTTACTTTTCACGACATTTACCCGTCCCAGTGTTTAGGGTTAACACCCGTCGTTTCTGTGGATTTGTTAATAATGAAATTAATTTTTTATGTAACACTTCACTGTCCTGCATATTGTCATATTTCCCGTTTCCTGTGTATTATGCATAGATTTGAATTATTAAGGAGAAAATATTGACATACATTTGAATTAATGTTTTAAGGTGAGGTACCTGGTAGATCATATTGAAAAGAAGTGTTGAGGAAATTTCTCTAAATAACAAAATAAACAACTTTTTTTATGTGCATATTTGGTGAAACCCCAATAGGAAATCACTATTATTAATTTTAAGCCTACCTTATAACCCCAACTCCTGCCCGTCCCTATAAATGTTAGTATGGCTTATTATAAGGAAGGCGTTAGTACTAATTCACATACCGAGCTTCGTTTAGTTCGGTTGAGTCTTGTGTGCCAAATAAAATTGTTGACTCCCGCTATAATGGTTAGTGTATAACAACTTTATACCTCGGTATACAACGATAGTGTATATAACAAAAGTTACTCTAAATTACAAAATAATCAACTTTTGTTATGTTCATATTTGCCGAAAATGCAATAGGAAACGAAATATCGCAATTTTTAATTTCAGGCTTCCCTCATAACCCGCCCCCCCTCCTGCCCATCCCTCGAAATGGTGGTAGGGCTTGTTATAATGAAAGCGTTAGTGCTAAAACATATACCGAGTATTATTTAGTTCGGTTGAGTCTTTTGTGTCAAATAAAATTGATCACTTCCGCTATAGGTGTTAGCGTATATCTCGTTTATAATTCGATATACGAAAAAAGTGTATATAACAAAAGTTACTCTAAACAACAAAATAAACAACTTCTTTTATGTGCATATTTGCCAAAATCCCAATAGGAAATGAAATATCACTATTTTTAATTTCAGGCCTCCCTTATAACCCCCACTCCTGCCCATCCCGAGAAATGTTAGAATGGCTTATTATAAGGAAGGCGTTAGTACTAATTCACATACGGAGTTTGGTGTAGTTCGGTTGAGTCTTTTGTGCCTAATAAATTGTTGACTCCCGTTATAGTTTTTAGCGTATATAACTCATTTATACTTCCGTATACGGCAAAAGTGCATATGACAAAAGTTACTCTAAATTACAAAATAAACAACTTTTGTTATGGGCATATTTGCTGAAAAAGCAATAGGAAACGAAATATCGCTATTTTTAATTTCAGGCCTCCCTTATAACCCCCACTCCTGTTTGTCTTAGAGAATATTAATATAGCCTAAAGTCTAAGTTGGGCTAGTAGTAATATACATACCAAGTTTCATAAAATTCGGTTCAGCCGTTTATGCGTGAAAAGGTAACAAACAAACAAACAAATAAACAAACAAACAAACAAACAAACAAACAAACAGACACCAAAGAAACAAAATGCAGTTATGGTGTCTATGACATGTGAAACGAAAAGTTATCGTGAAATTTCGCGAAAAAAATCAATGTACAGACAGAGGTTACAATTTTATATATATATAGATATATATATATTAATCTTGAAGTCAGCATAGAGATTTCAAAAGCCAAGAGGCAAGCTCAAGATCCCCGTGCTGTTGATAGGGCTAATAAAACGTTGGGTGTACGAGTGGCTCTAGAGTGAAAATAGAAGACCTCAAGCAGTGACATTGGCTCTCAAATCCTTTGCTTTCATCTTCCATCGTAAAACCAAAAGGTCCGTCACAGGGGCTGCGTGAATAAAGCAGAATTCCCACGTGGTGATACGATACTATGGATCTCATTTCACCATAAATTTCTAATTTTCAAAAAAATCTGTATCAATATTTGAGTAACGAAAGCAACTATAGAACAATTGTAGAATAACACTAGTTTAACAAGATTGGTTCTATAACATTTTTCGAAATGAGTAATAAAGGAAATACTTTGAAATTTCGAATTCCTCAATCTTTATCCCCCTCGTGCTCCTGTCACAATTCAGCCATTGATGAATTGTTTGCGTTGAATGAAATGATTTTAATTATCTAGTACAAGATCAAGTAAACATTTTTGTGGGTAGCATTATTATCTTAATTCACTCAAGGAATTTGCACATAATAAAGGTCCGTTGAAATCAACACTTAGTATTTAATTGACCTCATATGGATTAATGATTTAGGTCAGTTAAAACACTTTTCAAAAAGTATAAATATGTTTGTTGTATAACATAATGCTACATTCGGAAGATAAATAAAATTATAGTGGAAAAAGTGTGGCGCATTGTGTATTTGAGGTATTTGCTCTTTAGTTATTTAGCCTTAGTGTTTATCTTATCTTAGTTATTTATTTAAACAGTTAATTTTTCATATATATATATATATATATATATATATATGTGTGTGTGTTTATTTCAATAGAAAGGAAGAAAGCGCGCTTCAGTTCCAAAAACTGCTGAAACAAAATTGTTTTAAAATCTTAATATAAGAATCCTTCTTGAAAAATATGCTTTTCCACTGCAAATCCCTAAGTTAGGTAGTTGACTGGACCACCACAAGAAACTTCTTACCACATAACTGAGACCTGCCTAGTATTATTTCGAAGTTCTCAAAACTCTTAAAACTAATGGGGGGGGGGGGTGAGCAGGAATTATGAAAAACCATTATTCCAATGAGATAGTTAATTTAATCACATTAATTTCGCATGGCAGGCTAATAACGACGTTTTTATGGAAAACTCCATAGAATAGTTGGATAAAGGTAATTCATTTATATTATTTATTTATCATCCTCCTAACAAACAATTATTAAGGAAATTCTTAATGAAACTTAAAAATAAAAAAAATTGAATTCATGAACATAATTCATAAACAGCACAATTCAAAGAAGTAATCCTGTGAAAAAAGTTTTCATTCAATTCAGAATATTGAGACGAAGTGAAGACAGGATTAACCTTCCTCCCGGCTACTTGATAACATATCTCCTGATAAGAAGTGAGGAAAATGTAAGGTGCCATTCCGATACAATTATTCGATTCCCATTTACAGTCAATCTCACTGATTGCTCTACGAACTCATTTAGAAAATGGAAAATAAGTTACTAATACTGTCTAGAACAAACTTTTTTTGCGCCCTACTGCGGTCGCTTCCAGAACGATATTGCTCATTACTTTTGCATTAAGGAAATACTAAATTTTTAATGTATAAAAGCATGAATATTTCCCCCATTATTACTTCATAAATAACTCAGTGAGATGTCTTAGTTATTTATTTAAGCAGTTAATTTTTCATATATCTATGTATTTCAGAAGAAAAAAAAAAGAAAGTGTGTTTCTCAAAGAAAATATGTGCGCATTAAATCGTAAACGGAAGCGCTAATTTAGTGACATTTAATAAACTAACTACTCGAGACTGACTAATGAAATAGAGAAATAACTTTGTTCTTTGGCTGTAATGATAATAAATGATCCGATTTTCTAAACTTTCCATCAATCCAAACTATGAAAATTAGAAACTTTGGCCCATTCATATATATGTGTCTGTTGACACTCCTATAGCCACAAATTCTAGTCGCCAGATTAGGTATTTAAATGTTTCATGTAAAACTTAAGATGTAGTCGTAAATAGCTCATCGCTTTAGACACCTACTAGATGGCAAGTGAAGGTTTCAACAAGGCCTAAATCATTATTAATAAAGAAGTCCTGTATTAAGAGTTTGGTAGAAAAAACAAAATTGCACTACCGGTCTTATAAATTAAATAATGTACAATTATTTTTCTTTGTGAATACATTTTTCTCAATACTAACGGAATTATTTTTGGGTATTTAGCTTTAGTATCGACTTCCTAATAATGGGCATTTAATTTATTGCTTTTATTACACTAAACACCTTAGACTTAATTTTTGTGAGGTAAAAAATTTCCTCAAATGTCCATCGATCCTACTCTGGAGCTGAAGTAGATGGGTGCCGTTCAAAACTATATATATATATATATATATATATATATATATATATATATATATATATATATTTGTCTGTTAACGCTATAGCGGTCACAATTTTTGTTTGATCGGTACCAAGCTTGAAATTTAATCGTTTTATGTAAAAAGAAAGATCAACTCCGTTAATGGCTGAAATCGGACCAGTGGGAGGGGGGGGGGGGGGTTAGAGGAGGGATTTTTGAAAATTCAAAATATTTCCGTTATTATGCGTCGGATCGAAAAGTTGTATATGATCACTCTTATTTCAAATTAAATTTACTATAAATATTGCTCTATACACTTATTCTCTATCTTGAATATTAACCGAGATATTTGCATTTGTATTCTGTGTGTGGTGGGAAAGTCGGCTATGTTCAGGACTTTCCGCCGAAAGCTAGTTCGGCCCTCGTGAATTTGTTTAGAGACTCGTTACTACTTCTGTTATTAGTAGGCAGATCTCTGTATTGTAAAACTTCACGCGGGAAATCTGCTTAGTTTACGCAGCCCCTGCGGGACGGACTTTTTTTTCTTCACTTATTGAGTTAAATCCTAGAGTTTTAAAAGGTATATTCGTATTCAACATGCAACTGTCGGATCTAATTCAATATACTCGCAGTATATTTATTTTTTACTTACTTAATTATTAATTAACCATGGCGCTTGGTTATCATAATGTAATAGGTCTAATTTATCAATGTTAAGCGGACTTTATTTGGTGACGAAATCACAAATAAAATGTGTACCATTCTGCCAAAAAAATGTGGTGACCTGAAAAATTCGTCCTTAAGTTAAAAAAATCGATAAATATGGGAAAAACATTTCGGACAGTTAGATTTAGTAAGTTACATAAACGCTCATGGAGTAATAGTTGGCTTCAAAATTAGTAATTTCATTGGCCCATCTCTTTAAATACTGAAAATATTGCACTAAAATATAAACAATGTCTTATTTTTTGTTTACATCATTAAAACGAAGTGGTTTGGCATAAGAAACTGTCCTGAGTATAAAGTTTTCCACTTAAAAGTTTCGAAACTTTGGCCTCTAACTGGGAGCTTTAGATTAATTGGCAAAAAGGGTTTAACTCTCTTTAGAAGTTCCAACCGATATCTTTTTACTATCTGCTTACAGAACTACATATGTTCCACTTGAGAACTACGATACTTTTAATGTTTTATACAAGATATTTAGTCATGAGGGTGATTTTGGATTAAAATCCATAGCTTTGTTTAAAAAAAGAAAAAGAATGTTTTAAGCGAATATATATATATATATATATATATATATATATATATATATATATATATATATATATATATATATATATATATATATATAGTGTCCTTATGTATCCACTTTCATTGAAAAATCATGTATATAGATAAGATATTGATATCTATTTACTTATGACTATGGTTCAGAAATATAACTGTTCCATCTGTTTGTATTAATTTTTTTTTATATTAATGATCAAAAACCGATTATTATTAATGTTATCTACTTCGGAAGCTTGTATTTCTTGACATGAATGTACAATGTAATTTATTCCTTTAGTTGTAGTATATCTTTAACTCACAAAATGTTTTAAATTGTGGTTTTTAATCCGTCGCTTCATTTATTTTATGAATATTGAAATGTTTCATCAGTTTTTCCCAATAACCTATATACAATTTTTATTGTTTTCCTCTTATTGTCAATATGTTGTTCACATAGGTTTTATATTTGGTTTTTATATCATATTTATTTTTATTGTTCTCAGATTTTATTGGGTATGGGAATAAGTTTTAATTGTTTTTCCATACACAGTATTGATGGCATCACATACATTTCATCTAACCTTTCGATACATGAATTTAAAAGGTGGTGTGTATGTATGCTGCTAAACACAGTTTCAGACTTTTGTTTGGAGTCAAACAGCAGCTATTCATATCACATCGAAATACAGCGTTCGCGGGAAGTCCTCCTCTACATTCCTTCGAAGAAAAGTGCTGCGGAAATGGGCCATTTGCTTGGCAATGTTTATAGCAACCACGCTTCATCAGAAACAACTTACAGATAATTTGTTTTTTCTTCGAAGGATTGTAGAGGAGAACTTCCCGCGAACGCTGTATTTCGATGTGATATGAATAGCTGCTGTTTGACTCCAAACAAAAGTCTGAAACTGTGTTTAGCAGCATACATACACACCACCTTTTAAATTCATGTATCGAAAGGTTAGATGAAATGTATGTGATGCCATCAATACTGTGTATGGAAAAACAATTAAAACTTATTCCCAAACCCAATATTATTCAATATTTTCTTCAAATATCGTTTATTATTCTACCAGATGATATTGATTTGCCCATATAATTTTTGAATTATTCTTCGCAGTTTCATGGCAAGGATCATCAATAAAAAACATTTTTCCCGAGCAAACTTTATTGTTTTTATTATTATTTACGTCCACCTTATGCTACTATGGCTAGTAGGGACGGATTATCTACAGGTTACCACCCTTTTCTAGCCAGGGTGGGTCTAAGGAGTTTATTTAATTAGTCCGTCACTAAATAAATTTCTACTGCCCTGGGCGGGAATCGAACCTAGTTCTACCACGCGAGTTTAAGACCAACTCCTTCACTCACACGGCCAACCTGAGCCCCCCAAACTTTATTAATACAGCCCTCCCTGTATGTAAGCCACGATACATATTGATACTGCCCTATTTGTAAACCACGATACGTATTGATACTGTCCTACATGTTTCGTGGCTTACATACCACCTCTTTAGGGGCTATCCCTTTTCAGAAAGTCCGTCACGCTGGGGCTGCGTAAATTAAGCAGATTTACCACGTGAAGTTTTACAATAGAGACATTTCACGACAGTCGAGCAGTTAAGGAAACGGCCGAAACTAGCTTTTGGCGGGAAAGTCATCCGTCCGTTAGCCGCCTAGATTTAATAAAAATGCAAATATCTCGGTTAATATTCAAGAATAAATGTATATAGCAATATTTATAGTAAATTTAATTTGCAATAAGATCGATTCCGTACAATGTTTCGATCCCACGTATAGTAACGGAGATATTTCTAATTTTCGAAAATCCTCCCCTTTAAACCCCCCCTCCTCCCACTGGTCCGATTTCAGCTGTTAACGAACTTGATCTTTCTTTTTACATAAAACGACTAAATATCAAGTTTGGCAGCGCTCAAACAAAAATTGCGACCGCTAGAGCGGTAGCAGACAAATATATGGATGGATGGATGGACGGATGTACGGATGGACGGACGGACGCATAATATATATATATATATATATATATATATATATATATATATATATATATATATAGATAGATAGATAGATAGATGGATAGATAGATAGATAGATGGACATTATAAGAAAAATTTCGGAAATTCCGTCATGAGTACAACCTCAATAGCTGATTTCCCTTGAGGGATATCTACTAAAATATAATAACATAATTTAAAAAAGCTTTTTCACAATTCCTTGCTAGATATTGTATAAATAAGTGCTTACTTACATGTATTTATTATTTTTTTTAAAAAGGGATAGTCCCTGAAGAGGTGGTGTGAAAGCCATGAAACATGTAGGGCAGTATCAATAAAGTTTGATCGGAAAAAATGTTTTTTTATTGCTCAACCTTACCATGAAACTATGAAGAATATATAAAAATATTGGGAAAGAAGACGCATTTTTGAATATTATATTTATTTCTTATTATTGTTATCTACGCTGGGAGATCGACAAAAAGCACAGAAACAAGGCTTAATCAAAAGGTTTGCTTTTCAAATGAAAAGAATGTACGCGCGAAAAATTCTTTCTCTGGTCAAATTCTAGATTTTTGAAAATCTATTGGTATATATATATATATATATATATATATATATATATATATATCATTTCGAACGGTTGTAACGAGTAAAATCTCAATTGCTGAATCCTCTTAAAGAAAAACTGCTAAAATGTATTAATATGATTCTGAAACTTTCCTTAGTTTGTTTAAGAAGACCACTTTTTCCTCAATTACGAGGATCAAATTCCATTTCTAAATGCTATATAATGTTGTAATCTATCATTTTATGAACCAGCCAGACTGTATTCTCCAAACGAGTTTCAAGAGATATAATTTTCCTGTGAAAACATAAAATCAGACATATAACATGTCAGACGTAATAAGATGCTTATTAATTATATTTGTTCTCGGCATGAAATTGAGAAGGGCCAATTAGTTGAGAGAAATCCGAAAGGAAAACCATTCATTCACTTTAACGTGCTTAGACATGCCTCATTTAAGTATCAAAGCATCAAAATGTCTACAGTTCTAGCAGACAAAATTATTTGTACATATTCTAAGAATATACTCAGGCCGTATAAAGGACATAATAATAAGAATTTATTCATTTATTACACTGGGCAGAATTTCCTTGTGTATTCTTAAGTACCACATTTTAATAATTTCAGGCTGGACGCATAAAGCTCGTGAATGCGGCTTAGAAAATAGTACTACATTTGGATAATTATCTAAATCACAAATCCCGCAACTGTTTGGTTTATATAATTTTAAACTTATCTACGATGTCAATAAATTAAATGCCAAAATTTCGATTACCCATTGTGTACTGTTCAATACAGGGAAAGAATTTTTAACCAGTTGTATGTATTTGGGGCCTCAAATATCAGTCGCAAGATAATTATACACTTCTCACACACGATGGCTACTCAAAAGTTACAATTGTGAATTTATCATGTTATTTCATTCAATTTTTTTTTTAATATTAGGTTTTTGGAGTATAATTACAACAAGGAGCCAACGGCTAACAGTGGCATCGTGATTCAATTAGGTCTTTTCGCAAGCACGTTTCAAATATTGCAAGCTTGCCCAGACTCGAAAGATTGAAAGGAAATCAAAGCAATAAAACCACAAAGAATCTAATCATGTTCAACGAATCGATATAAACTATCACTTCCTCCGTAAGATTTAAAAGCTGAAAATATTTTTTCTAGTGTATTTTACGTGGCTTTCTAATTTTAATGTTGTTTATTAAAGCCTACTTTAGGCTTTAAATATCGGGGTAGGTTGACTTCAAGTTACCACCCTTATCTAAGTGACTAAGAATTTTACTTACGAGCTCGTCATTAAATAAAATACTTACGCCCCGTTGGAAATCGAATCCACTACTCTAGTTTTACCAAGTCTATTAATAAGACCTTAGTTCCCATGGTTAGCCTGAGATCCTCAAAATAATAGGAATTTATTAAAAATATTAGCACACGTCAGGCGGTGTTTCTTTATCAAAGTTACATACAATTACACAATCCGATCAACTTCACATAAGAATCAATTTTTTTTTAATCACAAATGTTGACTAAGGTGAACTATTCGTTTCCTAATATTTTTCGGAGTCAGGGTCTGCGTTAACAAAGCAGATTTTCCACGTGCGTCACGTATTTGCATTTATCTCAAAACGTAATAGTTCAATGAGAACAATAATCGGTATTTAGTATTTAAATAATGGGCCTCAGAATACGATAACTTATTCTTAATATGACATGAGTAGAAGTGGGGGGTTCACTAAAGGCCGAAAACAAAAAAAATATAAATATCTCGGTTAATAATCAAAATAATGAAAATAGGTACATAACAACATTTATAGAACATCACATACACAATCATAGTAACTCCACGCAAATTTTCAATGCGAGGCGGAGATATTGGAGATATTTTGAATTTTCGAAATCCCCCCCCCCAAACACACCATCCCACTGGTCCGATTTTAGCCGTTAACGAAATATATATATATATATATATATATATATATATATATATATATATATAATCAAAGGTCGATGGACATTTGAAGAAATGTTTTGAAAATCCCTTCAAGAGTACAACCTCAATAGCTGATTTCCCCTAAGGGAAATCTGCTAAAATGAATACTTATGAACTTTTATAAGATATTAATGTCTCAAATAAACGACATAAATAAATTCTCAAATGAATATATTACTATGATAAAACGCATGCCAGAATTTCTTCAAATTATAATATATTATTATTATTGTAGAACATGAAGCGCATGACTTGTTCATTATATTATGATGTATATACCAAATTTCATGGGTGGAAATTTTAGAGAAATGGTGAGAAATAAGCGTGATTATGTTGAAAACGAGTTATCAGGCAGGCAAGCCTATCAGTTTCACCATTGAAAGGACATTTTGTGAAGTCCCGGGAAGGCGGATCTGATAACATTAGTGCACAGCGGCTGTGAACAACTACAGTCTTTATAATCTATCTACAAAGCTGGTGGTCATCAAAGTAGGACTGTCATAATTAAAGTTAGAACTCACCATATGAAGGAAATTCGGCAAATTAAAAGCTTCTCATTTTAGGGAAATAATCACTAGACTGACGTATAACGCACGACCACTTCACTACCTCGAAATTAAACGGTTAGGTCAATTAGGCTTTCAAAAAACAGAATTTCTTGTAATTTGTGACCTGAATTTTACTGAAGGTAGCCCACATACCCTTAGTTATTCAGCACAACCATATGCACAAAATTTAAGTTTAATACGCATTGAATTTAAAATTGTATTTTTAACAAAATGAAATATTATTACAACTCCATTTATATTTGTCTGTGTGTGTGTGTGTGTGTGTGTGTGTGTGTGTGTGTGTGTGTGTGTGTGTGTGTGTGTGTGTGTGTGTGTGTGTGTGTGTAGATACGTATTATATAAATGTGTTTTTATTTATCAATTATTTTAATTTCTTAAACTTTGAAAACTGTTTTAACCTTTAATAACATATAATATTAGTTTTTATTTATTTAATACTTTTTATCATTTATTAATTGATTATAATTATGGTTGATTTTGATGGGTTCTGGGTTCTTGTTCAATATTGTTCTTTTTGAATATTTATATTTACTATTTTGTTCTTTTAATGTACTACGTCTTCTAATTCTATTAATAATTACAATTTTTATTTCCCTCTTTTTTTAAAACTTAAAAGGAAAATATCGTTTGCGTTACGAAGCACTTAAAATAAAATAAATGAATAAAAACGTCAATTAAATGTACCTCAACTATTGAAAATAGATAATTATTGGTCCCTGTGTTTTCAACAATTTATTTTTTCATGCATGTAACCAAGATAAACCTTATAACGACGGCCAGTGACGTAATTATTTATGATTTCACGTTCTATACTGCTTGATATTTAGTTGATCAACACCTCACACGTTATTTAGCAGTTCCATGGAAAACTAAAGACTATATTAGGTAATGGCTGAAATCGATCTTAGGGGAGGGAGGGGATAAGAGGGGAAATAATTGAGAATTCTTCCTGGCTGGGTCATTCCACATCAATTCAACCACACCATGACACCCATGGTTTCAGATTTTGTTGAATTTTATTTTGGGGGTTCTATTCATTGATTTAAGGAACCATACCAAATATTTTTGATATATCTTTAACGGTTTGGATTTTATGGCCTCTTAAAGTTTTGTGATTTTAGTGTTTTCTATCGATTAGGAACTGTAAAGTTAATTTGTTTTCATTTCAAAAATAATTTGTAACTTTCTTATTTACGAACCAATTTTGATGGAATTTTTCGTCTGTATTCATAAGTATATTTAAAAACAATAAAAAAATAAACTAAGGTACCAAGTAAGTATTTGTGGACAGAAAAAAATTGCAAAGTGTCAATTTGAGCTTTTCAGAAAGCAAATATATAGTTTCACGTAAAATTGAATATCTCCAAAAGGGAAAAAGATAATCATGGAAATCTTTTTTTATTTATGTTCTAAGACATATGACCTACCACCTAAAACAATAAAATTAATGGTTATTTGACCCCTTCATTGTTTATTCCAAGTTTAAAAATAAATATATAGAAAAATTTAGAAATTTGTATGAATTAAAAGAAAATGATAAATAAATGTAACTAAGAGCTCAGAAGTAAAATAGTTAATGATATATACTTAAAGTTAATTTTAAAACAGTGGTATTTAAGTTGTCTTAATTCATAAAACTGCAGCTGTACAATGTAAAGAAACTAATCAAGTTGTAACAAGAAAAATCTCTTCCTCAACAGGCTCACTGGCTTGATCAGAAATGAAAATTTCAAAAAATCAACTCATTAAAATTTTAGAATCAAAATTCGAAGACTATGACGAGGAAGACGTCATTCAGTACAATCAGTGGGTGTCCACAGATAGAACAGAAATGATACAGTGTTCCAGCACTGTTGAAGAATTCATTGAAACGTTAGTTGAAAAACTTCACAAACTGATACCTCATTCTTACATTGCTAAATCACAATCAACAACTTTTAAAAAATTGAAGGAAACATCTCCTTTTGACATAGCTATTATCTCAATGGACTTTAGTGAACATTATTCATTCACATTACAAGACGAAGCCCAAGGATACCAATGGACCTCAAATTCTTTCACTATACATCCTGTCATCATACACTGCAAAGATGCAACTGAGAAAAATATTGTCCTACCCCTTTGCATTATATCTGTTGACCTCAAACACGATGTAAGTATGGTGTATGAAATCCCAAAATATTGAATTTTTGAAAGAAAACCGACCACATATCAAAAAAGTTCATTACTTCAGTGATGGGTGTGCTGCTCAGTGCAAAAATAAGTACAATTTCATAAATCTGTGCCTACATGAGAAAGATTTTGAAATTCGGGCCCAATTCGGGGGGTCTTTTTTGCTACTAGTCATGGTAAAACAGAATGTGATGGAATTGGAGGTACAGTGAAACGATTAGCTCGGAAGGAAAGTTTGCAAAGACTCTTAGAAAACCAAATAATATCAATGGCTCAATTGTTTGACTTTTGCAAAATCAGAATAGAAAAAGTCAGTTTTTTCTTCATATCTAAAGAAATAGTTGAAATAACTCGTCCTGCTTTGATAGGTCGCTTCAAAGATGTTCAAACTCTTCCAGGGACAAGATCATTTCACAACTTTCAGCCAATAGATGAAACCGGAACCATTGAGGCTCGAAGAATTAGCAAGGACGAAAAACCAGCTCTCACTTATAATTTATTGAACAATCGACCAAAGAGTCAAGTAACATTGAAAGATTTAAGCCCAGGATGTTTCATTGCTTGTGTATATGACAGATTGTGGTACTTTGGCATGGTGAGTGAGGTGAACACCAAAGAACAAGATGTCACAGTACAGTTCCTTCATCCCCATGGACCTTCAGCATCATTTTCTTGGCCTAAAAAGGAGGATATATGTGCTGTACCCATTCTTAATATTATTACGACTGTGGAATCTTCAAAAACAATGAAAGGAAGAAAGTACCAGTTTTCTCAACAATGTATGTCAAGTATTGAAGCAAAATTAAAAGATACTTTAAAATTGTAAAGAAAATTGACCAAAACAACCATAAGAATTGTATATATTAAAGTACACTTAACTGGGTAAAACAATAATGTAAACTGTATTTATTGTACAATAAACCTATGTAAACTATCTTTTTAGTTACCTTTATTTATCATTTTCTTTTAATTCTTACAAATTTCTAAATTTTTCTATATATTTATTTTTAAACTTGGAATAAACAATGAAGGGGTCAAATGACCATTAATTTTATTGTTTTAGGTGGTAGGTCATATGTCTTAGAACATAAATAAAAAAAGATTTCCATGATTATCCTTTTCCCTTTTGGAGATATTCAATTTTACGTGAAACTATATATTTGCTTTCTGAAAAGCTCAAATTGACACTTTGCAATTTTTTTTCTGTCCAGAAATACTTACTTGGTACCTTAGTTTATTTTTTTATTGTTTTTAAATATATTTATGAATACACACAAAAAATTCCAACAAAATTGGTTCGTAAATAAGAAAGTTACAAATTATTTTTGAAATGAAAACAAATTAACTTTACAGTTC
The DNA here is from genome assembly GCA_019009955.1 of Riptortus pedestris. Classification (NCBI taxonomy): domain Eukaryota; kingdom Metazoa; phylum Arthropoda; class Insecta; order Hemiptera; family Alydidae; genus Riptortus; species Riptortus pedestris. The sequence goes on along the minus strand of CM032231.1, from coordinate 83,335,417 downwards.
CTAATCGATAGAAAACACTAAAATCACAAAACTTTAAGACGCCATAAAATCCAAACCGTTAAAGATATATCAAAAATATTTCGTATGGTTTCTTAAATCAATGAATAGAACCCCCAAAATAAAATTCAGCAAAATCTGAAATCATGGGTGTCGAAATCGTTTTTTTTTGGTTGATTTGAGATGGAATGACCCGGCTTACTATGAGCATGATCGAAAACTTTTATGTAACGAATCTTGTAGAAATTTTTATTTTTACAATTTTTTTTCTATTCATTCTATTAGATTTTCCTTAAGGGAAATCAGCTATTGAGGTCGTATTCATGACGCGATTTTCAAAAATTTCTTCAAATGTCCATCGATCCTACCCAGGAGATGACGAAATTGAGGTCTGTTCAAAATTATATATTTTATTTTTACTTATATATATATATATATATATATATATATATATATATATATATATATAAAATATGTCTGTTACGCTCTAGCGGTAGCAATTTTTGCTTGATCATTACCAAACTCGATATTTAAACGTTTCATGTAAAAATATTAAGTTCGTTAACGGCTGAAATCGGACCAGTGGGAGGGGGGGGGGGTTTAGAGGGGGGAGAATTTCGAAAATTCAAAATATCTCCGTTACTATAAGTTGGATCGAAAAATTGTATAGAACGAATCATATTGCAAATTAAATTTACTAAATATTGTTATATATGTACATTTATTCTCTATCTTGAATATTAATTGAAATATTTGCATTTTTATTAAGTGTGTGCGCATAACGGAGGAAATGAGATCGGCTAACTTCTTGTCTAGTCGTGAGTTTCCACCAAAAGCTAGTTCGGCCGTTTCCGTAAATGTTCGGCTCTCGTGAAATTTCTCTATTGGAAAACGTGGAAAATCTGTTTAGTTTACGCAGCCTCTGCGTGACGGACTTCTTTCTTTAACTCGAATATTAACCCGGTTATTTCATTTTTTTTTATTATCAGCCATTGCAAACCTTCACTACTACACATCCTCTCACTTTGAATAACTGGCAAATATCCTCGTGTCTAGCTTACGTTTTATTTCCTATTTATATAGGATTATAACTTAGTGGAAAATAGAGAATGGAAAGTGAAGAGTTATATTCCAGCACGTGGGAAATCTGCTCAGTTTTTGGAGGACTTCCTTTGAAAAGTGTTATTTGAGAATCACCCGCCCCCTCGCATCAGCACTGACCCTCAATATTTGACAAGTTGAAGAGCATAAACGAGTCCCGCTAGTCAATATAAATGGTCTTTGTCGGTCTGCTCGTCACTTTGAAAGTAATTCTATTGTGATCGCAGTAATGGTCGGTCTAGATGAAGTTTGGTTGATACATTGAGTGTATATGAGCCAGTTGCAGTATATATTTAGTTCATTTCAGACAGCCGGAAATACCTGACGACTAATAATTAGATTTAAAAGATGTACTCTTTATCGAATATCCTAAGAAATAATAAGCTTGAAAATGTTTCAGATAATGACACTCAACTACAAGAAACAGTATAACACATTGACGATTAAGTAAAAATTAAATGATAATGTCTAACTTCCCCACATGTAAAGGAGAGGTGAAACTTGATAGGCATCGTTTATTAGAATTCCTTGCATAGAATACGAATACATTTTTTATTATATTTTTCTATCAAGAGAAACGACGAAGTAAACTGTCAATGCTGTAGGGTAGGTAAGGCATATTAATGAACCCAATTCATGAAAACTATAAACGCTGATAATAAAATGTATTAAACTCATAATAAAGAATATATTAGAAACGTTTTATATCCCCCTCCTCCTGGCCCTATTTTACCGGATATATTCTTCCCTAGATCCGCTTCTTAAATTGTTTAAAAGTGTAGCCATAATCGGCCAAAAACAAGCAAGTTGGCCCTTCTTTTAAACATCTTGATTATTTTCGCCCCTAACGCGTTAGAAGCATTGTAGCTCCCTTATCAAGGGGTTCCTTTTTCTGAAAAATTGCAGTTTACCTCAGTTTCGTCGTCTCTTAGGTAGAATCGCGTGCCTATTTGAAAACCATATATTCAAACCACTCGTTTGAGTGAGATTTACAAAATGGCAGCAAAAAACCTCCTGGACCTTGGTGACCAACGGCCTACTATAGACAACCCAACAAAAGACCGTCACGCAAGTGGTTCGTAAACTAAGCAGATTTCCCTCGTGAAGTTTAGTAATAGATAAATCTACATACTGGTAACACAACACCACCGTGAATAGTGACTAAATAAATACAAACGGAAATAAGAAATGTTTCAGCCAATTTCAATAACCTGCCGACGGGAAGCGTTTGAAATGTAAACAAACAGATTGCCAGCCTCAAATAGAAAAACTGAATACTGAAAAATGCAAATATCATGGTAAATATTCAAGATAGGGAATAAATGTATACAACAATATTTACAGTACATTTAATTTGCTATAAGATTGATTCTATACATTTTTTGGATCCGCCGCATAGTAACGAAGATATTTCGAATTTTCAAAATTCTCCTCCTCTAAACCCCCTTTCCCCTGGTCCGATTTCAGCCGTTATCGAACTTGATCTTTCTTTATACATGAAACTACTTAATATCGAGTTTGGTAACGATTGAACAATAATTGCGACCCCTAGAGCGGTAACAGACATATATATATATATATATATATATATATGTGTGTGTGTGTGTGTGTTACTGTAAAACCCCGAAGTGTGGTAAATGTCAGGACTTACCGGTAAATCCTAGGATTTACCAAGAGCACTGGTTAAAGTCCGAAATCTAGATGAAATTCGAGCTTTTACCGCTTGGCAGTTGGTCAATCCCCGGATTTACCGTCTGGCTTGGTAAATGCCCGAAAAACATTAAATAAATATGAGATTTCGTACTTTGACCAATGCTGTTTGGAAAATGTCCAGTGAAGAGGAGTGGGGACAGGGATACTCCCCCCTACCTCGGGTCAGCACCCCAACCTTGGAAGCACACAAACCCTTTCGCCAAAATTTGCCAAGCAGCAAGGGAAGGTCTTGAATCACAGGCCAAGAAAATGGAAAAAACGACGAAAGGGAAATTCCTAGATCCCGAAGTTGGCCAGAACGTGAGGATCAAAATTCCTTATGTCGACCGATCTAAAATCGACCCCAAAAGCATGATTGCAGTGATCTTCAAAAAAGAAGATGGTTTCTACCAACTCGGAACTTGTTCAGGAAAATTGAATACATTATATGCCCGTAATCAGTTTACAATTTGCAGCGAGAATTTCATGTCTCCTGATGAATTGCCTGACGAAGAGATAAGCCTTCGCACCGCAGATCGTCAACAGTCATTGGATGGTGGTCAAGGTTTCAAAAAATGCAACTGCTTAAAAAAATGTTTAAATAAGAAGTGTTTGTGCAAGTTAGCTAAGATGAAGTCCAATTCAAAGTGCCACAATAGTCTCCCATGCTGTAACAAATAATAATGAAACTTATTCTAAAATGTTAATTTCAAATAACCTTTATTCCAACTTTTACCGGCAGACGCTGGGAAATGTTAGGATTTACCAAAATCTGTTGGTCCGAAAGACGCATCCTGATTGAGGTAATTCTAGCTTTTGCCGAGCCTCTTGGCAAATCCTAAGATTTACTGGCTAAAGTCCGATTTGAAAGACAAAATCGAACATTTACCAACGCTTCTGGTAAATCCTAAGATTTACCGGTAAATCTTTGGATTTACCACACTCTGGGGTTTTACAGTAACATATATATATATACAGTTTTTAAAGACCTCATTTTCGTCATCTTTTAGTTAGGATCGATGGACATTTAAAGAAAAATGTCAAAAATCGCGTCATGAGTACAACCTCAATAGCTGATTTCCCTTAAGGGAAATCTGCTAAAAATAAAGCATACGCCTACTTCCCTGCCGGCCCTTCGCCACCTCTCTCTCATCCATCAAAAGCCCCCCCAGAGTTATCCATTATCGCGGCACCTCCACCATTCTAGGCACAAATAATCTCTGGAGAAAAATTATTATCTGACATATAGACCAAAGCCTCCCACAGATCTTTGTTTATACCACACATTTTAGCAGATTTCCCTTAAAGGAAATCAGCTATTGAGGTCGTACTCATGATGCGATTTTCGAAAAATTTCTTCAAATGTACATCGATCCTACCCAGGAGATGACGAAAATGAGGTCCGTTCAAAACTGTATGGCAAATGCCAAAAAAATACACTCACCATCCAGCCTCAAATGAATTCCCGGGAGAAGCCGGGTATCTGACCTAGTATATATGTATATATATAAATATATATATATATATATATATATATATATATATATATATATATTTGTCTGTTAACACTCTAGCGGTCGCTTTTTTTGTTTAATCGTCACCAAACTCGGTATTTAATCGTTTCATGTAAAAAGGAAGATCAAGTTCATTAACGGCTGAAATCGGACCAGTGGGAGGGGGGGGGGGTTTAGAGGGGGGATTTTCATAAATTCGAAATATCTCCGTTATTATGCATCGGATCGTAATATTGTATAGAACCAATCTTATTGCAAATTAAATTTACTATAAATAATGTTATATACATTTATTCTGTATCTTGAATATTAACCGATATATTTGCACTATTCGTCCCTCGTGAATAGGTTTAGAGGTTAGGTTAACTGTTTTTTGGGGCTAGAAAGTACTGGGTTATTACGCCCTAAATAATGTTCTAGGTTTAGAGGTTTCTTACTACTACAGTTGTTATTAGGCAGATTTCTCTATTGTAAAACTTCACGTGGGAAATCTTCTTATTTTAAGCAGCCCCTGCGTGACGGACTTTTATTAATTTATAGCCCAAAAATATAAATTATCCTCCTTTCATAAATTTATCCATAGGCATCGCTGAGGATGTATTCATGATGTCATATTCGAATCGCAAATGTCATCCTAGGAGACGACAAACATGAAAGCCATTCAAAACTGCATATATATATATATATATATATATATATATATATATATATATATATATATATATATATATATTACATTTTTTTTTTTTTTTCGATTGGCGTTATAGACCTTTGATATCATTAGCCGCCCCAGCAAGACTCGAAGGAATCGTGATCATAGTTCAACACAGTGAGTGATCAACTCGACCTACATCCCCATTAACACAGGGCTAGCTGGAATGAGTTGTCTCCAGTAGACTCTGAATGCCCTTTATACCCAGGAGGTCTGTGGTCAGTTCACCCTGCGCCAGCCTGCCTGTGGGACAGAGTCATAACCGTTAATCATCCCGAGAGGCAGTCAAATATATATATATATATATATATATATATATATATATATATATATATACTAGCTCAGATACCCGCCTTCGCCCGGGAATTCATTTGAGGCTGAATGGTGAAGGTATTTTAATAGCAAGGCTTTACTTTGCACAACATTTTGACATTTATCCGCCCCAGTGTTTAGGGTCTATACCCGCCGTTGCTGTGGATTTGATAATAATAAAATTCAAAGAAAAGACTTCACTGTCCTCCATATTGTCATATTTACCGTCTACTGTGCATTAAGCCTAGATTTGAATTATTAAAGACAAAATATTTACATAGATTTGAATTAATTTTTCCAGGTGAGGTACCTGGTAGTTCATATTGGAAAGAATTGTTGAGTATTTCAATATTTCTACTCTAATTACTTGCTTCATACATTGTTCCCCAAAAAATGTATAAAACAAAAGTTACTCTAAATAACAAAATAAACAACTTTTGTTATGTGCATATTTGCCGAAAAACCAATAGGAAACGAAATATCGCTATTTTTAATTTCAGGCTTCCCTTATAACCCCCACTCCTGTTTGTCTCAGAGAATATTAATATAGCCTAAAGTCTAAGTTGGGTTAGTACTAATATACATAGCAAGGTTGATAAAATTCGGTTCAGCCGTTTACGCGTGAAAAGGAAACAAACAAACAAACAGACACCAAAGAAACAAAATGCAGTTATGGTGCCTATGACATGCGAAACGAAAACTTATCGTGAAATTTCGCGAAAAAAATCAATGTAAAGACAGAGGTTACAATTTTATATATATAGATAGATAATACTTGTTAGTAGCAGACCAATAAGCCCTGAGGCACTTCAGCGCTCTGGTAGCGTACTCGTGAACTAATCCCCCCCCCCTCTGGCGGGGATAGACCCTGCATCCTCTTGAAGGTAGTGGTAGATGAACCTACGCCTTGACTCCCACGTACAAAACTATATATATATATATATATATATATATATATATATATATATATACACGTATATATGGACAAATTATATATACATACACACACACATATATATATATATATATATATATATATATATATATATATATATGGACACATTATATAGACAGTGTTTAGTTTTGTGAAAAAGTAGTTAATCTTCTTATACCCCTTAGAGAGTTTTCTACTCTAAGAAAAGACCTAAAAAACAATTTATTCGAAGCAATTAGTATTGTTCAAGAATTACAAAAATCAAGATGTATCTAAGGAAAATAGTGAAGACCATATTAAGGTTAGTGACAAACCAACATACTCTCAAGCTGTCAAATCGAAAATTTCTAATGTTAAGCCGTCACATAAACTATTAATAAAAAACAAATCAGCTAATACTACCGTTGAAGACACTAATAATATTTTTAAAAGTTTAATAAATCCTGTAGAATTAAAAGTTGGAATCAAAAATATAAGAACCACACAAAAAGGTGATTTAATAGTAGAAACTGAAAATAAAAATGACATGTTAAAAATCCATACCAAAATTCAAAAATCACCTACTATAGATTCCAATCCTATAAAAAAACTGAAACCCAGCTTAATAATTAAAAATATACCTGAAGAAATAACCAAAAATAATCTATGTGAAGTAATTTTGAGTAAAAATGAAGAATTAGGGATACAAAAAGATGATATCTCAGCTGCATTTATGGACACAATCCAAGATTAATAGAAATAAGCGGCATGCAGTGATTCATGTGTCCCCCAAGGCAAGAAATACATTACTACAGTCAAGACTCAAACTTCAAACTTTTTTATACAATTTGTTATATTGAAGATTTTGTATCGATTCGTCGGTGCTGAAAATGTTCAAGATACAACCATGGACCTGCACATTGTTCAGCCACATCTGTCCCTTCTGGACAGGAGAACACAGAGCCCAGGACTGCCCCAAGGAGGAAGAATTGAAGTGTATACGTTGTCTCAATTACAACAGCTATTGTAAACCACACCAGAAAGTTAACATTTCACATTCAGCAGTTAATCAGGTATCATGTCCTACATACAAGCTTTTTCTCAACAGGCTAATTCAAAATACAGAGTACTACTAACTTTTGCTATGAGATCATTAATTAAGATTTCTGATTTTCTAACACTTTTATTAGTTAAAAGCGATTTTCAAATGCTTCATTTTATTTCTCAATTGTTCAACTTGATATACACAGGTTTTGTTCTGGTAACCATGGTACTGAGCCTGTTATCTCATACCAACAATGCACCAAACATAACCTCTTTTAAGAATCCTAACCTGACTTTGTTTACTAGTGTTGACAAACATGTGCTCCTTATCACTTGCTCCTTCATAACCTATATTAATGTCGCATTGTTTTCATTGCACTGTGATATGAATCATATGTTACTAAGGTATGAAGATAATAGTCTTCATACCTTTGCTTTTATTTGTCCTATCAATATATAATTTTCGTAAATTTATAAATGGGAATGAATGATCAAGTAAATTTTAAAATTAAATTCTTGCAATTGAACATGAAACACTGTAAAAAAGCAAAGGAATTGCTAGTACATGAAATTGTAAATAAAAAAGTGGATATAGTCTTATTGCAGGAACCTTATATTGGATCAAACATTTCCCATAACTACCAATACAAAATATTTCAGGAAAATGAATGATTCTCTCGCACTCAAATAATCTTGACAAATAAAAATATTGATGCGTTATTAATTTCGAATTTAAGTAATAAAGATATTCCTGTAATAGAAATAAAAGTAGCTTCTTCGTCATTTATAATCATAAGCGCATACTTCGACATTCAATCAGATATAAACACTGATCTCATTCATTTTACCAAAATTACCCGCACTTTAAAGAACATAAAATAATAATGGGAATTGATACAAATGCGCGATCAAAATTATGGTATGATATACAAACAAACCAACGTGGTCGAAAACTAGAAGAATTTATAATATCAAATAATTTGCTTATAATTAATCAAAATCAGGGTCTTCCAACTTTTGATGAACCACGAGGGTGTAGCAATATTGATTTAACATTATATTCTTTTAATTTAAGAAGTTATTTAAACAATTGGAAAATCGAAACTAAGGAAAATTTCTCTGATCATTTAACACTATCGTTTGATTTATTAATGACTGAGCAAAAGCAAAACATTTTAAATCGCTACGATTTAACTTACAAAATACAGAATGAAGATTTTGATTGGGAACATTTTGATTCAACACTGAGAGAACTAGTATCCAAAGAGTTTAATATCACTGGTAACTTGGACTACGCTCTTACCGAGTACCTAAGAACTAATAATTTGAACAGTACTATAGAAAAATTGTCTACAACTTTGACGAAAGCATGTAACAAATCTTTTAAAATTTGTAATAAATTCAAAATTCATAACAATAAGAAAACATACGTATAGCCCCAAACCGTGGTGGGATGATAACCTAAACAATTTAAGGAAACAAGCTAATAAACTTCGTAGACTTTATCAATCCACAAAAAAATGATGAAACTTTACGAATAACAAGAAAAGAGATGTATTTAAAAAATAGACAGCTCTATAAACAAACCATACGAAAAAACAAATTAAATTCTTGGAAGCATTATTGTAGCAATATAGATCCCAGCCAAAAATGGGGGTGGACTTATAAATTTCCTGCAGGAAAACTAAAAAAAGAATTTTCATTAAATACGTTAATAAAAGATGATGGATCATACACATCCTCGATTACCGAAACTTATGAATATCTATTGAATACACTGATAAAAATTGACCACCAAAGTACAGACAATGACCGACATAAACAATTTAGATTAGATGCACTCGTAGAACCAGAAACTCAGAATGACTTGCCTCTAACTGACTTAGAAATCACTGACATTATAAACAACCTAAAAATACATAAGTCACCTGGAATTGACGGAATTACAGGTGATATTTATAAGCAAGTATTTAATATATTTCTAGAATTTATTAAATATATGTACAAAAGCTGTTTTAAACAATGCACTTTTCCTGATAGATGGAAATGGTCCAAGTTAATATTTATTAATAAACCAGGAAAACGTGATTGTACTGCCCCCTCTGTACGTCCCATATCACTAATCCCTACAGCTGGAAGGTACTGGAAAAGATACATTATAGAAGATTATCACACTTTTTGTACTCTCATTCGTTAATGCAACCAAATCAATTTGGATTTACGCCCCAAACATCTACCACAGATGCCGTTCAGAAAACGTATACATTTATTGCAGAAGCATTGAACGTCGGTAATCATACTGTTCTAATATCATTAGATATAAAAGGAGCATTTGATAACGTTTGGTGGCCCTCAATCTTACTGACTTTACGTAGACTAAATTGTCCTCTTAATTTATATAAACTAGTTCGAAATGTTTTTCAGAACAGGAAGACTTACATTACAACACCAACAATTACTACTCAAAAAGTACAATCATTAGGTACCCCGCAAGGCTCATGTCTTCCCCCATTATTGTGGAATTTAATTATGAATAACCTACAACGAAACGAGTTACCTCGTAACACAGAAATCATAGCTTTTGCAGATGACATTATTATTCTGATAAAATCCAAATTGTTTACAGAAATTCAAGTATTAATTAATATTCTGAGTTGGTATAATTATATTAATTAATATAATTACCCGCATTACAGACTTATGGGCAAAAGAGCACAAACTCCAATTTAATACTAACAAATGTAATTACATTATTTTTTCTAAAAAAAGATCAATTCCTCTTCTTACCACACGCATTCAAGGCCGACAAATAAATAGGGTAACTACATTAAAATATCTGGGAGTAATTTTTGATGAAAAATTAAAATAGAACTCACATATTGACCAACTACAAAAGTGGACGTTAATAAATAATAATAATAATAATAATAATAATAACCAACTACAAAACAAACTGCTTAGACTTATACATAACCTCTCGTTAGTTTCAAAATTGAAATGGGGACTCCCATCTCAAGCATTGCATATAATGTATAAAGGAGCTATTTTACCCGCTTTGACATACGGACTAAACATCTGGCATCATGGACTGAACAGACAATACAATTTGAAAAAACTACAGAGTGTACAAAGACTGATGGCCCTAAAAATAATAAAAGGTTTTAAAACAGTATCTATGACGCAGCATGTGTATTAGGTAAACTAATACCAATAGATCTCATTGCAAAGCAGTACGTAACTCAATTCTCTCTTTTGAAAACCTCAACAGCCAACTTGAACTATCTTCCTGAAGAAATAGAAAGAGATATCCATTATAAGGACTGGCTCCATCCGTCCTTATATCCAATTATTTGTTTAAATCCATACAATAATGCCGAAATAAGCATTTATACTGATGGCAGTAAGGATAATACCCGAGTCGGTTGTGCTTTTGTAGTTTTTAAAAGAGATGAACTAATAGAAATAATAAAAATTTAGACTTGGAAAACTGTGTACCAATAATCAGGCAGAAAAAATTGCAATCTTAAATAGTTTACTGTACATAGACGACAAACAACCTTCAACACACATCAACATTTACACTGATTGCCACTATTCTTTACAATAACATCAAAATTATACAATCCATGACCCTTTGACAGAAAAAATCATACAGTTACTTACAAGACTTAAACAAAATAATATACGCATACACTTTTGCCGGATCAAACGGCATTCTGGAATTTCGGGAAACGATGTAGCTGATTTATCAGCAAAATCGCCTCAACAGATACCAAAATTCTAGAATGCTACAACAAAATATCAAAATCACACTTAAAAACACAATTACTTACTGACACAATTAACACATGGCCACAGAAATGGAATACGACTATGAAAGGACAACATTTAAAGATATTTATTCCAGACATTACAGATTACTTAGGACAAAAATTAATATCAACAAACTTTTACTTGACACAGTTATTAACTGGAAACGGAACAAAGAATTCTTATTTTTATCGTTTTTGCCTAACAGATCACCCAACCTGCTACTGCGATTTTACTACTGAACAGACATACAGACACTTGCTCTATGACTGCAGACCAAAGACTACTAACAGACCAAAGAGAAAACTTTAAAGCCCAACTAAAATTTGAGGAAAAACTATTATTTTATAAACATAATAAACCATTAAAACAGTTTGCTGAAGAAATGTATGACTTCCTGTATTATTTGAAACTGAAATACAGTTAAATTAATTAATTATTCAGCATTGAATCCTAAATTTGTTTTTGTTTTTCTTTTCTTTTCTTTTTTTTTCTTTTTCTTTGTTGTAAATAATTTTGTTGTACAAATATTTTATGTTATTATAGTTAAAAAAAAAAAAAAATGTATCAAGCACACTTTATGTACTAATTATTGTACGGAACGTGTGGCTAATAAACTCCCTTCCTGTAGGGTTACTTCAGGAAGGAAATAAATATAAATAAATAAATATATATATATATATATATATATATATATATATATATATATATATAAAATTGTAACCTCTGTCTGTACATTGATTTTTTTCTCGAAATTTCACGATAACTTTTCGTTTCACATGTCATAGACACCATATCTGCATTTTGTTTCTTTCGTGTCTGTTTGTTTGTTTATTTGTTTGTTTGTTTGTTACCTTTTCACGCATAAACGGCTGAACCGAATTTTATGAAACTTGGTATGTATATTACTACTAACCCAACTTAGACTTTAGGCTATATTAATATTCTCTGAGACGAACAGGAGTGGGGGTTATAAAGGAAGTCAGAAAGTAAAAATAGCGATATTTCGTTTCCTATTGGTTTTTCGGCAAATATGAACATAACAAAAGTTGTTTATTTTGTTATTTACAGTAACTTTTGTTATATACACTTTTTTCGTATACCGAATTATAAACGAGATATACGCTAAAATCTATAGCGGAAGTGAACAATTTTATTTGGGAGAAAAGACCCAACCGAAATATATAAAACTCGGTATATGTATTAGCACTAACGCTTTCATTATAACAAGCCATACCAACATTTCTAGGGACGGGCAGGAGTGGGGGTTATAAGGGAAGCCAGAAATTAAAAATAGCGATATTTCGTTTTCTATTCGTTTTTCGGCAAATATAATAATAACAAAAGTTGTTATTTGGAGTGACTTTTGTTATATACACTTTTTTCGTATACCGAATTATAAACGAGATATACGCTAAAATCTATAGCGGAAGTGAACAATTTTATTTGGGACAAAAGACCCAACCGAAATAAATAAAACTCGGTATATGTATTAGCACTAACGCTTTCATTATAACAAGCCATACCAACATTTCTAGGGACGGGCAGGAGTGGGGGTTATAAGGGAAGCCAGAAATTAAAAATAGCTGTATTTCGTTTTCTACTCGTTTTTCGGCAAATATGAACATTACAAAAGTCGTTTGTTTTTTATTTAGAGTAACTTTTGTGATATTCATTTTTGTCTTTTAACTAAGTATAAACGAGATATACACTATAAACTAAAGCGGGAGTCAACTATTTCATTGGGCGCTAACTATTAAACCAAACTTAAAAAAACTCGGTATGTCAATTAGCATTAATTCTTCCATGATTATAAGATATATTAAAATTTTTAGGTTAGAACGGGAGTGGGGGTTATAAGGGAGGCCTGAAATAAAAATTCGCGATATTTCATTGTCTATTTGTTTTTCGACAAACATGCACATAACAAAAGTTGTTTACTTTGTTATTTAGATTAACTTTTGTTTTATACATTTCTCCAAGAACAATGTGTGGAGCAAGTAATTTGCGTAGAAATATTGATATGCTCAACAATTCATTCCAATTTGAACTATGAGGTACCTCACCTGGAAAAATTAATTCAAATGTATGTTAATATTTTGTCCTTAATAACTGAAATCTATGCATAATGCACAGGAGACGGGGAATATGACAATTTGGAGGACAGTGAAGACTTACATAAAAAATTAATTTTATTATTAACAAATGCCAACAACGGGTATTAACCCCAAACACTGGGACGGGTAAATGTCAAAATATTGTGCAAAGTAAAGCCTTGCCAAAAAAATACCATCACCATTCAGCCTCAAATCAATTCCCGGGCGAAGCCGGGTATCTGAGCTAATATATATATATATATATATATATATATATATATATATATATATATATATATGTGGACCAAAGAGAGAGAGAGGGCGATTTGTATGTTAATGCTGAAGCGGTCGCAATTTTCTATTCCACTTTAGCTATAAAATATCAAAAATACTTAAAATAAAAATATTTATAATAAAATAAGCTTAAAGAGATAGAGCCAAGAGAAGAAAATTAGAAATAAGTCTCGCAATAAGACCAACTTGGCTGACATGTTGGTTCTGGATCGTGACAACATCGAACTCGATTCAAAGCCTCATTTAGCAAGTTCGTTGCCCCCCCCCCCCAGGGTCGTCTCCAAATCCAACACCGCTATTGGCAGAGGAAAACACGTTCAATAAGACGGAATTCATTCGCGTTGGTACTTTTTATCGTACAAATGGTTTAGAATTTTCTATTCAAATATAATACGTCTTACATCCAAAGTATTGACATTTACTGATATCCAATTATAAAAGCCCGCCATGCAGAGGCTGAGTAAACTAAGAATATTTCCACCGTGCTGGTAAGACACTCTATCTCATTTACTTGAGGCTGAAAACAACAAAAGACGAATAACGGCGTAACATTTGAAAAAGTGTAATTTATTATTTATTAACGTCCACTTTTTGTATAAAACACATGTAGTGAGTGCATCATAACAAGATTTATTTTACAACCTTTACAATATGACTCATAAAAAAAGAAATATTTAGATTTTAAGATTCCCCTCTATTCCTTGTCCGATTTCAGCCATTACCGAACTTGATCTTTAGTTTAATATGAACCGATTAGCTATTGACTTCGCAACGCTCATACAAAAATAGCGAACGTAAGAGCGGCAACAGATCTCATAGATTTATCTCATAGATAGGATCGATGGACGATTGAAGAATTTTTTTTCGCGTCCTGAGTACAACCTCAATAGCTGATGTGTTAAAATTGCGTTGGAAAGGATACGTCTGAGTCATTTTTATTATTTTTTTTCCTATTCACTAAATAGCCATTTTTAGAACTTTAATATTCTTTTTATTAATGGAGCATCCGCGACAAGAAGATTTTACTAAACATTCAACAAAATAAAACAAAAATATGGAAAATGAAGAACTAAATAACCGCAACGAATAAAAGTAAGCATAGTAACTAATTTATAAAAATAAAGTTATTGTAAGCTAATTTAACTGTTCAATATAATTATAATTATAAAATCAACTTAATCAATATGATAAAAACGAATGAGTTAAAAATATATTACCAGTTCATTTAAGATATATAATGTTAAATACTATTTATTAACGTCCTCATTGTTGCAGCTAAGACTAACTGGGACGGGTTTCCACCATTTACTAGACAGGGTAGGGACTAAGGATTTTATTTAATGTGTTCGTCACTAAATAAATTTCTACTGTCCAGGAGAGAAATGAACTCACAAAACTATTTGGACTAAAATAAATAGATTAAAAAGGCATTAATAATTAAAATAGTCTGAGTTAAATGCATGAGTGAATATGGTTAAAACAATGAAATTCTTGAAAAATATTAAGTTTTTTAAGGTATTTGAAGACGTCATCCAGGTATGTCTGTATGTCGCGTGCTATTCGCAAGTCCTGCAGTCAGTCAGTAAGTGCAATCAGTCGCATAATACACGCCTGCACGTATAAATTAAGGACTACGAAATCGATAATTGTCTATTACTCCATGAAAGCATAATTCAGATACTTAAGACAACGTCTGAACTGAAATGAAGGTGCTTCTAGGCATGAAACATTTTGGAACTGGCTGCAACAGACTTTAACCCAAAAAACGAAGTTTAACTACAGAGGACTAAATTAATTGGTAAGGATAACTTTGAAGTGTATTCTCAATATTAAATAAATATAGACATGGTTCGCACTTAACATATGAAACATTTAAAATTTTTAACTTCTTTTTTCTTTGGGTAACTACATAGAATAATTTCCTTAAAGGGAACAAATTTCCATCGATCCTACCTAGGAATTGACGAAAATTAGGTCCGTTCAAAATTGTATATATATATATATATATATATATATATATATATGTCTTTTACCGGTCTGGTGGTCGCAATTTTTGTTTGATTGTTACTAATCTGGATCAAATATCCAGAATAGTTTTGTGTAAAACTAATGATCAATTTCATTAACGGCTGAAATCGGAACAGTGGGAGGGGGAATTTCCAAAATATCTCCGGTATTATAAGAAAAATTGTACAAAACCAATATTATTGCAAATTTGACGTTCTATAAATATTGTTATATCCATATTTTCTCTATCTTCAATGTTAGCCGAGATATGTTTTAGCAGATTTCCCTTAAGGAAAATCAGCTATTGAGGTCGTACTCATGACGCGATTTTCGAAAAATTTCTTCAAATGTTCATCGATCCTACCCAGGAGATGTCGACAATGAGGTCCGTCCAAAATTATATATATATATATATATACATATATTTGTTTGTTAGCGCAATTTTTGTTTGATCGTTACGAAACTCGATATTTAACCGTTTTATGTAAAAAGACAGATCAAGTTCGTTAATGGCTGAAATCGGACTAGAGGGAGGGGGGTTTAGAGGGCGGATTTTCGAAAATTCAAAATATCTCCGTTATTATGCATCGGATCGAAACATTGTATAGAACCAATCTTATCGCAAATTAAATTTACTATAAATATTGTTCTATACATTTATTCTCTATCTTGAATATTAACCGAGATATTTGCATTTTTATGAAGTCTGTGAGACATGTGGTCGGGTGTAGTTCGGATTGGGTCGGCCATTTCCGTCATTGCTCGGCTCAGGTGGAAGCTTCTTCTAACCTTACCTGTCGTTTCTAACCTTACCTTACCTTCGTTACTTTGTGAGATTTATGCAAATACGTTCTGTTCATCCGCCCCCTCCTCTTCTTTAGTTCTTGGACTACTAAAATTTGAGTTATTAAAATATAATTTATTCTTACAACTCAGAAGCCGTTTGAGTTGGGAATTTATTTTAATTAACTGAAAGATTTCTGGAAGAAGACCTTTTGTATTTAATCATGGTGGTGTTGTGTTACCAGTATGCAGATTTCTCTATTGTAAAATTTCACATGGGAAATCTGCTTAGAGATATGAGCATGATGTATGAGATACATGCAAACAAGTTCTGATTTCCCCCCCCCCATCGTTTGTTCTTGGATTAATAAGATTAGAGTGATTTAGTTTATTCTAATTCATTATAAATTAAAGTTCTAGATATAATAAATTGTTTTCAATAAAATTAACTTATTATATTCAGATATATTTCAGTGGGTGTTCTTCTTTCCGATCAAGTATATTTCTATCTATTTATTCAGCTCTGAGATGTTGACCGACCTGATGATTCACAATTCAGACACTTCCTGTTGTTATTAACATGTTAATTGCCTGAATCATTTCTCATTATCATTTGTATTTATTCACTTAATATTCATGGTGGTGTTAAGTGTTACAAGTATGTAGATTTAACTTTTGTAAAACTTCATGGGGGAAATCTGCACAGTTCACATCTCATGTCATTTTTTAGTGAATTAATTTTTAAACTTCGGTTTTCAAAAAAGGTGGTTCATATATTTTCTTTTGAAAAAAATGTGTTTTTTTTGGCCTGAAATGCACTTCTAAAGTCTTTTTACATTATACATTTTTATAGATTTTTTATTGAAATCTTGATCATGAATCACCACCATCTTGCCATAATTGTTGAGATTGTGAAAAAGAGCGCTGATAATGGAGAAATGTCCTGGAAAGTTATCACTCCAATAAACGGCTAGCGGTTAGCTTTTATGAAATGGGTCAACTTTTTACCACAATCAAGAGTAATTAAATCCTCACGAAATAGTTAAAAATACGTACTAAAAGTAACGTAGAGAATACTTGGGCATAGGCTAAATAAGTATTTCACATAGTGTAGTTGGAAGTGAAGAATATTGTATACTTGAAGAAAAGAAAACGTCCAATTCTTCAGATGTTTTAGCAGATTTCCCTCAAGAGAAATCAGTTATTGAGGTCGTACTCATGACGCGATTTTCGAAACTTGTGTCTTCAAATGTCCATCGATCCTACCTAGGAGAAGACGAAAATGAGGTCCAAATTCGACATTTAAACGTTTTATCTAAAACGACAGATCAAGTTCGTCAATGGCTGAAATCCGGCCGGTGGGAGGGAGGGGATTTTCGAAAAGTCGAAATATCTCCGTTACCATAAGTCGGATCAAAATATTGCATAGAACTAATCTTATTGCAAATAAAATATACTATAAATATTGTTTAAATTTATTACTTTATCTTGAATATTAACAGAGATATTTGTATTTTTCAGTTTTCAGCTTTCTACTCATGTTACATAAACAATAATCTGTTATGTAATGAATCACCAAATTCGAAACTTAAATACCAGAAATTGTTTTCAAGAGACCTTTATTATAAGAGATAAATGCATATATGTTGTCGTGACCCCTCCCCTTCTTAAATTCATGTACAACTAAAATTTGATTGATTGAGATAAAAATTATTCTGATCCATTATAAATTACAATACTAGATGTAGTAAATAGTTTTCAATAAAATTAATATATTATATTCTGATATATTGCCGTAATTGTTTTTCTTTCTTGTGAGAAGCTAGCACACTTGGTTTGTTTACGTTTGAAGTGCTTCCCGTCTGGAGGTTTCTTATTATTGTTTGTATTTATTCATTTGATGTTGACGGTGCTATTATGTTACCAGTATGTAGATTTATCTATTGTTTAACATCACGAGGGAAATCTGCTTAGTTTACGCAGCCCCTGCGTGACGGGCTTTATTTTATTTCAGCGCTAAGAGCTATCAGAGATTATTGTCGCCATCTTCAGAGCTATTTACATGCTCATTAGGAAAGAAAACAAGTTGCTCTGAAGATGGAAAAAATAGCCTTTGAAAGCGTTGAAATAAAAACTTGTGAAAAATTTAATGTTTTTACCTCTCCATGTGCTAAAGAAATACTCATTCAGTCAAAAGTGTATTTTTGTGTTAACACTTTCGACAACATAGATACCCTTCTTCAGAGCTTGATGTTTTAGTATTTTAAAATCTTTCTAAAGATCTAATACAATAGACGGACATTTAATTAAATGGTATCTATCATCTTTATGAATTTGTATCTTCTTTGTCCTTATTCCTTGCTTAACAAAAAATTTGTAGGAGCCCCGAAAACGAAATTAAATAGCGCACAAAAGTTTCACGCGATATAATTTATTTACTGACATCCCAAATTTTAATCCGCTGTTCGTACAGAAATAGCAGGCCCAAATTTCTCAGGACCTCGCGTGACGATAGAGAAAATTTATAACTCCCCGGAGAGAGGTCAAGCATCACTAGGAATGTTTAACTGGCTCGCTCATAAATTTTATCCGACCAGACTCTAGCCTGGAACTGTCAGTCCAATCCCAAACCGACACCTTATAGATCATTCAGCAGTATTGGATGACACTTCGGATTAATTATCCTGTTAACGTATCATTAGGTAATTATAGGTCATTTTAGAAGATTTCTCTTAAAGAAAATCACCTAGCTAGCTAGACAACTAAGCAGATTTCCCACGCGAAGGTGTACAATACATAAATCTACATACTGGTGGCATCACCCTGAATATTAAGTGAATAAATATAACCGGAAGTGAGAAATATTTCAACCAATTTACAAGTTAAAAATCTCTACAACGGAAAGCCTCTGTAATTGTAAACACACAGATCAGACAACATTGAAGACCTGAATAGATTGATTGAAATATTCTAGACCGGAAAGAAAAACAATTAATGATATATATATATATTATATATATATATATATATATATATATATATATATCTGAATATAACATACTAATTTTATTGAAAACTATTTACTTTAGCGTGAGCTGTAATGTATAATGAAAGAGAATAATTTTTAGCTCAATCACTCAAATTTTAGTAACCCAAGAACAAAAGAAGGGGGGGGGGTGTTAAAAGAACACATTTGCATATACGTCACGAAGAAAAAGTTCAATGAAACGAACGTTTGGTATTTATGCTTGTATATAACTAAAACTGGGGGTTTACTAAAGGCTTAAAATTAAAAAATGCAAATATTTCGGTCAATTTCCAAAATAGAGAAAAAAAATGTATATAACAACATTTACAGGCAATTAACAATAAGATTTTTTCTATGCAATGTTTTAAACCGACGCATAATAACGGAGATATTTTGAATTTTCGGAATTCCGCCTCTCGCTCATCCAATTTCAACTATTAGCGAACTTGATCTTTCTTTTTACATAAAACGATTAAATATCAACTGTCGTAACGTTCAAACAAAAATTGCGACCACTAGAGAGGTAACAGAGAAATTTATACATATATGTCTATATATATATATATATATATATATATATTCATATATACTAACATATCCATATACAATTTTGAACGGACCATATTTTCGTCATCTCCTAGATAGGATCGACGGGCATTTGAAGAATGTTTTGTAAAATCGCGTCATGAGTACAACCTCAATAGCTGATTTCCCTTAAGGGAAATCTGCTGGAATGTCCTCAAATGTACAAAATAATATGTATACATATTAATAATTTTCTGTTACCTTTTTAGTTCTGGCGGTCACACTTGTTGTTTGGCCGTTATCAAACTTGATATATTAGTGTTTTATGTAAAACTAAAGAGCAAGTTAATGGCTGGGACCGGACGGGGGAGGGGGGTTACACGTGGAGAAAATTCAAATTATCTTCGTTATTGTTAGTGGTATCGTAAAATTGTTTAGAGCCAAATTTGTTGCAAATTTAATTTTCTATAAATTAAATTCTATAAATACATTTTCCTCTATCTTGAATACTAACCGAGATTTTGAATTTTCAATCTACAGTAGACCCCCACTTTCAGTCATCGCAGAAAAATCTTACTCCAAGCTTAATACCAAATATGTTTTCATCGGATTTTTGCTAAATCAGATCATGGCAAATACCTTTTATCAACTATTATGTTATTTCTTGACAAGAAAATATTTATTTTATCTTAGCATACTCGATGTTTGACACTAAAGACCATATTCGTTAATGGCTCAAATCGGACCCGAGGGATTTGTGTTTGATCATTACCAAACTCAATATTTAAAGGTTTTATGTGGAACAAAAGGTCAAATTCGTTAATGGCTGAAATCGGATTAGTGAGATGGAATGTTTAGAGGAGAATTATGACTCAGATCAAAAAATGTCACAGAACAATTGAGGCGGTCAACGTAAAAAGGGCGTATGGGCTCATCAGCCCTTTTTACGCATAATGCTTTATTCAATCCGCTATTTCAAACAGAGTTCAATGATGCATGTTTCATCGCAATATCTTGAAAATTGACTTTGGGACACCTGTTTTTGTGCGGTAATGTCAGCTAGTTTTCACGTCCAGGTCTTGACTTGGGGTTAGTGGTTATGTTAGTATGTTTTTAATGCAGCTGTTTTGCTTTCTCATGCCACAGGTGGCCAAAATAGAAATTGTCTAATGTGTAAGTTCACTTCTTGGTTTGCAAGGGTATATAAAAAAAATGTTATACAACTTTACACAGTAAGATGACATAGTTTCTCACAATGTGATAGAAACTTTGGTTTGATCAGGAACAAAATAAAAAATAAAGAAGTGATTGGAACCTCTAAACCTCATTTAACAGCAATGGCAGCGTGCAGGCAAACCCCTTCACCCTTTGAAGTTGTTATGGATGCAGAACTTCTGCAAGACTGGGAAGCATTTTTAAATAATCTATTCTTGAAGAAACCTGTCTCAAGAAACAAAATAAAATTTACTCTAATGAAATATGTCATTATCAAATTATTGCAAAATGGTGCTCTGCTGTGCTCAAAAAATTATCTTGGACAGTTTGAAGTGTTATGTTATTGGCGGCCTACTAATCAGATTGGAAATTTTCACAACGTTGCGAGTCAAAGGCGTCCTTAGCCAGCAGTGAACCAACTTAAAGTTAATGATGTAAAAGCTTTATATCGGTTTTTACAGGAAGAGGATGTGGACTTTATTGAAAATATGATTTCTCAAAGTGTATAAAGAAAGACAGATGTTATACTGATTTCAAACAAACAAACTGAGTTTACTAGGAGTATATTCTTCAAATATATGAAAAATCTTTTCATTTTGATGTTTTTCCTGTTTAAAATGTCAAATTATCATTATTGTAAGAAATAAATAAGTTATAATCCATTTAATTAAATTCTTTTTAATAACGTTTTTATATAAGAATGTATTCTGGCTAAAAAGGGCGTATAAAGTAATATATGTTTTTTTAATTATTACGAAAACACCAGTTACTGAATTATTTTTTTTAATTGTTGTATATTTTTTAATAGGTGTAATATCAATATTTATTAATATTACAAGAATTATAATTACTATGACAACAATGAAATATTCATTTGGTGTTTTCTTAAAACAAGAGTTTTGCTTATAAGCCCCTTTTACGTAGACCGCCTCAATTGTTATAGTATGCATTTTTTCGTAACTAAAATATTAAGCCAGTTACTCGTACGTTCTTGTTTTCAGTATTCAGTAAATACTCACTACTACTGATAGGATTTATATTTAGAAATAGAGAATATATGGTGAGATGAAATCATTAATGTTTCTTAGCAGCACGAGGAAAATCTGCTTAGTTTGATTTTGTCAAAATTATTTAATAGTTTTTTAAGTACAATTATTATACTCGACATTGGAGGGCAGTATTTTACCTACTTCGCGTTATACATGTCAATATGAGTACACTTTAAGCTGGTTTTATTTATCTATTTAGTAGAAGTCTTTGTATAACAACTATAATCTAAAATGTTTTTTCATCATAGTCATTTAAATGATTTGAAACGGAAATATTTTCGCGGACTTTTTATTTTACAATGGCTTACCTCTTGTCACCATTTAATTAAAGGTTTTACAACCTAAAGAAATACTATAACCTACCCCCTTCAGGAAGTTTCATAATGGGTGATCGATCGAATACTATAAAATAGCTTATAACCCTACAATAGTGTCGTATATGTTTGATTAAATTTGGTGACAAGGCGGCCCTAGAAAGGTTGAACGTCATACTCATAAATTTTCCTACAAGCCTTATTAAGTCAAGTCTTCCCCTCTGCCTAATTCCTGCAACTCACCTCTAAATCTGCAGCCAAATTAAATATATGTGTATCCCCATAAATTAATGTATTAATTATAAAGTGAAGACTAAAGAATATAGCTAATTAAACTTACCTTGTACCTCACACCGCCCAGGTTAGTGAAGATTTACGCCGTTGTTCTTCATTTACTAGGAAAATCAATAGCCCGTCACGCAGGGGCTGCGTAAACTAAGTAGATTTCTCACGTAAAGTTATACAATAGAGAAATCTCCATACGAGTGTCCAAGAGTTACGGAAACGGCCGAACTAGCATTTGGCGGGAAACTCACTCTCGTCCGTTATCCGCCCACATTTAATAAAAACTATTAATGAAATATACCTGAATATAACATATTAATTTTATTGAAAACAACTTACTAAAGCTAGTGCTGTAATTTGTAATGAATCAGAATCAGTTTATCCCAATCACTCAAATTGTAGTAATCCAAAAACAAAATAAGAGGGGGGGGTCAACAAAACGTATTTGCATATATCTTACAAAGTAAACGTTCAATGAAAACAATATTTGGTATTTGGGCTTCAATTAATATGTTTTATTATATAACAGACTATTGTTTACGTAACACTAGTAGAAGTTGGGGTTTACTAAAGGTTGAAAAATTCAAATATCTCGGTTAATATTCAAGATAGAGAATAAATGTATATAACAATATTTATAGTACATTTTATTTGCAAGATTGATTCTAAACACTTTTACGGCCCGGCCCGACTTATAGTAACGGAGAAATTTCGAATTTTCAAAATTCCCCCCTCTAAAACCCCCTCCCACCGGTCCAATTTCAGCCGTTAACGAACTTGATCTTTCTTTTTACATAAAACGATTAAATATGGAGTTTGGCAACGATTAAACAAAATTTGCGACCGCTAGAGCGTTAACAGACATATATATATATATATATATATATATATATATATATATATATATATATATATATAAAATTTTGAACGGACTTCATTTTCGTCATCTCCTGGGTAGGATCGATGGACATTTGAGGAAATTTTTCAAAACGCGTCATGAGTACGACCTCAATAGCTGATTTCCCTTAAGTGAAATCTGCTGAAAGTCGCGGGCTGGATTCCTTCTTGGTCAATGGGAATTCATTTACTGTCGATTTATAATCATAATCATTTTTAATACCTCCTTAACAAAAATAAGTCCATCAGGCAGGGGCTTCGTTAACTAAGCAGATTTCCCACGTGCGTCACCTCAAAATTTGCATTTACCTCAAAACGTAGAATTTTAATGGTAACAATATTTGGTATTTAATTTGCAAATTAAGTGTTTTATTATGTAACAGAGTATTGTTAATGTGACAGGAGTAGGATTGAGAGTTTACTGAAGGCTGAAAACTAAAAAATGCAAATAGCTAGGTTAATAATCAAGAAAGTGAATAAATTTACATAACAACATTTATAGAAAATTACATTTACAATATGAGTGTTTCTATACAATTTTTCGATCCAACGCATGATAACGAAGATATTAAGAATTTTCGAAATCCCCCCTCTAAACCCTTCCGATTTTAGATATAAAACGATTACATTTCATGTTTGGTAACGATGAGGCTAGAACGGAGCTCATTTTCGTCATCTACTAGGTGGAATCGATGGACATTGGAAGAAAAATTTCGAAAATTTCGTCATGACTACGACCTCAATAGCTGATTCCCCTTAAGAGAAATCTGCTAAAAACAGATGATTAGAAAATGAGATTTACTGAAGGCTGAAAACAATAAAGCACGAATAACTCAATTAATGTTAGTTACGGAAAAAAAGGTTAAAAACAATTTTAGATCACCAATAGATTAAAAAGATTGGTTATATAACATTTTACGATCCAACTCATATAAACGAAATTATTTGGAATTTTCAAATTCCCTTCCCCTCTACGCCCCCCCCCCTTACCGCATTCCTTGTCTCATTTCTACCAATGACAAATATGATCTTAAATGTTGACTGATGGGTTGAATATGGAGTATAAACATTTCAGAAAGAAGAACGTAATATCTTAGTTGATGACGGCTTCACAAAAAGAATTTGCATGTATCTCGTCATTGAATCTCATGCATTGAACGGACCACATTTTCGTCATCCCCCAGATAGGATGGGCATTTGAAGACATCCGTAATGAGTACAACCTCATAATAATAGATAAGCGTCGTATCTTGTCGATAAACAGTCCCAATTAGCAATAGCAGCATAAAACATTCGTCACAAGGTCCTGCGTAGACTAAACGGATTCCCTTCTATGAACTGATCTAATCTCACAATGCACTTTCCAAATAAAAATCCGATGAGTAGAAGTGGGAGCTCAATAAAATCTTAATTGATGACGACATCAAACAACGTATTTGCATATATCTATTCAACATGTGTTGAAAACAATATTGGGTGTCTAAGCTTTGAATAGGACGTTTCATGATATTGTTGCGAAAATTAAATACATGAATAATCCTTCAGAGAGAGAGTCGCGTATTTGGAAAGTGTGACGTAGATCAAAGAAGCCGACAGAAAGTTCTAGCTCCTTATAGACCCGTCCAGCCCAGCGTCGAAGTGTCCAGACAATTCCCCTTTGATATATGCCGACGACCTATATAAAGAACCAGCCAGCCGCGAGCAAGTCAGTCTCTTCTCAAGTGCTCATATGAGCGTTCGGTGCTACAGTGCGACTTAGTGCAGTGCGGTAAAGTGTTTTTATAAGAAGAACAGTGTTGTGCCGTGACTGTAAGTAACAGTTTAGTGCCGTGTTTAAGACAGTGCAGTGCCGCGAGGTAAAGGACAGTGCAGTGCCACGAAGTAAAGGACAGTGCAGTGCCGCGAAGTAAAGGACAGTGCAGTGCCGTATTTCTGTGAATTTCAGTGACCGTGAGAGAATTACTGGACTGTGTAATCTGAAAAACAGTGACGCTATTAGTGTATACTGTGAGTAGTAATTAAGAATAATTACCAAGTGTATTGTACATTGTGAAATAAATTGTGCAGTGATAAAAACTGTGAAACTGGCGAGTATTTAATTTTGCAATCCAAAAGAACTCTTAATAAAAACGTTTATTACTGGTTTTGGTAATAAAAACGTAACAATATATTCTCTTAATGTTAAATTGCCATCACTAAAATTGGACATTTATTTACTAGAGGCTGAAAAATAAAACAAATGTAACGATCACAGGTAATATTCAAGATAGATAAAAGTCTATATCACAAAATCTTCATGGCATTAAATTTGCAAAAAGATTGGTCATATACAATTTTTGGTTCCGACCACGAAGATATTATGAACGCGATTCATAATAACGGAGATATATTATTTATTAACGTCCACTTTTTGCAACTAAGGCTAATCGGGACGGGTTATCTACAGGTTACCACCCTTTTCTAGACATGGTGGGACTTAGGATGTTATTTAATGAATTCCGTCTCTAAATAATTTCCTTTGTCCAGGCGGGAATCGAACTCGCCACTCTAGGTTTACCATGTGAGATAAAGGTCAACGCTTTAAGTCACATGGCTAACCTGAGCCCCCCGGAGATATTAGGAATATTAGGAATTACCACTTGCTCCAGCTGTCGCATAAACGAGAGATCAGCTGACATATTCCGTCATATTGCTTTTAGTTAGTCTATGGCAGACTTAGCTAGTGGAAGGTCGTACAACAAAATGTAGTTGTGATTTTACCATGCGTTAGATAGTGCTCTTGATATGGCGCCAACTAGTCGGGCAACAAAATGATTATATAAATCATTTTAATTTTTATTTATTTATTGCCTTCTGTCGAATATTCTATGAATTGAAAGCCGTAGGATAGGAAGCTAGAATGCTTTACCGCTGGACCACCGCGGTGCACCGCCACCCCACATTGTTAATGCTCTACCTAATTATAACACTACTTATCACTAACTCCTTTCCATAACTATTATCCATGATTTCTCAAATTCAAATATGAGGCCATCGAAATTACAATGTTATAAAGGAAATTTAACAGAAAACCCGAACATTAAATTTATTTCTTACGTAGACCCTAATTAAGTATATTATTTATTCTTTGTCAACTATTGTACATTTGAGAAACGAGTTTTTATTGAAGATAATAAAAAGGTAGTTGTCTTTCATTTTATTACGTTTGTTTACTGCTATAAATATCCATGACTAATTGCTAAAACAGTAAAACGAGCCAGTACACTTCAAACCATCCAGAGGGTTCTAACAGTAATAACCTGAAGGTGGTTAACCTATGAAAGAGGTAGCATTAATCAAACGTAATGAAGAGTAAGACATATAGTTTATGGGCAGATTTCAGTTCAGGGGAAATCACCTATTGAAGTTGTACACATGACGCAATTTTCGAAAAGCTTTTTCAAATGTCCATTCATCCTACCCAGGTCTCAATTTATGTTTGATTATTACCATATTCGATGTTTAAACGGTTTATGTAAAACTAAAGATCAAGTTCGTTAATAACTAAAATCGAACCAATGGTAGGGGTGCGGGGAATAAGAAATATTTCCGTTAATTTACGTCGGTTTGGAAATCTTATTGCAACTTTTATTTCCACTATATTCGAAGCTTAAACACCATAGATTGTTTTCACTGTTCTTTTACTGTGATTTGTCAAAATATTTTGGATGCCACATCATTATTTAAGATTTTAGGCTATAAAATACATAACTTTTTAATTGGTCAACACCACGTTCGCTATTTAACGGTTCTATGGATAACTAAAAGTTATATTAGGTAATGGCTAAAATAGTCCTTGGGGCTAGTGGGAGGGTTATTATTATTATTTATTTGAGATGCCCCTACAATGGCGATTCATCTTTTAACTTGTTTGAATATAATTTTACAAAATTAAATAAATATTAACATTTTTACAAAGCTAAATGTTACAAATGTACAAAATAAATAGGACCATGCCGCTACAATGGCGATTCATCTTTTAACGTGTTAGAATATAATTTTACAAAATTAAATAAATATTAAAATTTTTACACAGCTAACTTTTACAAATGTACAAAATAAATAGAATGGACATAACTAAATATAAATTGTTAGTATATTTACAACATGAGGAAAAAATACAAAATAAAAATAAAACAACAAAGAAAAAAAAAGATAAAGAAAAATAAAAGAATAACTATTGTATAAATAGTTAAACTGGAAGGAGCCAAAACTTATTATTCCACAGTGCTTGCTATATATAACTTTCATAATTGTAGATAATAGGCTTTATATTTCATAAAATAATCCATTATTTCTTAAATACTTAAAAACATCATCTATAAATTGGCTACTGGCGGCCAGTAGTTCGCTTTCATTTGTGGGCCATGGGTACGTTTTCACTTGTGTGCAGTTAGCGTTCTGTTGCAGTAGCGACATATAGGTTCATCTTCCCTGCTCATTAGATATGAATGCATTAGTCTAGTGTGTCCTGTGCGTAGGCGTGTAAATACTATTTCTTCTCTTCTAGAATGTCTATTACTTGAAGTCCAGTTGAGCGTATTTGATTTGATTTCTGAGTGGGAGGGTTAGAGGAGGGAATAATTGAAAATTCATAGATCTCGGTTACCACAAATCGGAAAAATTGTATATAACCAATGTTATTGGAATTTTAATTTTCTATTGTTTTATTCATGTTTTCTCTGACTCGAATATTAACGGAGCTGTTTGTATTTTTTTTTTGTCTCAGCCTTTCGTAAACCCTCATCTCTGCTCATCCGATTTTAAATTTAAGTACTTCAGTCACCAATCATCTCAAGTCCATCTATCATTTTAATTCCAGGTTACATTTGGTCCTTACTGCGGGAGAAATAGAGAATAGACTGTAAGATGAGATCACCAGCGTATCATATTACAATGCGTAGGAAGTGTGCTTAATTTACGTAGCATCTGCATTTCTTGACATCTGTACTCCTTATCTAAAATTAAACTAACCCAAAAGAGAGCTCTGTACATGAGAAACAAAATGTTCCCAATTAAGCATTGTACTTAATATTACATTTAGGATGAACAAAACATAACAGACTGCAGGCTATTGGAGTGAATCGTCACTGTAGGTACTAAGAAGCCTATTGATACCTAGAACCGAGACGTGCTTACACACTGCAAAACACTTGCAACATTGCATTACCGAGAACAATATAAGTAATTTAAATTTAGTCAACAACTATTTATTGCTATTCCTGTTGTTCAAAATCCTCTAAACTTACAAATATGAATTTAATTAAATTTCAAATGAGAATTTTAATTTCCTATAAGCATTTTTAAAACATTCTTAACAAAAATAAGTCCATCAGGCTGGGGCTGTGTTAATTAAGCAGATTTCCCACGTGCGTCATGTATTTAGATTTATCTCAAAACGTAAAAATTCAATGAGAACCATATTTGGTATTTAGGCTTCAAAGAAAGTGCTTCATAA
Source organism: Riptortus pedestris (assembly GCA_019009955.1). NCBI lineage: Eukaryota > Metazoa > Arthropoda > Insecta > Hemiptera > Alydidae > Riptortus > Riptortus pedestris. The sequence continues at coordinate 83,306,332 of CM032231.1, read as the reverse complement.
TATAACAGCTTATTTTAAACATGACTTTAGTAAGAGTGGGGGGGGGGGGTTACTGAAGGCTGAAAACTAAAAAAAAATCAAATATCTCTGTTAATATTCGTGATAGAGAAAATATTTACATGACAACATTTATAGGAAATTAAATTTTCAATAACATTGGTCACATACACTTCTTTGATTCGAAGCATAATAAAGCAGATAATAAGAATTTTCGAAATTCCTCCCCTCTAAACACCTCCTCCCACTTGTCAGATTCCAGCCATTAACGAACTTGATCTTTCTTTTTGCATAACACGATTAAATATCGAGTTTGGTACTCATTAAACTAAAATTCCGACCACTATATAACCTCAATTGCCGATTTCCAGTAAGTAGAGTAAATCTACTTAAAGAAAGTACTACTTCATTTAGTTAGAACTTTAAAGTTCCTGTTTGTTTGCAAGATTTCCAAGAGCGGAGGAATTCGGTTCCTAGTTTAAACTGGTCTAGGATTTAGTTAAAGTTTGGCCAAACCTTAGAATGGTGGCCCCCCCTCCCTTCAAACTCGCCTCTCAGAGGAATTGAAACAGTGGGCATTGTCTGACTGGGACGACCCTCGAATGCCAATATCCTTTGATTGATAGGACGTTGAAAGAATGATGAGGGTCCTGCCTAGGGAGAACTCTGCCTGTCAGCTCCGGATTTACTGAAATAGATAGCAAAACTTTCAAACTTAGGACATACCGCTCCAGTTGTATGTAGGAAAATAAGTAGGTGATATATATATATATATATATATATATATATATATATATATATATATATATATATATATCGCGACCAAGCTCGATATTTAAATATCATACCAAATTATAACCGAATTGAACCACTGAGATGAGGGTGTGTAAGAGGTCACACACCTCCACTCTAAAAACCCTTTTAGCAGATTTCCCTTAAGGGCTAAACGGCTGAAATAAGTCCGTCACGCAGGGGCTGCGTAAACTAAGCAGATTTACCACGTGAAGTTTTACAATAGATAAATCTGCCTCATAACAAGTGTAGTAAGTAGTAAGGGTTCAATAAACTTATACACAAAGGACGAATAGTTACGAAAACGGCCGCCAGAGCTCTCCGGAAAGTACCAAACAGCTCACTCCTTCCGACCAATGCAGAATGCAAATGCACATATCTCGGTTAATATTCAAGATACAGAATAAATGTATAGAACAATATTTATAGTAAAGTTTAATTTGCAATAATATTCATTCTATACAATTTTTCGATCCGACTCATAATAACGTAGATATTTGGAATTGTCCAAAATCCCCCCTATAAACCCCCCCATCCCACTAGTCCGATTTACTCCATTAATGAACTTGATCTTTCTTTTTACATAAAACGATTAAATGTCGAGTTTGGTAACGATCAAACAAAAATTGCGACCGCTCGAGCGTTAACAGACATATATATATATATATATATATATATATATATATATATATATATATATATATAAAATTTTGAACGGACCTCATTTTCGTCATCTCCTGGGTAGGAACGATGGACATTTGAAGACATTTTTCGAACCTCGCGTCATGAGTACGACCTTAATAGCAGATTTCCCTCAAGGGAAATCTGCTGAAAGGACCAGTGTAAAGGTGGGTTTGTGAGGTGGTTACGAAAATTCAAAATATCTCCGTCTCTAATCGAAAATTTGCATATGGAGTTAATATTATTGCAAATGTGATGATCTATAAATGTTGTTATGTGCCTATTTTCATTATCTTGATTATTGACCGAGATATTTTTAGCAGATTTCCCTTAAGGGAAATCAGCTATTGAGGTCGTACGCATGAATGTCTTCAAATGTCCATCGATCCTACCCAGGAGATGACGAAAATGAGGTCCGTTCAAAATTATATATATATATATATATATATATATATATTTGTCCGTTAACGCTCTAGCGGTCGCAATGTTTGTTTGATCGTTACCAAACTCGATATTTAAACGTTTTATGCAAAAAGACAGATCAAGTTCGTTAATGGCTGAAATCAGACCAGTGGGAGGGGGGGGGGGGGTTTATAGAATGGGACTTCGAAAATTCGAAATATCTCCGTTACCATACGTCGGATCAAAAAATTGCATTGAATCAATCTTATTGAAAATTAAATTTACTATAAATATTGTTCTATACATTAATTCTATTAACCGAGATATTTGCATTTTTATGAAATGTGGGCGTATAATGGACGATTGAGTTTCCCGCCAAAAGCTACTTCCGCCAACTCCGTAACTGTTCGCCTCTCGTATGGAGATTTCTCTATTTTATAACTTCACGTGGGAAATATTCTTAGTTTACGCAGGCTCTGCGTTACGGACTTCTTATTCTTGTGTGTGCCTATCTGTTGGCGCTTTTTTTTTTGTTATTTTGTTTAAAAAGTTGTGGTGGCCGGGATATCCTTATATATACATATATATGTGTGCGTGTGTGTGTGTTGAGCTGTTCGTTTTATGCAAAAAGACAGATCAAGTTTGTTCATGGCTGAAATCGGATCAGGAGGAGGGGGGGGGGTTAAGAGGGGGAGAATTTCGAAAAATCGCAATATCTCCGTTATTATGCGTCGGATCAAAAAATTTTATTGAACCAATCTTATTGCAAATGTAATGTTATTTTTTTCCCTATCTTGATTATTTACTGATATATTTGCATTTTTTAGTTGCCGGTCTTCAGTAAACCCCCACTCCTACTCATGTCATATTAACAATAAGCTGGTGTATTGTGAAACCCATTATTTAAATACTAAATACCGTCTGTTGCCGCTCTAGGGGTCGCAATTTTTGTGTTATCTTTACTAAACTCGATTTATAAGCACCTCTTGCCAAATTAAAGATAGATCAAGTTCGTTAATGGCTGATATCGGTATGGTGAGAGGGTGTATAGATATCACATTGAAAATATTTCTGCCGGTATCATGGATTGAGACGATTTATAATTTCTAAGTGTAGGACACATCTCTCCGGTATACTTCCAGTATTCTAAAGCCGGATTTGTTTGTTAGCTTCGATTTCAGTGTAAGTCTTTGATTCTACCGCTCTCTGACGCCAATTAAACGGTTCGGTCCAACGGCTCTTGGTGGATTGAGGCCTGAGCCGGACTTTGTAGACGAAGCTTTATCTGCCGGCTAATCAATAGAGGTTCCTTCAGGTGACCGCTGTTAAATGAAACTGGCTCAACTCATGAAAATTTAATTGAAAGCTCTCAATTTCCCGGTCACCACCTCTCTCCGCCGATTCCCACCATCCTGGAACTTTCAGTTCAAATAATCTTACCCTTGCCATCTTTTTTATATAACTATAAAATAATACAATACATTTATTTCAATTAAACATGGACAGATATTTTATTGGCTTATGTTTACAACATGTTGCCAAGAGTCTGGCCAATTAGTGTTAGTATGGTTATTAATATATTATAACTTCTTAAAATATGTGTAAATAAAATAATAATAATTCCTAAAATTACAACTGAACCAATACATACAACCACAATGTAACCAATACATTGGCACATAATACAATATTAATATTAATCTAAATAATTATAATACTGAATTCAATAGGTCATAATTTAATGTAAATGTAGATTAATTCATTCTTTTTTAATGTCTAAATAAAGATCAGTTTTCTAACATATCAGATTAACATAACTATTCTCTAAGATAAGTATAACTCTTCTAATAATAAGTATAACTGCATATAATAAATAATGTGCCGATTATTGTTGAATAAGCACCCCCATAAAAATAATAAAATTCTTTCTTTTATATTGTTAACTTTCACAAACTTTTGATAAGAAACAAAAAATATCATTAACTTTACTTTCATTGTTGTAATCCAGAATGTTTACCAATGATAAGTATTCTCTTTGAGGCACTATATATTTGTCAAGGAATTTTACCCTGTGTGATGAAAAAGCGGGGCAATACAACAGTAAATGATTCAAATGTAGGTAAATATATTTTTGGCACCATTTACATACCTCTCCAGTTTTTATAATTTGAGTCATGTTTCTATAGGATAATTTTAAATACTCGCTAGAGGAAATCCTTATTTGACTGATAAGTTTTATTTTATTTATGTTTGTGTGGAACGTTAAATAATTTTCAGGGAGAGAATGGTTAAAACTACAAATACTTCTATATATTCGGCTGTAACTTGAGTTAAGAACTCTATCAATGTCAACGGAATGGAGATTGTTTATAATTGTTTCAATGATTGTGATCTTGTTGGCTAGCAAAGTTTGTTGGTCTAAAGATTCGAAAAAATATTCTTCTTGAAGAATATTTTTCAAATAAACATGGAATTAAAACTATAAAATTTAGTAGTTATCTTAAGACTGAGTCCGTAGTAACTGCGTAAACTAAGTCCAAACCTGCTGGAATTATTTAACTCTTTCAAAACCCTCCCCCTCCCCCGACCCTATTCCTGGTCCGATTACGACCGTTAACAAATTCTATCTACAGCTCTATCTAAATCGTTAAATACAGAGCTCTTTAGAAAATATAAAATTGTCATTTATCTAACAAAGTAAAGGTTCTTTGGGAACCATATTTCATATTTAAATTAGGAATACGATTTTTCATGATATTCCAGCTTATTAATATGATTTGAGTAAGAGCGGTGATATAAATTTAAAAATGCAAATATCTTGGTCACTATTTGAGATACAAAAACATTGCATAGGACAACAAGATAGGTTACACTATTTTTAGATCCGACTCATAATAAGGGAAATATTTTGAATTTTTTGAATTTCCCTAAGCCCCGCTAGTCCGAGTCCGATTTCATTGAACAATATGGTCTTTAACGTTGAATGAAACAGTTAAAAATCGAGTATGGTAGAGATCATTTTACAAAATGAATGTTATGTTATGTTTTCGAAATAAACATTTTCGAGTCAAGAGCTTAAAATCTTAATTTCTGGAGTCAACAGGTAACGATTTTGAATTTACCTCAAATAATAAAGGTCCGTTGTAACAATATTTGGAATTTAACCTTGTTATAATGATTCATGATTAAGTGGCTTATTGTAAACGCTCGATTGTTAAATGGGGAGGTTTACTAAAGGCTGACAATTAAATCTTGGGTAATATTTCAGTTAGAGAAAAAGTGTACACAACAACATTTATAGAAAATTAAATTTGACGAATACGAGATTGGTATATTTTCGGCCGGACTCATAATGATGCATATATTTCGAGTTTTCCATTTCCCCCAACCCCTCTGACCAATTTCAGCCTATAACGAGCCCTCATTTTTGTCTTCTTCTACGTAGGATCAATGGACACTTGGTGAAAATCACGTCATGAGTGCAACCTGAATAGCTCATTTCCTCATTTAGGGGAGATCTGCTAAAACCAAAAATAAATGTAATGATATTCCTGTGGCGGTTCACGTTTAATATAGACTGAGTGAAAGGTACACAAGGAAAGTATTTTATATTAGTCATTAATGAAATTCATTCGTGTGTTTCCTTCCATTAAATCGTTTTATTGAGTATATTCAATCAATTCAATTAGAGGATAGTAGCCAAAGAAGCAACCCTAACAACCACAAAGGACTTGTTCAATGTTCGACTAAATACTCTAAACCGGACCACTTTCAAAAAGGTCTTAGTATATTTCAATTTATTTCACCAAAGGAAAGTCAACTATTGAAGCTGTATTCCTGAAACGGTTTTCGAAAAAGGTCTTCAAATGACCATCGATCCTACCTAGGGGTACACTAGTGAAGGTAGGCTAAGCAGGCATCTCACCACATTATCTGAACAATAATGTACGAATTACTCACTGAAAAATTCCGTTACAGAGGAGCTGCGTAAACTAAGCAGGTTTCCCATCCCGGAACGACACGGATGATTTAATTTCACTATAAATGTTAGATTTACAGATACTTTTTGACTCCCACCCCCCCACAATCTCCTAAACCTTCCCAATTCCTGGTCCGTTTTCGGCCATTAACGAAAATGAACATTAGAGTTGGAAGGAAGGGCTAAATATTGAGTACAGTATAGACTAAATAAAAATTGTTGAGTCAAGATCGGAAAATCTTAATCGTTGACGTCATCACACCTCGTATTTACATGAACCTCACGCAACAAAACATCAATGAAGATAATATTTGGTATTTAACCTTCAAATAAAGAGGTTCATAATCTACCAGCTTACTGTTAATATGGTGTCGGTAGACGTGGGGGTTTGCTGAAGGCTGAAAATAAACATCACGGCTAATGATCAAGATAGTGAAAAAAGTCCGTCACGCAGGGGCTGCGTAAACTAAGCAGATTTCCCATGTGAAGTTTTACAATAGAGAAATCTGCCTAATAACAACTGTAGTAGTAAGAAACCTCTAAACCTAAAACATTATTTAGGGCGTAATAACCCAGTAGTTTCTAGCCCCAAAAAACAGTTAACCTAACCTCTAAAAATATTCACGAGGGACGAATAGTTATGGAAACGGCCGCCAGAGCACTCGGCGGAAAGTCCGAACATAGCCTACAGGTGACCACACGCAGAATACAAATGCAAATATCTCAGTTAATATTCAAGATAGAGAATAAATGTATATAACAATATTTATAGTAAATTTAATTTTCAATAAGATTGATTCTGTACAATTTTTCGGTCCGACGTATAGTAACGGAAATATTTCAAATTTTCGAAAATCCTCCCCTCTAAACCCCCCCCCTCCCACTGGTCCGATTTCAGCCGTTAACGAACTTGATCTTTCTTTTTACATAAAACGACTAAATATCGAGGTTGGTAACGATCAAACAAAAATTGCGACCGCTAGAGCGGTAACAGACAAATATATATATATATATATATATATATATATATATATATATATATATATATATATATATATATATATATATATATATATATATATATATATATCTACAGTTTTGAACGGACATCATTTTCGTCATCTCCTGGGTAGGATCGTTGGACATTTGAAGAAAAATTTCGAAAATTCCGTCATGAGTACAACCTCAATAGCTGATTTCCCTTAAGGGAGAAGCTGATGTGACATTCTTAATTTATTTATTACTAGCTCAGATACCCGGCTTCGCTCGGGAATTCATTTCCCGGATTTTCAATGGTGATGGTATTTTTTTGTTAAGGCTATACTTTGCACAATATTTTGACATTTACCCGCCCCAGTGTATAGGGTTAATACCCGTCGTTGGCATTTGTTAGTAATAAGATTTTAATTTTTTATGTAAGTCTTCACTGTCCTTCAAATTGTCATATTTCCCGTCTCCTTTGCATTATGCATAAATTTCAATTATTAAGGACAAAATATTAACATACATTTGAATTTATTTTTCCAGGTGAGGCACCTGGTAGTTCATACTGAAATGGTGAAGCATGTTTGTCGAAAATTAAATAGACAATGAAATATCGCGAATTTTTATTTCAGGCCTCCCTCCCTTATAACCCCCACTCTCGTTCTAACCTAAACATTTTAATATAGCTTATAATCATGGAAGAATTAATGCTAATTGACATACCGAGTTTTTTTAAGTTCGGTTTAATCGTTAGCGCCCAATGAAATAGTTGATTCCCGCTTTAGTTTATAGTGTATATCTCGTTTATACTTTGTTAAAAGACAAAAATGAATACGGCAAAAGTTACTCTAAATAACAAAATAAACAACTTTTGTTATGTTCATATTTGCCGAATGACCAAGAAGAAACAAAATATTGCTATTTTTAAATTCTGGCTTCCCTTATAACCCCCACTCCTGCCCGTCCCTAGAAATGTTAGTATGGCTTATTATAAGGAAGGCATTAGTAATAATTCACATACCGAGTTTGGCTTAGTTCGGTTGAGTTTTGTGCCAAATAAAATTGTGGACTCCCGCTATAGTTTTTAGCGTATAACTCATTTATACTTCTGTATACGGCAAAAGTGCATAACAAAAGTTACTCTAAATCACAAAATAAACAACTTTTGTTATGGGCATATTTGCTGAAAAAGCAATAGGAAACGAAATATCGCTATTTTTAATTTCATGCCTCCCTTATAACCCCCACTACTGTTCGTTTTAGAGAATATTAATATAGCCTAAAGTCTAAGTTGGGCTAGTAGTAATATACATACCAAGTTTCATATAATTCGGTTCAGCCGTTTATGCGTGAAAAGGTAACAAACAAACAAACAAACAGACACGAAAGAAACAAAAAGCAGTTATAGTGTCTATGACATGTGAAACGAAAAGGTATCGTGAAATTTCGCGAAAAAAAGCAATGTACAGACAGAGGTTACAATTTTATATATATATAGATACCACTGACGACTAAACCTTCAATTGGTTTGACAAAATGTCGATGTATGACTAATATCAAAAATTGTATGATGCCCTGATTATAAATGGCAGAATTTAAGCAAATTCCAGACTTATACCTGTTATTCAAGTGGATATTAGGTAAACTTGTGTATGTGCACACAAGTGTGAAACAACACTAGGATCCCGGCGTCTAAAGCAGTTTGCTTCTAGATTATACTCGAATCTAAAGATAGTTCCAAAGTTCATGGGCTTTCTAAGCCTTTCATAGCTCATAAACGAGATATTGGCTCAAGTTGTAGGTCACCTTCAACTTATAACTCCAATTGCTCTGCCCAAGTAAGCCAGTTTCTCGGTTCATTGACTTAGCCTAAGTTTAAGCATATTATTCGAGGTGGGACTTAGGCCAAGTTCTAAGTTCTAATCCGATGACAACAGCTACTGTAGTTTTACTGAATTGTTTTGACAATTTATGTTCGGGGTCGTTTCAGAAGCTGCTCAGTGACATCTACAATTCTTGTTTTATAATAGAGACAAATAATTAAGTGATATACATAAAAGTCAGTCACGCAGGGGCTGCGTAAACTAAGCAGATTTCCCATGTGAAGTTTTACAATAGAGAAATCTGCATACTGGTAACACAACACCACCCTGAGTAAATACTAACGGTAATGAGAAATATTTCAGTTAATTTTAATAAATTCCCAACGGAAACGGCTTTTAGCAGATTTCCCTTAAGGGAAATCAGCTATTGAGGTCGTACTCATGACGCGAGTTTCGAAAAATTTCTTCAAATGTCCATCGATCCTACCCAGGAGATGACGAAAATGAGGTCCGTTCAAAATTATATATATATATCTATATATATATATATATATATATATATATATATATATATATATATATATATATATATATATATATATATATATATATATATAGATATATATATTTGTCTGTTAACGCTCTAGCGGTCGCAATTTTTGTTTGATCGTTACCAAACTCGGAATTTAATCGTTTTATGTAAAAAGGAAGGTCAAGTTCGTTAATGGCTGAAATCGGACCAGTGGGAGGGGGGGTTTAGAGGGGAGGATTTTCGAAAAGTCGAAATATCTCCGTTAACATACGTCGGATCAAAAAATTGTATAGAACCAATCTTATTGCAAATTAAATTTACTATAAATATTGTTCTATACATTTATTCGGTATCTTTAATATTAACCGAGATATTTGGATTTGTATTGTGAGGATGGTCGGCTATGTTCGGGAGTTTTCGCCGAGCGCACTAGCACTAGTGTGGCAGTTTCACTAACTATTCGTCCTCGTGAGAATAGGTTATTACTAGGCAGATTTCTCTATTGTAAAACTTCACGTGGGAAATCTGCTTAGTTTACGCAGCCCCTGCGTGACGGACTTTTGAATTGTAAGAATAATTTAAATTTTAATAACTCAAATATTAGTACTCCAAAAAATAATGAAGGGGGGCGGATGAAAAGAACGTATTTGCATAAATTTCACAAAGTAAAACCTGAAACGACAGGTAAGGTTAGAAGCTTACACCAGAGCCGAACAGTTACGGAAACGGTCGAACTAATCCGAACAATACCCGACCACATGTAATAAAAATTCAAATATCTCGGTTAATATTCAAGATAGAGAATACATGTATATAACAATATTTATAGTAAATTTAATTTGCAATACGATTGATTCTATACAATTATTCGATCCAATGCATAATAACGGAGATATTTCGAATTTTCGAAAATCCCCCATCTAACCCCCCCCCCCTCTCCCACTGGTTCGATTTCAGCCATTAACGAACTTGATCTGTCTTTTTACATAAAACGGTTAAATATCGAGTTCCGTAACGATCAAACAAAAATTGTGACCGCTAGGGCGTTAACAGACAAATCTGTAAATATATTAGATACTCGGCTTCGCCCAGGAATTCCTTTGAGGCTGAATGGTGATGGTATTTTTTGGGCAAGGCTTTACTTTGCACAGTATTTTGACATTTACCCGTCCCAGTGTTTAGGGTTTATACCCGTCGTTACTGTGGATTTGTTAAAAGTCCGTCACGCAGGGGCTGCGTAAACTAAGCAGATTTCCCATGTGAAGTTTTACAATAGAGAAATCTACATACTGGTAACACAATAACACCGTGATTAGATAATGAGAAATCTTTCAGTTAATTAATATAAATACCCAACTGAAACGGCTTCTGAATTGTAAGAATAATTTATATTTTAATAACTCAAATTTTAGTAGTCCAAGAACTAAAGGAGGGGGGGGGGGCGATGAACAGAACGTATTTGCATAAATCTCACAAAGTAAGGAAGGTAAGGTTAAAAACGCCAGGTTAGAAGAAGCTTCCGCCTAAGCCGAGAAATGACGAAGATGGCCGACATAATCCGAAGTATACCCCACCACAGACTTCATAAAAATGCAAATATCTCGGTTAATATTCAAGATAGAGAATAAATGTATATTACAATATTTATAGTAAATTTATTTTGCAATAAGATTGGTTCTGTACAATTTTTCGATCCGATGCATAATAACGGAGATATTTTGAATTTTCGAAAATCCCCCCCTCTAAACCCCCCCCCTCCCTCTAGTCTGATGTCAGCCATTAACGAACTTGATCTGTCTTTTTACATAAAACGGTTAAATATCGAGTTTCGTAACGATCAAACAAAAATTGCGACCGCTAGAGCGTTAACAGACAAATATATATATATATATATATATATATATATATATATATATATATATATATATATATATATATATATATATATATATATATAATTTTGAACGGACCTCATTTTCGTCATCTTCTGGGTAGGATCGATGGACATTTGAAGAAAATTTTCGAAAATCGCGTCATGAGTACGACCTCAATAGCTGATTTCCCTAGGGGAAATCTGCTAATAATAAAATTAATTTTTTATGAAAGACTTCACTGTCCTCCAAATTGTCATATTTCCCGTCTCCTGTGCATTATGCATAGATTTGAATTATAAGGGACAAAATACTAAGGTTTGTGGAAAGACAAATAGATAATGAAATATCGGGAATTTTTATTTCAGGCCTCCCTTATAACCCCCACTCCCGTTCGAACCTAAAAATTTTAATATAGCTTATAATCATGGAAGAATTAATGCTAATTGACATACCGAGTTTTGTTAAGTTCGGTTCAATCGTTAGTGGCCAATAAAATTGTTGGCTCCCGCTAAAGTTTTAGTGTATATCTCGTTTATACTTTGTTATAAGACAAAAGTGAATATCACAAAAGTTAATTCAAATAAAAAAATAAACTACTTTTGTCATGTACATATTTGTAGAAAAACCAATAGAAAAGAAATACCGCTATTAGCAGATTTCCCTTAGGGGAAATCAGCTATTGAGGTTGTACTCATGACGGAATTCTCGAAATTTTTCTTCAAATGTCCATCGATCCTACCTAGTAGATGACGAAAATGAGGTCCGTTGAAAACTGTGTATATATATATGTATATATATCTGTCTGTTACCGCTCTAGCGGTCGCAATTTTTGTTGTTTGATCGTTACCAAACTCGATATTTAGTAGTTTTATGTAAAAAGAAAGATCAAGTTCGTTAACGGCTGAAATCGGACCAGTGGGAGGGGGGGGGGTTAGAGGGGAGGATTTTCTAAAATTCGATATATTTCCGTTACTATACGTCGGATCGAAAAATTGTATAGAATCAATCTTATTGAAAATTAAATTTACTATAAATATTGTTATATACGTTTATTCTCTATCTTGAATATTAACCGAGATATTTGCATTTTTATTAAGTGTGCTTGTCGGAATTTTTCGGATTAGTTCGGCATTTTCCGTAGGTCGGCGCTCGTGTAACCTAACCTTTCTTGTCTTCTAACCTATTACTTTGTGAGATATATGCAAATACGTTTTGTTGATGCCCCCCCCCTTGTTTATTTCTTGGACTACAATAGTTATTTTTCTTTCCAGTGTGAGGCAGGCAGATCTGTTTGTTTACATTTCAAACGCTTCCTGTCGGCAAGTTATTGAAATTGATTGAAACATTTCTTATTTCCGTTTGTATTTATTCACTTAATATTCACGGTGGTGAGTGTTAGCAGAATGTAGATTTATCAGTTACTAAACTTCACGAGGGAAATCTGCTTAGTTTACGCAGCCCCTGCATGACGGACTCTTTTTTAAATTCAGGCCTCCCTTACAACCCCCACTCCTGCCCGTCCCTAGAAATGTTGGTATAGCTTATTAAAATGAAGGAGTTAGTGCTAATACACATACCGAGTTTTATTTAGATCGGTTAAGTCTTTTGTGCCAAATGAAATTGTTCACTTCCGCTATAGGTTTTAGCGTACGACCTCAATAGCTGATTTCCCTTAGGGGAAATCTGCTAAAAATCCATCATGCAGGAAGTACGTAAACTAAGCCGATTTCCCACGTACTGGAATGGTACACTAAAAACGTAGTCTCAAATTCAATTTTCTATATCTCGAGTAATAAAAAACCTATGGGATACGGTTGCTGAAAATTGGAAATCACATGAAAACGAATGGGGGTTACCTCAAAGCAGAGTACATCAATAAGCCCGTCACGCAGGGGCTGCGTCAAGTAAGCAGAATCCCCGAGCGATGCTATGCAACACTACTAGACATCTAATCTCACCATATATTCTCTATTTCTAACTAAACATCAGATGAATAGAAGTGGGGGTTTACTGTAACCCTGAAAACATGAAAATACTAATAGCTCGCTTAATATTTGAGTTACAAAAAATGTATATAACAAAATTTGTAGGACATGAAATTTCCCATACATTTGAAAATAAACAATTTTTCGACTCGAAGTATAGCGGGGATAAGTCAACTTTTCGAAATTCCCCTCCCCGATTTCCGCCGATAACTAACTTGATCTTAAGTATTAAATCAACCCCTTATATATATATATATATATATATATATATATATATATATATATTGTTACGTTTTAGCAGATTTCCCCTTAGGGAAATCAGCTATTGAGGTCGTACTCATGACGCGATTTTCGAAAACTTTCTTCAAATGTCCATCGATCCTACCCAGGAGATGACGAAAATGAGGTCCGTTCAAAATTATATATATATATATATATATATATATATATATATATATATATTTGTCTGTTAACGCTCTAGCGGTCGCAATTTTTGTTTGATCGTTACCAAACTTCATATTTAAGCGTTTTACGTAAAAAGAGAGATCAAGTTCGTTAATGGCTGGAATCGGACCAGTGGGAGGGGGGATTTTTGAAAATTCAAAATATCTCCGTTATTATGCGTCGGATCGAAAAATTGTATAGAATCAATCTTATTGTAAATTAAATTTACTATAAATATTGTTATATACATTTATTCTGTATCTTGAATATTAACCGAGATATTTGCATTTGTATTGTGTGTATGGTCGACGGAACCCCGCCATGTTCCGGACTCTCCGCCGAGAGTTCTGGTGGCCGATTCCAGAACTATTCGTCCCTCGTGAATAGGTTTAGAGATCCCTTCCTACTACAGCTGTTATTAGGCGGATTTCTCTATTGTAAAACTTCACGTGGGAAATCTGCTTAGTTTACGCAGCCCCTGCGTGACGGACTTTTATTTAATTTACCGAAACCAGTAATAAACGTTTTTAATAAGAGTTCTTTTTGGATTGCAAAATTAAATACTCGAAAGTTTCACAGTTTTTATCACTGCACAATTTATTTCACAATACACAAAAAACTTTGGTAATTATTCTTAAATTACTACTCACAGTATACACTGATAGCGTCACTGATCTTCAATGAGTCACTGTCCAATAATTCACTCACGGTCACTGAAATTCACAACAAGACGGCACTGCACTGCCCTTGACTTCGCGGCACTGCACTGTCCTTTACTTCGCGGCACTGCACTGTCCTTTACTTCGCGGCACTGCACTGTCTTAAACACGGCACTAAACTGTTACTTACAGTCACGGCACAACACTGTTCTTCTTATAAAAACACTTTACCGCACTGCACTATGTCGCACTGAAGCACTGATGTGAACATCAAGACAGGTGACAATATATATAGGTTGTCGGCATACATCAAAGGGGAATTGTCTAGTTCATTCCAGGCTGGGCTAGACGAGACTAGTATCGTCTCGACCCTCCGTCGGTCTCTTTGATCTATGTCACACTTTCCAAATACGCGACTCTCTCTCTCTCTCTCTGAAGGGTTATGTATCTATTTAATTTTCGCAACACTATATATATATATTTAAAATTCTGAGCAGTTCTCACTTTCATCATCTAAGTGGGACGCTTGAAAACATTTTTCGAAAATCGTGTTTCCAGGTCTACCTCAATAACTTACTTATCAATAATTTGATACTTATTAAGATCAACAATTGCAGAAAATTGAATTATTGACAAGGTGTGTAAAAATTTTGGATCCTACTCAAAATAACGGATATATTTCAATAATTTTACTTTAACCCCCCCCCCCAAAAAAGGCCGTCAAGCAGGGGCTGCGTTAACTAAGCAGATTTCCCACGTGAAGTTATACAATAGAGAAATTTCAGAATAGAGAATAAGACAGTTACGGGACCGGCCTGAACTAGCTCTTGACGGAAACTCACGACGAAACCCGAAGTTAGCCGATCTCATCTCAGAAGCTGAAAACAGAAAAATGCAAATATCTCGGTTAATATTCAAGATACAGAATACATGTATATAACATTATTTATAGTAAATTTAAATTGCAATAAGATTGATTCTATACAAATTTTCGATCCGACATATAGTAACGGAGATATATCGAATTTTCAAAAATCCTCCCCTCTAAACCCCCCCTCCCACTGGTCCGATTTCAGCCATTAACGAACTTGATGTTTATTTTGGCATAAAACGTTTAAATCTCGAGTTTGGTAACGATCAAACGAAAATTGCGACCGCGAGAGCGTTAACAGACAAATATATATATATATATATATATATATATATATATATATAATTTTGAACGGACCTCATTTTCGTCACCTCCTGGGTAGGGTCGATGGAGATTTGAAGAAATTTTTCGAAACTCGCGTCATGAGTACGACCTCAATAGCTGATTTCCCTAAAGGGAAATCTGCTAAAACCAACCCTCCAATTACGACCGTTAAGAAATTTTATATTTAGCACGATAGAAATCGTTTAAATATTGACTACGGTAATGATCAAATAACTATTGAGGTCTCTAGAAAATATAATCTTCCTTTATGGCTTTATATCGATCGTTTATCTGTGTATCTCATGTTATGAATCGGATCTGAAGATGTTATCTTGTGAAGAAGCTTATAGGCATTCTACAGCTGTTATTCTGCTCATTTTCTCTTAAGTAAAATATTAATCATGCTATTACGTATTTTCTTGCTTTCAGTCTTCAAAGTTTTATTTAGAATATATGGTGGGATGAGATTACCAGTGTGATAGCCACGGCGTTGAAAATCTGCTTACAATACGGAACACCTTCGCGACGGATTTTTTTGTTGTACTTTTTTGGTGGAGTATTAGATTGATTTCGCCGGTGGTATTTTGAGCATAAAGCGAGCTCGTTGCAAACGCAGTAAGTGACTCACAATTAAGTAGACGTACGGAGTTGTCCACAAAAGCCGTGTAATGAAAGAGCTGTCCAAAACAGCTGATCTGTTAGATTGACAGCCTTTTAAATGTGAGCAGGTTGACAGGTAGTAATGACCTGATATTTATAGGTCTCCCTCTCGGTGACAACTAGACCTCTGCTAATAAGCCTCCAGATTCCGAACTTTTAGCAGACTAAGGAAAATCAGCAATTTAGATTCTACAAATGACGCTATTTTGAAAAAAGGTTCTTCAAAGGTAAATTAATCTAAACACAGAAGAAGTCCGCCACGCAGGGGCCGCGTAAACTAAGCAGATTTCCGCGTGAAGGATAACAATAGATAAATCTATATACCGGGGACACAGCACCACCGAGAACATTCAGTGAAAAAATACAAACGATAATAAGAAACCTCCCGATGGAAAGCAACTGAAATGTAAACAAACAGTTCTGCCAACTTCTTACCGGAATGAAAAACAATTACTGTAATATAACTGAATATAACGTATTAATTTGATTGAAAACTATTTACTATATCTAGTACAGTAATTTATAATGAATCGAAATAATTTTTATCTCAATCAATCAAATTTAAGTAGTTCAAAAACTTAAGAAGGGGGGCGGGTGTCACCTGAACATATTTACATGTATCTCGTATAATAAATGTCTCTTGAAAACAATATTTGGTATTTAAGCTTCGAATGATGTGGTATATTACATAAAGTATTGTTTATGTAACATGAGTAGATGTTGGGGTTTGCTGAAGGCTGAAAAATGCAAATATCCCGATTAGTATTCAAGATTGGGAATAAATGTATATAACAATATTTATAGTACATGTAATTTGCTATAAGAATGATTCTATTCATTTAATTAGTACATTTAATTTGCTATAACATAGATTCTATTAATTTTTTCGATCCGACGTATAGTAACGAAGATATTTGGACTTTTCAAAATTCTCCCCCTCCCCCTGATCCGATTTCAGCCGTTAACGAACTTGATCTTTCTTTTTACATAAAACGATTAAATATCTAGTTTGGTAATGATTAAACAATAATTGCAACAGCTAGAGCGGTAACAGACATATATATATAGTTCATCTCTTATGTAAGATCAATGGACATTTGAAGAAAAATTTCGAAAATCGCGTAATGAGTACGACCTCAATAGCTGATTTCCCTTAGGGGAAATCTGCTAAAAGATCGGTCGGGTAGGTGATGCATGAACTAAGTAGATTTCCCTCTCACTGGATGGATGAAACGCTGATATTCTAATCTCACCTTCTATTCTGTATTTCTCACTTTGGAAACAGCGTAAACTAAGCAGATTTCTCACGGGCTGGTATAACACACTTGTGATCTCATCTCACCACAAATTCTCTATTTCTATGTTTACGCGATGAGAAGAGGGCAGGGGAGGCACTGAATGCTGAAAACAAGAAAGTTCGAATAATACACTTAATATTTGAGTCACGAAAAAATGCTTAGAACAACAATTGTAGAACATCAATAGTTTAACAAGAATGACTATAGCATTTTACGATCCGACTAATTACATCCGCGATAATTTGAATTAAAAATACCCCTCCTCTCCTCTGAACTCCCAGTATTCCTGTAATCGGTATGACACACTTCTAATCGTATCTTACCATATATTTTCTCCAAATACAAATCCTTTGAGTATAAGTGGGCGCCCACTAATGACTGAAAACAAGGAAGTGGGAGAACTCGCTTAATATTTGAGTTAAGGAAAAATGTATACCATAACAATTAAAGAACATCAATACTCAACAAGATTGATTCTATGACATTTTTCGATCCAGCTCTTAACATCAGAGATATTTTGAATCCCGCCTCAATCTAAACCCCCCTCCTATTACTGGTCCGATTTCAGCAATTAACAAATATGTTTTTTAGTGTCGAATGAAAGAGTTGTTAAAATGCGATGACTAAAAGTAGGGGCTTAGAGAAGATAGAAAATTTAAAAATACAATAATCTTAGTTACTACCAGGGAAATCTGTTCATATCAGATAGCATCAGCAGCAGTGATAGAACTAGCTATTAGCTGGATATTAAATGAAAAAGACCCTAGTTCTTCACAATGGAAATAAATTTAATAAACTGTGATAAAAATAATCAAACACATAGGATAATAATAGGTGGGAAATAAAACCAATATCTACAATCAAAAGTGATTTATTTATTGAGCACAGTGAAAATGCTATACATCAATAAAAGAAAACACTGAAAAAATATTCTTTTTCCTTTTGTTCAAATTACTTGATAATTTTTTTTACCAGACAGGCAGGTTACACAAAACTAATATAAAATATACTCTTTCCATCGTGGTGAATAAATCATATAAAAACAAAAATGATAATTAAAAAACATAAAGATATTTCCTTTCCATGGGCTACACAGTTTTACTTCTGAAAGAATATCACAGGTTGGTAAGATTTAATTTTTGGCGGCAGCTTGGCACAACACATTGAATGCAATGATATTACTTCACAAAAGTTCTTTAAATCAGATTGTGAATTAACACCATTGCTAAAGGCAGAAGAATATTTAGACAAAAAATTAATAATAAATATAGCTTACAAATTACATGTAAAAATCTTAAGTTCTAAACTTGTTATTAATATAGACAGCATTAAAATACAATGTAAATAATATATATAAAAATCTTTATTATGATATGCCCATAATTTTTTTTGTTTTATAAACATTTTCAGAAAACCATTCCAGAGTTTCGACATAGTCCTCGACACATCCCATCATTTACACGTTACTTGTGCCTGGAATATGGAATGTGCCAAGGACTTTGTGATTCTCTTTAAAGCAGCGCATGATTTACACTCTTATCACAAATATTACTTAACAAATAATTTATAAAACAAATGAACGAATAAATAAAAATTAGTGGAAGAAAAAGGGACAAAGACTAAAATTAATACAGCCATAAATTAAGAATAAAACATATCTAAAGTTATAAAAATCAATTCCTTAATGCAATTCCATGTGGCAATAATTGATCGAATGTAAGATAATAAATTAAAATAATTTGTGACTTTTCAACAATCCAATTTTACATTATTCAGTTATTTCAAAATACCTAAAACTAATAAAAATTGTTCTTACTAAAATTAATAAATGTGAGAATTAATTGCACCAAAGTTCACTAAAGAAGTCATTATATAGGTCGCTCGTTCACTAATTGGTGATATAAAGTGCTAATAAAAATAAAATACATTTTTTTCCTGCATAATTCATGATAATTTAAAATAAAGGACCAAAACGTAATCACATATATACAACCAAAAAAAAAACTACTAAACTAAAATCACAAAAGAAAACCCACTATACTGGAAGGTTCTTCTAAAACTAAGTGGAAGCTGATTTAGAATAAGTACTCAGCACACACATTATTATACATATCAAATGCAAATACATCAACGAGCCATAGGTAACTTTGAGAACAGAATATTGTCAACAAAACCATAGACAGAGCAAAGTATCTGAACATGCTTGGGCAAATTCCAGTTTAAAGCTGACTACACAATTGCCAATGAAGTTGACATTCATTAAAACTATTTGTTTGTTTGTTATTTTTTTTGAGTGGGGGGGGGGGTAAGCAAAACATTATTCTTTGAGTTCTGAATTAGATTGATTAACTCTATTGGAACTATGTTCCAACATTAAATTAGAAGCTATGACACTAAATGAGTTGGAAAGAATTAGCACCTGTGAAACATAGTAACAGAGAGCTTAAGAATGAAGCTTATATATAATACAGAAATGTCACATGGACCAGATGCTTTTATGCTCAATACAAAGCACAGACAGCAGTAAATTTATAAAACAGTCAGTCTTGAGACCAACATTTCTGAAAATAGGAACAGATCTACTTTTTTAAGAGAGACAAGTGCCCAAAGGAAAATATAAGGGTACAGATAAAATAAAATTCTACATAGGTACATCCACAACACCTGGTCCACGGGGTCCACAACATACCTGGCAACCAATCATAATACCATTACTTGTTTTTCTAAAACAATAAACAAATCAGTGAGTTTCTCAGACTTTTGTGGACATTTCATTAAGCAAATCAAGTGAATTCTGGTCATATGACAAGTGTCTGTTTACTCTATCTATGGTTAAAATATGAACTAATAAAATAAAAAAACAGTTCTAAAACATAAAATAAATTTGTGATAAAGATACTATTATTGTATAAAATGATTACATCAAATTTCTTATAATAATTCGGAGAGCATAAGCCTTGAGCAAAAATAAAATTCTATAACAATGCAAGCTTGTATTGCTAGTAGCAAGTTGAATATGCTTACTATTACTAAATTACTATCAATACAATTGATATTTCTCAATAATGGATATTTTCATTTATCAAAATATTAACATATTAAATAAAGAAATCAAAATCTGAATACTACAAGACTTAATTAAAAGCAATCATCAAACAGAACTATTGGAAATACAAATTTGTGTCTTTCCTGTTTTGTGTCAGCTCCCATATAATTTCTATTCTAAGTTTTTACTTATTTGTAAAGGAAGTATTATAATCACAAACATTCTTTTTAATTAAGATTTCCATTTAATTATCTGTTTTGACACTCCCAGAACCAATATTAACTATTTTTGATATGACATCTGTATGCACGTACATATATATGTATCTTGCATGACTATGAAACAGTGTTTTAGAATTATGTAATTTTACATTTCGGTCTATTGTAGCACATTGTTGTGCACCTATGCTTTTGATTGAAATCAGCTTTTGGTTAAAAGGAGGCAGAAATAAAAAATTGATAATTTCTTTATACATATTAGAGATACAGCAAAATTATATACGACATTTTCTGTTTACATAAAATGATGAATAAATTATGATCTGACATTTTATTTTGTGATGCATGGGAACAGAGATATGGTGCATAACATTCAAATTAAATCATTTTAAATGAAGTACTGCAAAACATTTTGTTTATTTTATTTAATTTGAATAGAAAAAAATCATGTAATCAGATTTTTATTGTTTAATCTACCTACAGTTGTGCTCGAGTAAAAACAGCGTTTTCTGAGTTGGTTTCTTTTTTTTTCTTTTTCATTGCAATTAAAAGTGAAATGACTCAAAACAGGAGAGACACATGGATTTTAATATAGCACATTTAAGTTATTATACTGTCATTAAAACCAACATAGAAGTTATGAAACAGCCTGCCGAAAGAATTCCAACTATACTCTACATCAAACTTTTCTCATGTACTTACTTACTAACTTATCTATGTACAACAATAGAATTTCTTGATACCAGAAAATACAAAGTCATCTATAAAATTAATGAACACTTGTTATATTATAACATTATTTTTCTTTTATAGAAATAAATAAATATCCATATTAAAAGTAGGCCATATAGAATTTTACTCCAATAACAATTTATTTTCATCAGACATTAATAAACTATATGGCAAAACTACTACACATCTCAGTACCGAAGAGCTGTATATAAGTAATACATTTTTTTCATGGCAGGTCACAGAACTGATATTAAATCAATAACTACTTTTAAAGCATTATTTAACAGGAATCAAATATAAAATTTAACTCATTTTTATGAAATTTTAGAAATGACTGACGAGTTGCAATAATAAATGAGCAAGTACTAACAATTTAAAAAAAAAAAATACTCATAGTTTTGTACTCAAAGTATGGCAGCAAAATGAAGAATTTTAATGCCTAGTCAAGTATTCCTTCCTATACAAGAAACATGCAACAGCAACAAACTTTATTAAGCAAAAATAACAGAATCAATAATAATAGCTGATATAGTATGGCAAATACTTTTATTATTATGATTTCCATTTGAGACATTAATTAATTACTCAATATTCTTGTAAATTATTTGTATTAGTGTTTTAATAATACAAAAAACTGGGGTTATGTTGTACATAAACTTGACTCGCTATGACTAGAACCTTTTTAATCTCTAGTCAGGCTTTCATCCATTTGAACACCATGTCGGTTCCAAACATTTTATGTTCCAGCAGTTGAACTTAATGGTGCCAGGACATAAACTAACTATTCTGTATCTCTTCCTAGAGTGAGTTACTGCAGTTTTTCATCTACCAAGGCTATTGTATTAAATATAAAATGCATAAGGAGTGATTGCATTTCCACGTGGTCATTGGAGGAACAGTAAATCAGTTTATCTCTGAAAATGTAATTTTAAGTGGAAGTATAATTTTTGTAAACCACTGACTACACTGTGGTCAGTAGTTCACAAAAATTGGGTCATATGTGAATTAGAAAGAAAATATTTTTCAAAACACGTTTTGGATATATGCAAGTTGACAGACGATTTTCTGTACATTAAAAAATAAAATAAAAAATCTCAGAAAGTAGTTTAGCAATTCCATTTATTTCTTGATATCTGTATCCACACCATATTGATTGAGGGGCAAATAATCAAAATTTCAACCTTACGTGGTAGGTTAATATGGGTTTAAATAAATAATAATACTACTTCTGGCATTTGGAGAGACAAGGCCACTACATACTTTTGGTAGGAGAATATATAATTATCATATTTTTTCTGCATCACATCTCCTGTGCTTATGGCATTTTGGAATATTTCAAGAAGCTTCTCAATTGTTTCACGATATTCAATAGCCAAACAGAGAATGAACAGCATTATTTATAGCCACTCTACAGATTTGAACTCAGGTCATTCCAAACTATAACTAAAGTTGAACAGTTCACATTTATGTGGCTATCAGTCATAAAATAATTCAGTCATACAACTGGTCGAAAACATGGTACACCCTCTTATATTTTTATACATTTATCATATTAAAAGACAAATTTTTTCACCTTGCCTTATGTGAAGACAGGAACTGTGAAATAGTGCATAGTGGTCTTGTGTAAGGTTCTTATTGAGCAGGAGAAATTGTTTTAATGGTAATAAATCAATTTTTAATTGATGTCATTAAGTCAATACTGGCAAGAAAAGTAAAAAATACGTTATTAAAACAATACTGTTAGCAATACAATCATTTTATTTCATAAAACCATTTAAAGTGATATGCCATATGTGTACATAACAATAGCTAGGTGTGGGCTAATTCTGGCCCTTCAAAGGCAGGCCTATTATAAGGCTTATTATTTTTTTTTTTTTAAATTAATTTTTAAAAAAATAATAATAAGCAGAGTACATTACTTGCTCAATTATGTATTTCAACTCATATGTTTTTATAAAACTTTATCAAGAGTAATACAATCATGGAACTTCAAGCATGTTAGAATTAAAATTGCATATAAAAGAAAATACAGATTGACGACTAGAAAAATAATTGTGTATTACAGGGAGATAGTATTGGTCCAAATATTTTACTATTTAATATTTTTTATTCCTATGTAACATTTTTATTTTTATATATTTTCTAAAAAAAGTACACGAGTAAAAAGTAAACGGACTCTTTAAAGAGAGACAAAGCATTTTAATATCTGCTCAAGGTACCAATGATGGCAGATGGTAAAACAATGTTTCATTTCTCAGTAAGACCTTTTACTTTTAAAACCTGGGCAACTTCTTTTAACAAATTATTCCAATTATTATTAAACTAATTTAAAATGGGAAACATATATAATTAAAATCCATAAATTGTTGGGTTAAAATCAATCTCTTAATACTAGTTTTAAAACAATGAAAGTCTTGAATTCTCTAGAGCAAACCTCCCTTTCTGATTAAAATCGACTAAGGAGGGGGAATTTTTACAGAAGGGTGAAGTATAAAAAAATTCAAATTTATCCATATGTATTGAAGTTACAAAATATTTGTATAGGTCCTTTTTTGTGTATCATGAAAATAAATTATGTATAACAGTTTTTGTATGGAATGAATATATAGTGTATCACTTTAAAATGCAAAAATATTGTTTATTTAATTATATAGAGCTCAACGAAGTAATGTGGCCCCAAAATCAGATTTTTTTAAAAGAAAATAAAGGATTACTATTTGTCCTTGCTTAGTTTGGTCTAAAAAATTTAAGACTTTCCAAGGTAGGGGAGGAGGGATCGTTTAATTGTAGCAGCATAATTCAATTTAAAACATTAAAAGAGTTTGATTAAAGAAATAAACCTATTAACAAGTTTTAATAAACTAGAAGTAGTGAAGCATATTAATACTATTAAGGAAAATTCTCTTTAAAAAAAAAAAAAGTAAAGATTTATTCTATATTTGAAGTTTTTCGGTTTCAAATAATGATTCAACAAAAATTCATCTAACTAAAAATAAAAATTAAAAAAAAAAAAAATCAAACTAGCTCTAAAATTAAGAATATTGAATTTGTTAAAATCAAGTAACAAAGACTTTCTTCAAAACTAATGCTTTAAATGTTCTGAAGAAGGAGGTTTTATGGATTCTCTAATTTAAAAAAAAATTCTTTTCTCGCCTCAGTGGTCTTCTTATGTGCTACTCATTTTACCAAGTGTAAAATACAAATTGCAGACTTAATGGAATAGTAAAACAATTTTCTAATGTTTACTGACTTCTTGCAAAAAAGCTGTAATGAGACTGCACAGTCCATTTAAGTAAATAAATAGCTACTTTGAGTTAAGTGTAAAATGTAATACAACACTTTTAATACTTATACAATTTTTTAATAGTTTATACACGGCATTTATAATCAAATAAATGCTAAAGGCTTAATAATATTTCAAACAATAAACTGTTCATCAATTACGTTAATTTTCCACTAGAAATCATAAATAATTTATTGTCAATAAGAAATGCATTAGAAGACATAAGCTTATTTTCTATGACTATTAATATATGATGTGAAATTTAAAACCACTAATTATGAAATAATGAAAGGATATAGCTAAAATATAATTCAATAAAGAGAGAAAGATTAAGAAAGCCCTTTGTGATGGCTGGAGTTGAAAATCTATTAGCAGTCTTTGAAATTAAAAAAAAATACTAAATAAATAAACCAGCATATTATAAATTTTCTGATAAAAAACAAACAAACTAAAAATGAAATAAAGCTCTTGTATATTTTGTAAACTGTACAAAGCTTTTGGAATTCGGGAACTGAAAATTGCCTAATATCATAGTAATATGTATTTCATAAGAATTAAAGTTTCATTAGTGTTTGTACTTTCAAATGATGATCTAAAGAATGTAATGAAAGATATATTCGTAATTAAAAATAAAAATAAAAAAAAGGTTCTGAATTAATTTTTAACAGAACCTAAGTATGAATTACGCTTTTGGTAGAGAACGTTTACCAAACTAATTTTGAAAAATTTTAACAACTATTAACTAATTTTTTTAAATTTTTGGTGGAGTAATATTTTTCAAAATGGGCATTATAGACCCACCTCTGAACTAGAATTTGCATACCTCTTAAAAAAATGAATAAGACATTTAAAAAAAAAAAAAAAGCGCTAAGAACGCTGGTATGTTTACAAAGAAAAATTATAAACCATAACAACAATTATATATCCTAATTTTTAAATTCTCAAAATCATAAAACATATCAACATTTTTGTTTTAAAGAAATAATGTGCTCATCATCACAGTTTTTAAGATAAGATCTATTAATTGCAGACATCTATGATTAAAGAGTAAAGTAACAAATAAGGTAATAGATCACACTCAATGGCAATGTAGATGCACATAATCAATCAATTATATGGCAAGCTTACTAACTATTCATGAGGTAAATTCTTCTTTTTTTATTTAATTGATAACAAATACACAACTATACCTTGAGAGAGTGAAACTTAGGATCAACTTCAAAGAGATCTGAAGAGAAATGCAGCACCCTGCATTATTTAATAAAGCTATTTCTTAAATAAATAAAATGTACTTTAGCTATTCAATTTCATAAAATAAAAGGTTGAATTATAATGTTCAATGTGAATGTTATAAATAGCTTTACGTGTAAAATAATTTAACTATCGAAACTAAAAAGAATAGCTCCCACTACAACATTACCATCAACCCTGTGAACAAAAAAATAAATATGTGTATGAGTTATTTAGTTGATATATTAATTCAGAGTGTAATAACCACTTTCTTTTAATTATTTTATTTAAATTGACCTCAGATATTAAAGCATTTGATTAATTTAAATCATCAATCAATTATCAATATTAATAATATTTGTGATTTGTAGTGAACAGCCCATAAATAAATAGTTAAAATTCCACTTAACATGCTGGGGAAATAAAAACAACAAAAATTAATAAGATAGAATGGAATGGTACAACCCCAGCTAAAAGCTCTTTTATTTAATATTTATTTTATTATCTAAGATGTTAATCTAAATAAAAAATGTTATTTGGGGAAATATTAAATAAAAAAGTACCTGTTAAATATCCGAAATTCCAACGTGACATTTTCTTAATACTTATTCTTCATATCATGGCAAGCTCTCAGAACTTTTAGCAACCTAAAGTCAAAGTACAATTTATATTAAAATAAAAAAAATTAGACATCACATTCAATAAATAATTTTAACATGAGAGATAATAATTTGCATTGATACATCTGATAACTCAGATTCTTTATTAAATGCAACTTTAATGATATCGATAATAATTTTAAAACAATATTTGTGTCAACTATAAATATTAGTTTAATATACTGAGGAATACTCACGAGGGGCTTGGATAATCAGTTAATTTCCGGGCTAGTAAACCAATTTTAAGTTGTTTCAGAGCACACTTAGCAGCAGTACATTTAGCAATTCTATAATTTCGCCCAATTCCTTTGAAGGTGCCTTTTCCGAAAACCTCAACAGTAACTCTTACCCTCCTTCCATCAGCCAATTTCTCAGGCTTACTGAAATAAATACATTAACTTAATAGAAATAAGGTAAAATTTGTAATAAATTATTTTTAAAAAATTGTTGGCTAGACAAGTCAAATGCCATTGTATGAGGTCAAGTGGTCAGCTTGATGCATTCCCAACTGTATTTATTCCACTACAGATCAAAGATCACTACTTCTTTTTTTTTAAGTAGCTACTCAATTTCCTTGTAATTCTGAGTACATTGTTGGAATGGATTCAACCTCAAAGCTCAAGACTGTACAGCAAAATAAAATTTAGAGTAATACCCCAAGATGTAAATTTAGAATCCAGGAGCTCAGTGCCACCATTACAAATTAATTATTAACACTTATTCAAAGTCAAATAAGTAATAAATGAAAGTAAATAGAACCAACTCAACAACAAAAAATTCAGTTAGTCAGTTTCTGTCAAGCTTTTGACTGCCACAACAAATAGAAAATAAATCCATTTCAAGCCAAGTTGTAAAATAGTCACCTTGTATTTTTTAATGTGACCCATAATAAATGATTATTCATGATTCTTCATTTCATTGATAAATAATTGAAGACAATTTTGAGTACAAACTAAATAGCAGATTTCCCATGAGGAAAATCTGCTAAGAATCCATTTAGCAAAAAAAAAAATAATAAAAAAGAAAAAATAAACAAAACACTTACCTAAATTTAGCTGTT
The DNA here is from genome assembly GCA_019009955.1 of Riptortus pedestris. Classification (NCBI taxonomy): domain Eukaryota; kingdom Metazoa; phylum Arthropoda; class Insecta; order Hemiptera; family Alydidae; genus Riptortus; species Riptortus pedestris. Next base: position 83,278,799 of record CM032231.1, on the reverse strand, counting down.
TCTGGCTCCAATTCAAGAAGCTCTCGAATAGGAGATTTTGGAACCTTGGTGCTGAATTGTTCTATAAAAGAAATGTAATCATCAATAATACATTTGGTAAAAATAATAAGACAATTAAATTGTGAAATATTTCATAAATGTTACATATTCAAAAAAATATCTGCCTCGCAGAGACTGGTATGACACACTAGTGATCTCATTTCTTAGTAAAAATCCGATAATTAGAAGTAAGGGGTTTACTTTAGTGTTAAAGGTTAAATATTGAGTATAGTACAGATCAAATAAACTTTTTCAAGTTAAGAACATAAAATCTTGATTGATGTTGCCATCACACAATGTATTTACATGTATCTCACATAATAAATGTCCCCTATATTTGGTATTCAAGCTTGGAATAAGATGTTTCATAATATATTGGCTAATTATTCACATGTGGTGCCTAAAGGGTAAAGGGTTACTGAAGGATGAAAATTTAAAATAATTACTAAAATATCTCATATATTAGAGATAAAGATAAATTGTATAGAACGATATTAATAGAAAATTATATTTGGAATAAGATTGGCTATATACAATTTTTTAATCTGACCTATAGCAACGAGATATTTTGAATTTTTCATTCCCCCCCCTCTCACTTTGGTCAAATTTCAAACATTAATGAACTTGATCTTTAGATTTACATGAAACACATACATCGAGTTTGATATCGACCAAATATTGCAAAATTTCCTTAAGTGAATTCTGCTTCAGTTAGAAGTATTAAATTAAAAGAATCAACTACAGACCTATTTCCTTCTTCATCATCCTGTAGTATACTTTCCATACAGTATCAAGTGACATTCCACTGTCGAGAAAAATGGCACCAGCAATAGATTCAAACACATCACCAAGAGCCTTAGGTACTTCGACATCTTCCGCTTCCTCTCCAACTAAATAGTACTAAAACACAAAAGTAATTACAAGAATAAATTATCACCAAAGGAATAAAATAAATAAAATAGAGGATATATTTTATGTGAGAGAAAAAAATGAACTGTATAAAAACTATTAAAACTAGTAACGGAGGGGATAAAAAGTTCTCGTTGACAAACCCACATTGTGATCGACTTGGTAGAATAAATATATCACACTAACAGTTGTTCATGATGATTTATTTCAATGTTTTCATTTTAGCAGATTTCCCTTAGGTGGAAGCAGCTACTGAGGTTGTACTCATGACACAATTTTGGAAAAAGTCTTCAAATGTCCATCGATTCTACCCAGGAGATAATATGTATAAATACGAGCTAACGTACCAGGTTCCACTCGGGAAATCATTAGAGGCTAAATAATTAAGGCATTTGTTTTGGCATGGCTTCAATATGCACAATACTTTTACATTTCCCCGTTACAGTGTTTAGAGTTTATACCTGAATATCTAGTAGCTAAAGCAAAATTTTTAGTCTTGAAGAATAAAAAAGAAATGATATCCTGATCAATCCCTGTTAAAAATACCATGGACAATATTAATCATAATCATGGATAGCATTTATCATTATTAAGTACCATTAGTGAGGTAGCTTAGCTTGGGAAATATTTAGACTGAATAGTAAGTATGTAATAAGTCACTTATCGGTAGAAAACACATTACTCTGATAAATGTTAAATTTCAACTTCATTTAGAGTAAAGAAATTGAATGAAGGGTGTCAGAGAATTATCTCGAACCCGAATCATACTTAGAACTATCAAATAAGTTCAGAACAGAAATTATGTCATTTGTCATAATATGCAAGAATAAAATAAAGTTTAATGAGCATATCATGTTTATGGATTATTATTTGATAACAATTTATATAACAAAAGGTATTCTAAATAAAAAAATAACCAATTTTTGTCAGGTAGTTTTTAGCATGTATCTCATTTATTCTAAGTGCATTACTCTAAGTTACTTTAAATAACAAAATAAACAACTTTTGTTGTGTGTATCTTTGCTGAAAAACCAATAGGAAATGAAATATCCTCATTTTATTTCAGGCCTTCCTTATAAACTCCCACTCTGTTCATTTCAGAGTATATTAGTGTACCCTATAGTTTAAGTTAGGTTAGTAGTAATATATGTACCAAATTTCATAAAATTCGGTTCAGTAGTTTAGGTGTGAAACAAACACACCAAAGCCAAAAATTGCAGAGACCGTTTCAATGGCATGTGAAACAAAAATTATTCTGAAATTTAGAAAAAAAAAAAAATGAATATGCCAACAGAGGTTACACGTTCATATATATATATATATATATATATATATATATATATATATATATATATAGTTTTTAATGGACCTCATTTTCATCATTTCCATGGTAGGATTGATGGACATTTAACCCTCCATCGGGCGCACCTCTGGACGAAACAAATTCGGGCGCACCCGGCCTGAGAGGCCGCCCACATATTTTAACCACCCACTTCCCACCACCTAATTAATGTTAATTTAAAACGCAGGTAGGACAGACTTTGCTAGGATCTAAGGAAAACAAATATACTATTTAGAACGTAAAATAATGACTTTATTAGAATAGAATGAAGCTTAAACTAAAATAAATAAAATTGAACAGGAGCATTCGGCCTTAGAGGCCAGGGTTAGACTAGCACTTATTTCTCAAGATATCGACGAACTTCCATATAGAATAGCATTAATCTTATAAAAGGAATGATTGCAATAGATATATCTTGAAAAAAACTAATCTTCGAAAGTAATGGAGGGTTAAAGAAATTTTTGAAAATTACATCCTTATGATACACCCCAATAGCCAATTTCACATGAAAGAAAGGTTGATATTGATGGAATTCTAGATTTTCTGTTTTCAGTATAACAATACTGGAAAAGGAGTAGATCCCGTCAATCATACTGGCCAATTAAAATTTTATATTAGCATTGGATTTAAATCAAAAATGAATGATATAGGTTAGATGGAGTATTGATGATTGGTTTATTATACTGTTAGTGACCATGCATCATCATGACCTAAAGTCTTGTAGTTGCAACTATTGTGTTCTTTCGGAAACTGCTCTTTTCATATTACTAAACCCACTGAAATCCATAAGATGTTTGATGTCTTTAAAATAGGATTTTCTTGGTCTCCTTCCCCTATGCCAAAAGACCTCTCTTATCTTCAAATAGATTTGAGATTACACCACATTATCATTACCTTTGTACCTCAGGATATAGCCCAAGAAGTTTCACTCTCATTTTTTTCATTGTCTTGATCTTATCTTATCTTTTGCTTTCACTTAACTCATTTAGAACTTAATCATTGTAACTTTTTAGCCTAACTTGCATTGGTGATTCTGAGCCAGATCCACATTTCCATTGCTACCCATCTATTATATTCCCTTTTGTGGAGAGTCCAACTTTCGCACCCGTAAAGCAATGCACTCCATACGAAACATGACCGTGTATAGAATCCCTAAATTTAAATGAGTGAAAATTGTAAACCACAGAATTTCTTAATTACCTCCTCACTGATATTGTGGCTGTTTTCCTCCTGTATAGTAACAAATCTCTGCACAACCTCAGCAAGGCCAGGTGATAAGTGTCTGAAATATTTATGCATGCCATGTTTTACCGCTAGGGAAGCAAAAATTGTGTTATTTACAAGAGCAGATCGCAAATCCGTCAGAGCACCTGGACTATGAGCACGTTTATCCTCAAACAGATGACGTGTTATTAGGTAATCTGAAAATTAAGATATAGTACAATTAAAGAAAGAAATTAATATTTCATCAAGTTAAAATTTTAAAACATTCTTGACTGAGGCATCAGAAGTCCCTCTTAGTTTATATTATAATAAGAAAAAAAAACTTTGGTTCATCAGCACATGAAGTGCCTAGGCCTGCCGTAGGGCTTTCGGTCAGCTTGAAGCATTTCCTGCACACAGATTAAAGGTCACTATTTCTTTATTCAAGTAGCTACTCATTTGCCTCACAACACTGAGTGGGCAATAGGGGAGTGGATAGAAGCTCAACCTCAGAACTGTGACCACACAGCTAAATAAAATTCAGAGTACAACTCCAAGAACATCAACATGACACTAATAGCAATGTAAACCAGTGCTTTACCAAAAGAGCACTGCTGCCCCTTATACTTATAATGCAATAATACACTTCTATATTATATGGGCAAAGGAAATTATTTAGTGACGAAATTCATTAAATAACATCCTAAGTCCCACCCTGGCTAGAAAAGGTAACCTGTAGATAATCCGCCCCAATTAGCTTTAGTAGCACAAAGTGGACATTAATAAATAACAATAAATCTCAACTAAAAATATCCTAATATAGCTAGACCAAAGATATTCAAGAGAAGTTAACATTAATAAGTCATAAGGAAACACTTGATTATAATAGATATAATAATTACCAAGAACAGCATCACCCAGAAATTCCAGCCTCTGATAACAATCTGTTATTCTGTTTGGAGAGTAGGATGCATGGCTCATCGCCTGAAGAAGATAAGATTTATCTCGGAAAGAGTAGCAAAGAGATTCCTCCAAAGCTTCGAATCCTGACAGCAATGAAGCAAGCTCACCTTCGGGATCTGGTACATGCCGTAAAAGAGGAGAGTCTGGTGGGGACAGTTCCGTGAATAATACCTATTTCAGAAATTATTTACATTACAAACAGTTCCATTACATGCTATACAATTAAACTTTCAAGTAAAAAAAAAAAAAATTCTGTCACACAGGGAGAATATGACACTCATGATCTCATCTCAGCATCTATTCTCTTTTCTCCTGCAGTAAGCCAATGTAAATAGGAATTAAAATGCTAGCTGAACATGAGATGCTTATTGACTGAGGTCTTAAAGTGAAAGTAAGCCTAAAATAAACCAGACAATAAAATAAGATATCTTGATTGGGTAGGCGATAGACTTTGACAATCATACAAAAACCACTCCATCAGTCTCCAGAAAGTCCTAAACAAATCAACCTAAAGGTCAAAGCAGAGGAAGCCCATTAAATCTCCTATTTCAAGATTAAGGGTTGAACCAGCCTACTTGGAATGAGACAAAGGACTGACAAGGAACTCTTGCCACCACTTCTTCCACATAAGGTGCTATTAAGAGTTACTCTATCAAATAGAATCAAGATATCTAGCTTTGAAAATCATTTTTTGGTTGTGGAGGAGGATCAGTAGCCAAGTATTAAAAATAGCCTTAATTTGGTTAGAAATGGAATTAAGCTAAGGGACTATATGTATAGGTTCCAGCAGCTCTCCTGAAAATGTAAATGATATATCTCAGACTTTACTGCAAGATCTCTAAGACCATTTCAATGTGGAACAGAAAGGCAATAGAAAGAAAAATCTAATGTTATTTCAAGAGCAAAATTATTAAACAGCATGAAATTGAAAGGACCTATTAAGAAAAGTCTTTAACTCCTTTGCTAGGGCTGTAAGAGACCAATAAAACTTAATTCCAATTGAGGAGGCAAATTTCTGTGGAAGACTAAAAACTGGACTAAACCACTTTTCTGAGTTCTTCATAAGAGTTACATCAATTGTGCCAAATTCATATTCATTATTAGGAAAATATGAGAATTAAAAAACTATGAATAATACAAATTCAGAAATAGAATTGATATATTTTTCATGTGATTATTATTAATTATTATTATACATTGACTACTTCCTGCAAAACAGACCTGATTAAAAAATAACACAATAGAAAAGGAATACCTGAGTAGTGTCATCAATAATAATGCTCCCAACAGGTCGAGGGTGCGATTTTGCAGGGGAAGAAACTTTCACTTCTACTTTAGGCAACACTTTGATTCCAAGCCAGGACATAAAGATAAGAGCACCTCTGGGTCCACATTCTATAAGATATGCTCCTGTAAAAGCAAAAATTAATATTAGTATTTTAGTAAAAAAAGTTAACTTAGCTAAATCTCAATAATGGGTCTCAATAAGCCTTCAGAACTCTTCAAAGGAATTCTTTTGAAATTTTGGAATTTAAATGAAAGCAGAATGTGACAACCGTCTAGCTTATCAGTGGGTGGGCTTGTTTGGTACATGAAGGACCAATATATGCATCTTTTAATTTTCAGACTTCAGTAAATGTTACCTAAATCAATACCACCCTCGATATTTAACATTAGTAAACCACTATTTCTACAGATCTATTTACTTAGAAATAGAAAATATATGGTGAGGTATGATGCCTAGTATCATACTAGCATGCGGGAAATCTGATTCTTTTACAAAGCCCTTGTGTAACAGGCTTTAATGTAATAACAAACTTTCTGATATATGTTGAACAATGATGGAAAAAAAAATGCTATTCCCCCAAAATAATAAATTGAATTTGATCCAAGAAACAGTTTAACTATACTGACCAGCTGGCTGAAATTAATTAGAGATAAGGTATATACCAATAACTATTATTATTTTTTAACTGCATGCATACCAATTAGAGCTTCAACACAATCTGCAATACTCTTGTCTGGAATTGAATGTTGGGTAACTAAATTGTATGGGAGAGCAGCCTGTGGTTCGGAATCAAGGAGTTGCTGCTCCGCATCACGAGGGACAAGGTAGCAAGGGGGTAGCCAATTGTCGTGGGGTTCAAACTTGCTCGCTATCATGCTCTCTCCAAACACCTTCTTCTGCCCCAAACGATACAGCTTCAAGTTACTAACCTGAAAGAATAAATAAAATATAAAAAAGAAAAACAACATATTAGCATTATCATTATATTTCATCTGGTGCCATTTTAGCTGTAGATTAGACCACTACCAACTAAAGACTAACTCCTCACCACAAAAATTATCTAAAATTAAATTAATACAGATATATTTTCTATTTTTTATAAACAATTAAATAAAGAATTTAAAACACCTGTTTCGACCTAAGGTGACTAAGCTTCCCTTCGTGTATGTTTTCATGTGTGCAATATAAGTACGTAGTAATGGCATACTTCAGAAAAGAATCACCAATTGTCTCTAATCGCTCAAGGTTAATACCATCATTAGCATTTGACATGGTCAAGGCTTGAAGAAGAATTGATGGGCTTGGTCCAGGATGCCCATCCAGTTCTGGTTGAGCATCAAAACTAAATGTGATATCTCCTATGAATAAAAAAATACATAAAATAAAACAAAATGAGAAAAATGGTTCCATCAATAAATAGTTTACAATTGCTTAATAAAAATTGTCCAATAAGACAGAAATAAAGTTAAAATTATGACATACTAAAAAAAAGAAACTTTATTTTCGCTACTTTCTATATTTAGGTAGATCTTTCTACTAATACATTTGTAATATGTTGCAATTCGATCAACACCATTTAATATATTTTTAAAAATCCCAAATTATGGTGATAAAGCATTGAGTAAATATAATATAAGGAATACACATTAATTTTAATACAGCAAACTCTAAATTCTTCAAGGAAGAGGAAGATGAGGCATAACAAATCAAGCATTTAAACCTAGTACTTCAAGAAATGCTTCAGTTATCGCTGAAACATGCACTTGTAAAATAATCTTATCCCAATAGTCTCTCACTAATAGGCATGTCTTAACTCAAGTGTAAGTTTTTAAAATTTCCATTTTAGGAGACTGAGGTTGTCCTCATAAGCAACTTTAGAAAAATGTCTTCCAATGTCCATCAATCCTAGTCATGAGATGACAAAAATAAAGTCCAAATAAAGTGCTAATAAAACATACATAATACATAATTAATTAAATGGGAGGGAGAGGAAGTTCTCATTATTACTCTTTAACAACCTTCATTTAAAAATATTTAAATTCTGAAATCAAATCTACTTAACATATAAAGTAGAGCAATTTGGCATTAATGACCAGAATGGTTGACACAAAACAAAACAAAACAAAAAAAAAAAAAAAAAAAAAAAGCAAAGACTGTAATTCTGACTATAACTGATTACGATTGACAGAAATAAAGAAATGTTAAATATACAGGTTAACTATGCCTTTCATAAAGCATTTAATAGTTATTAAATAATATATTTATAACATTTTATATATATATATATATATATGTATGTGTGTGTGTGTGTGTGTGTGTGTGTGTATCATTATTTGAACATTCTCTGTGGTCAGCTGAGCTGCTCTAGTTTTATATATGGAGATTATAACATGGATAATCCTATAAGTACCATGACACTCTATTAAATGGCAGGAACATCAGAAAAGCTAACCAGGTTTGTTAATTTGAAAGAAAATAAAGAAGCATTTAAGAAACCAAAATACTCCCAGTTTCTTCAGAACAACATTATTTAATTCCTTCTGACTGCAAGGAAAGTCTACATAATACAACCTGGTAAAATAGGGTTGGTCAACATGTAGCAAGCCTGATGCAGTGTAACCAGGCATACTAATGTCTACCCCTGTCCAAATAACTTCAATGAGGCAACTGCTTCTCACAAAGAACAAAAATTTTGGAAATAAACTAGCTTTAGAAGCATTAGAGAAACACCAGAAACAATATAAATAGTCAGGGCAATGTTAGCCAGAGGAAGGTACTAATAAGTAGATCTGACAGAACGATTAGCTAGGTGACAGAGCTGCTCTACCAATCAGATTGTTATAGAGTGATGGAGGGGGACATACCTGAAAATAAGGTGGGGCAAAGGGAGGGATAGGATACCTTGGTCCCCTAACCAATACATTGGAAAAATCTAAAATTGATGAGATCGCTTGAAGAAGACAGCCAGAGCCATCGAAAATTAGCAATAAAATGGTTGAAACCCGGGAAAAAATTGAATTGTTGAAAAGCTTCATTATGTAGCAACAATCAATAAATCCCAAACCTCCTAAATATATAGGTTACATAAGAAAAAGAAAATATTCAAAACTATTATAAATAATTTCCTTAGTGGACTTCTGAAAGACATGTCTTTCTTCTTAAAAAACAAAATAAATAAATAATAAAAAAAAAAAAACTGACAATAAAATCTTACCATTTTCACAATCAAAATTCTTTACAGAAAGAATTTGAGTGTCATTATTGTGTTGAACAGGAACTTTTGGAACCAAATCAGGAGGCATCCCATATCCATCTATTTTAAAAGGAATATCTTTTAAAGCTAAATCCTGAGGCTCGTTAAACTTGCCTCCCCCTCTTTCTATTACAAATTGCTCTTCAGCATTAATAAGCATTTTTCTTTGGTTAATTTTCTCAATATGCTCCTCCGTCGATTTATTAAATTCCTTCATCTCATGATCAATGTCTTCCTGTATAAAACAGAGTAAATCATTGTAAACTCTTACTTAAGTTACCCAGATTTATAATTACAAACAATAAATATGAAATGTCTAGTTCATTTACAAAACAATTACATTAGGGTTCTAAATAAAAAGGTTGTTGTCGCCCAGCCCTTCGAGTTAAATGTCAATTTCAAACAGTTGATATATCCTTCCAGTTCAAGTGAACCAAGAATTTCTTCAATACCTTAAAAGTGATTACAAGGCTATTTGTGAAGTATTGGAGCCTGTTATTAGCGTAAAAGCAAAAGAAGACATTGCCACAGCTCTAGTCCATGTCATGCAGCGGAAGGGGCTGGCTAAGGAGTTCCTTGCTGACGTCGTAATGATGGACATCGATAGGATAGAGGATGTGAGGTTAACATTCAGGGGAATTCACTAGCGACAAAAGCAATGGAAGCCTACTTCAAGTTGACAGGCTGTGTATATCTGTTAACTTTTTATTAAAATCTAAAAATATTATAATATACATTTATAAAAAATTAAAAATTTTTTTTCGTTGGTATAATGGGTTAACTACGGCTTTAACTTTGCTGCTGAGGTGGCTTCGATGTCATAAGAAATATTTGCTGACGTTATTTCAACAATAAGATGGCTTTATAACGCTCTTATGCTCCACTTTATTTTTCTATTTACAAGATCGAGACGGGCATATAAAAATCACGTTGGTTGGTCACCACTTTAACGTTCTTATGTTAAATAGATGCGTTAAATAAATGCAAATGTTCTACACACAACACTATTTATATTTGTTTGTAACATATACATATCTGAAGATTATCAAAAGAAGGAGCTACATATGGACACTGAGTGAAAGGCAGAAGAAAACACTAGCCTTCACAACTTTCTGTTCTTCACAGCTGCTGGCTCCGTTGCCATGGCAACGCCCACCATGTTCCCATTACAACAAATGCTGCTGCTACATCAGAATATGAGTTGAATTTTAGTTGTTTACTTTCATTTGGCTATTAATTTAAAAAACCCTTTTTTTCATTAGTTTAAAAAAAAAACTTTTTGAATGTTTTCATATAGGAATTCACACTCCATTCAGAATACCGATCAACCAATTTCATAAATTTCAAATTTATATAGCAGTGTTAATCATTTTCAAACCTCATAAAGGACCAAAGTGAAACCATTCAGAAACAGAGAATAACTACCCCTCATCCAACTACAGGCATGAAGTAATAATGAAAGATTTCAAAATATAAAAATAACATACCTCAGCATTATTGCAACCAAGTAAAGTGAGAGTAGATGTAACAGTTAGGGATAAAAAAAAAAATCAAACATTAAATTCAATTTTTAAAAAAATAAGATATTTCTACCTTGACTTGAGGTATAAGATCATCAGAATCCCATGTCCAAGATTCTGAACTAGCACTTTGAGATGGATGGTTCTCTTTCTTTTGATGAATGTCATCTTCCACAGCCTCAGCTAAATAGTCACCCCTGAAACAAATCAATACGAATTAGAAATTGAATAAATATTACTATAAAAATACTGAATGATATTATTAATTTATAAAATAAAAATTAATTTATTAAACAAAACAGATTAATTAGAACTAAATGTCACAGGGGAAAAAATATTTTGAACTAAAAATTTAAGTCTGGTGGGTATCAAATTATCCAATTACTTGAAGTAAAAAAATTACAAAGGTTCTGCTCCTAAAAGGACAAATTCCTCACCATTATAATAAAGAAATGGAATTTGATTTCAGCACAAGTGGAGAAGTTGTAAAAGAAGAATTATAAATATACAACTAATTATTAGAATATTATTCTACAGTGTGAGCAACATATGAATTTGATCAATGGTCAGTAAAAAAATAATTTTTAAACCATGTCTAAAAACCAGCTTGTGTTTATAAAACTTTCAGAGATCAATTAATAATTATAAAACTTTTTAAGACCTATGACACCTTGAAAAAGAGTCTAAAATAATGAGTTCAACTGTGTCATGTACAATAAAGAATTTTTAAACTCAACTGGACAGTAGGAATGACACACAAATATAATCAACGCATTTGATATTCTCTATTTCTGTCTTAGTAAGAAATATAACGTAAACAAAACTTGAAATTTAAGGCTGGCTAAGGAAATTAAATGCCAAATGTGAAAATCATGTTAGGAGAAGGGAAGAGGTGATTCATGACAGAAATGAAATACAAATAACTTTCCAATTCAAGTTTCATCAAATCATATAGTACAACCATTTTAATAAATAATATTACAAACAAAATTAGTTAAATAACATTTTTTTATGAGGTTCAGTAACAAGATTAATTATATATATTTGGTTTCTATTATAGACCTTAGAGATCTTTAGAAACTCATTTTTATTTTCTGCTGGCAGTGAGGGTGATGAATCAGGTTATTCAGTAAAAATGCTTAGCGCTTTTAAAAATAATTGTGAGGAGCCACAAAACTGTGTTCTGAATAGCCTGATTTTTAGAAACCCCCAAGGAGGGTGTATGATTAGTTTTTGATGTAGAGTGATCAACTCAACATACAACCCCATTAACCAAGGAGGGCCTATAATATGCCTCTAGTAGACATTGTACCCAAAGGATTAGTGGTTAATTCACCAGCAGTGAGCTTTTTTGTGCATTGGGTTTGATGTCAAAGTCGTTTGTGAACCCGAGAGGCAGCCAGACATACTTAATTGTTAGGCTCCCATTAATCCACACTAGCTTGATCTGTTAGCAAACTAAAGTTCACTCTTGGTTGGGTTCAGACATGTACCTTCAGCTTACTGAGTGTAGTGATACTTGTATAATTCTTTATAGATGTGAAAATTCCTATACCTAAAACTGTTAAGCACTACAATTCCATTCTGTAACCATATTATCTGTTATGCAAAGAGGGAATGAAACAGGAGTGGGAGTTCCCCCACTCATTTCCATTATAATAGACTGTAAGCTCAAAATAATTGCAAACATTTACAACTTCTGTTAAAACCTTTGGTAACATTCATAAGGACATGCCTAATATTTGTAGAAAGAGAAAATGGCACACGGTCAAAAAAAATGATAAAAACAATGAAATGGCTGCCGCTTATTTATTTTCCCGCAATACATGTTTCACGACCCATAATATGACTCATCAAGTCTTCAAGAGATGGATTCAATCTTACCGCTAAGGCAATTACATAAAATCTAATAAGATAGAGATGGACAAATGCAAGCCAACTGATAAATTCAATGCATAATATGAAAAATCAATTACAGAAGATGGGTACAACTCCTGAAGAGGCATTTTATGAGTCGTGAAATAGGCAGAGTGGAAAATAAATAAGAGAAAGAGATATCAATGTTTTTTTCATCGTTTGACTTTCTACCATTTTCCCCTTCAATGAAGATTAAATTATGGTCACATTCCGACAATATCCTAATGTAATTCATTAAGTGCCTTCTAGTTGCCCAAATAATAATAATAATAAAAATACTATAATTGTTTATTAACTTAAAAGTTATTTTCAATCGCCCAGCTCCAGCTTCAGAAGAATCGGAAGTTTCAGACTCGAGGAATATTTCATCAGAATCATCTGATTCACAGTCTGAACTGAAATAGTCAAAAGACTGGTTCTTTCCTACATCCCAACTAGTTGGAGAGCCATAGCGAACCTGTAAAAAATATTTGAAAAAATTATATAATAACGTATACCATATGAAAACCACATAACAACATAATTGGTTTGAATATTCATGTATGTTAGTTTAAAAACTGAAGTATTTATTCAATATTCATTCAGGATACTAATTTTATTACTTAAAATAATTTACTATAATGAGGGAGGGGTTAATGCAAGGCCTTAATGATCTTGGTAAATATAGAATCACCGATTCCTACATGGTTATTATATTAGCTTATTGTTAATGTCCGATGACATAAAAGTGGGTTGGGGGTTAACTGAAGGCTGAAAATTAAAAAATGCAAATACCTCAGTTAATATTTAAGATAGAGAATAAATGTATATTAAAAACATTTATAGCAAAGTAAATTTGCAATACAATTTTTCGATCCAGCTCATAATGACGGAGATATTTAGAATTTCCGAAATTAGAATCGAAAATTGTGTCATGACTGCAACCTCAATAACTGATTTCCTTTCAGGGAAATCTGCTAAAATGGGCATTAATTGAAATAAAAAAAAGAAAGAAATTTTTAAAAAATTGTGCAAATGTTACCATAGACAGTTCAGGAGGAAGGTCTTTGTCTAGATCGTCATTAAGCTGAGCCATATCATTTGACCAAGTACCAATTTCCATCCAATCATCTTTGTCTTTATCATCGTCATCTGATAAATCATCTATGTCTCTCTCTTGTTCATCAGTAAGATCATCTGAATCTTTGTCGTCATCAACTGGGCACTCTTCTTTCTTCACTTCATCACTTTCCTTCTCCGGCGGTGGTTCAATGTGTTTAAGCTCTTCATTAGGAGCCTCTTCTTCGCTATTTTCAATTGCATTTTCCTTTTTATCAGTTTCTTGCTTTGATTTTTTTAAAACATCTGCCAAACTCCAGCCAAAATCAAGAGGGGACCATTCAAAATCTACAATAAAACTAACCAAGTAGTTAACATGTCATTCAATTAACTATTCCTGCTAAAAAAAAAAATGTAACAGAAAACATATAATAAATAAAGCTATGCCAGCTTTCTTTTATTTTTTAAGACAGAAAATAACAGAAAACAATAAATCAAAAACTGGAAAATCTCCACTACAGAAAAACCTTTCCTTACGAACATCTCTCATCATTATATACCTATCTTTTTCATTAATTTGTAAATGGCCCAGGACTGAAAGTTTAATGGTAAGGGACAACTGTTGCAGAGAAGAATTTGCCTTGACTCTTACAGAACTTTGAAATTTGTTTTTAATAAGTTCAAGTTTTGAAGTTCGCCTACTATTTATTTAGATATAGTACAAATTAATAACAATTAACTAAATTTATAAATTTTCATTGACATTATTCATTTTTATTATTTAACAATAGGAGGATATACAAATAAGTTTATTTAAAAATGTATATAGGTATATGTTGCGGCAAAATAAAGATATCTCCCAAATATATAGCATTAGTTAAATTAATGTAATGTATTAAAAGATGTAGTACAGACAGAGCTACCCGAGCGGGAGAGAGAGAGCGTAAGAGAGAGAGAGAGAGTGATAGACTTTATGAGACACCAGGATAATCCCCAAAACTAACTTATCGCCAAGATATCCAAGTGGTCCCCAGGCTTCGGGATTAAGCCTATTCTTGGCCAAAGAGAACCAGCCCAGTTCGGCCTAGACCTTCATTAAGGCAACATCTATTGACAAAAGTTCTGTCCATCACACCGGCCCAGTGGCCAATCACCGCTGCCAGTCAGCCATCCATGACTTCGCCTCAAGAGGTGTACCACGTATCCTCCGGCCATCACTCTCTCTCTCTCTCTGTCTACCGTAAACAGCGGTCTCATGAGATCTCACTAGTTAAGTTATTACTATTATTAATTGTTACTTACATTAAGATCTCCCTTGTTGATTAACTAAGTTATTATTATTATGAGTCATTACTTACATTATTAGTTTATAACATAACACTAAGTTATTATTATTTTACAAGGGACTATTATCTTTATTATTTTATTTATCGTTATATGAGAAGAAAACTATTATTTTTATCATTAAATTTATCTATGCCCTATATTTTATTTATTTATTTTATGTTTCTCCCCTTCTCTGCTGCGACCAGCTATATTAGCCAACATTGGCAATCACATAAAAGCAGTCAGTGTTAGGAGCTTCAAGAGAAATTCCTAGCCGCTGCTACAATATATATGTAATGAGCAGGGTGATGTCATCACTTAACTTCAGGTTTCACAACAAAAAACAAGTCCTTCAAATCATGGTTTTGCAGCCATTTTACTTTGTATTTTTGTTTTAGTTTTTTATTAATATAAAAAGCACCATGGTTCTTTAGATATTTATAAAAAAGTGTTATATGACTGCACTTTCATAGTGATAAGGAAGAAAACATTTATACACACAATAGAACACTCAGAAGTAAGATACCTGGATGCAAATTTACAAGACCGAGACCAACTTCAACTGCGACCTTTGTTCTAATCTCATCAGCAAGAAGAAGAGCATTCAGCCGATACAATATGCAAGGCAGACAAACAGCTTGTCTCCATAATGAGGCAGGAACAACGTGTACCATACAAAGTTCACCAACAAGTATTTGTTTTTGCTCAAGATTTTCTCTCTTAGCCCTTTTTGTCTCTTCACTTGAAGTAGGAAGTGCAACACCTTTACGATTAACATACCTAAAATTTGAAAATCATTATCAAAACATAAAGAGTACACTTTTTAGATGTAACCACTGTGCTCTTTTAGAAGAAGAAATTACACGTTTATTCAAAAACACTGCTCTTTTCAAATACATTTGTATACTTTTGTAATATATAATAGAAGTTGAAAATATTAAATTAATTGAAGTGGTCTTTATTGACGGCTAAGAATTTGAGAAAAATGCATAGAATAAGAACAAAGTATTTTTTTTTTAAATTAAATTTACAATAAGATTGGTTATAAAACATTTTTTGATCCAACTAATGATAACAGAGATATTTAGATTTTATTATCTATCCTCCCCCTTCTCTGAATTCCCCCTTCTTCTGATTTGATTTCAAACACTAATGAACAAAATCTTAAGTTTAATATAAAAAAGTGAATATCTCCTAAGAACAGACTTCCTAATAGATAGGGTAATAGTCACAGTGATTACAGTCTCGGATTTCAGATGAAAACACCTTTTTCATAGGTTACTTTTTAATAATACAGCGTCTTTCAGTCACTTAATGTGCCATCTTCAAGGTGACATCAATCATTCAAAGGTGGAGACAGTTCTCATGAAGTGAGGCTCTAACTGTCCCGTTCTGCTCTTCAAAGTACTAACAAAATAATGAAACAAAAATTATAAATAATAATTCTAAAGAATATTATAACATACTAATGCCCATAATCAAATTACGCTGCATTTTCATTGAGATGGTCAACCATTATTTTAAAATCACAATTTTGCCTAAATTCTGAAAAAAAAAAATTGATTCCTATTTAGCAGGTTAAAATGAGTAAATACAATTCAATAATTTCTAACTGAATCCAAATATTAAAAAAAAAAACAACAAAAAAGCTCTTCATTGTTTAATGTTCTTTCAATGTCAATGTCTTAATTATTAAAGTAAAAAACCAGAACATATCATATTTCAAATTATTATGCTTCAAATTTATATGCAGGAATCTATTCTATCCACCTGACTTTAATATGAAAACAATTAAATTTACACGAAAAGAAAATATTCTAATATATTCTTAATAGTTTAATGGCAAGGAATAGCCCCTGAAGAGGTGGAAGATAAGCTACAAAACATGTGGGGCAATTGTGAATAAAGTTTGCGAGAAAAGAAAGGTGTTAATTGGTGACCCTTGCCATAAACTACAAATAATTTGTAAGAATATTGGGTCCAGAATAAGAATAAAATATTCTTATTTACCTAGGAGTAAGAAAATTCAATCTTGCTGAGGTGTGATCCACATCCAGAAGAGGCTGTGATGTATTCTGTATCTGTATGTCATACTTCTTCGCATAGTAATCTTCAAATGTTTTGTAGTAGCTACCCGGGAAACCAGACTTAGGATTCAAATGGTAACATATTTCAGCGACATAAAAATACTGCAAGAACAGAAAATAGTATAGTTAAAAGAAGACCATTAGTAATTGCACTAACACTAAACTGAAACGCACTGATGAAAATACAATTAGCTGAATAAATAATTAAGAAATGTATTTCATCAGTAAAATTAACCTGTGGCTGATCTTGGTTTCTATACCATGGCATTACAACTGCATCAGCATACTTGTCAGGATCAAATGCAAAATCTTTCCTTTGTTCATCAGGAATTAAATGGGGACATTCATCTTTTCTCTGATAGATTACTTCCAAAAAATCCCAATCAACTTCATTGATTCCATCATCATCTAGATAAAATATAAAACACGTTATTTTCTATTTTATCGTATAATGAAATGGTCCATATGAACGTCCTATTAGAAGATATGGTACTTACTTCGTCTAGTGGGAACAATGAAGAAAGAATTTTCATGCGCTTCAGGATCGAAGCTCATCAAGTACTTCTGGAGGCGTAAAACTGAAGTAAATATAAAATTCAAGAAAGTAGCAATGGTTTCAACATTTCTTTCTGTCAGTACTACTGAGGAAGAGCATAGTTTAAGGCTGACTTGTACTTCACCTGAACGAGTAAATATAGGAAATGGGCAAACCTGAAATAAATTTAATAAAATCAACCAACAGAAGCTTTTATAGATTAACACATTAAATTTAAATTAAAATTTCTATTTAAAATTTGAAATAATTATGTCCATAAATGGAGGAAAAATAATAATGAAGAATGAATAAAAACCTTGCTTGTTTTTGAGTTTAAACTGAATTTAAATGAAAAAACTTGAAGAAAGGAAAAATGATTGCTAACCAATTTTGTTAGATTAGATCCTAGACATTTATTCATTTTATATAAAATAAAAATTCTATTTAATGAACTTTGTTCATTCTCGGTGAAGATTAATGAGTGAAAATAAAATGGAATTATTAACTTTTGAACAGTTTAAAAAATATTAGTAAATATTAATTAAGTTTCAAAAAGCAATTTTTTTTTTTTTTATATATTCTGTAACAAAGAAGACTCAACTTCTCCTTTTCACTCAGGACCTTATGATCCTATTTCAGTTCAATACAGAATAAATCCTGAGTGCTCAGGACTGAAAACTTAAATAATTTTTACTGCCCTGTTCCATTCTTGAGTTCAAAAACATAACAGAAAAGTAACAAAACAGTAGTACTTTTTTAGAACTTCATTTGAAGCACTAAAACGGCTTGAAAGTTCTAAAAGAACAATGTCTTCAAGAAATAAAGTACCTTGGGAATTTCCTTCCGCGTAAGAATTCCAAAAGCTTGAGGTGCTAATTCTGGAGGATGAAGTTTTCTCCCACGAGTATTTTGTTCTTCTGGGAGAGGACATGTTAAAAGCATATCAACATTATACAGAAAGCAGTTCACTCCAGCGATAGGACGGCAATCATTAAGACAACTTGCAATCTAAAAAAATATATATATCACGTTTTCAACACAAAATGGTACATTACTTAGATTTGGCTTAAAAACATAGGCTCAAACTGCTTATTAAATAAAAAAAATCCTTGTTTATATTGAATGGATATTGAGCAACTAATAAGCTTTAATAACATTTTTTTTACTCTTTTTTTTTAGTAGTTATCAAACACATTGTTTTAATTCACAATCTATACAGATTTCCTTAAACCAATACAAATTAATGGTGAAACCTCCTTATTAAGTATCTTAATACCTCCACACTTTGGTTGATTGGCCAATAAATTAATTGGTTAAGAGACTCAATTTTTTTTTGCATGTTTTTTTTAGGACAAAGGTACCAATTTAATTTCCATGAAGGCAAAAGTGTCAATTAGCAAAACAATCAAAAGACCAACAGTTACTTGATCATATCATTAGGACAATGGCCAAGGAAAACTCCAATTCCGTATTGCAAGTATTGCCTCTGCTCTTCTAAACAGGGAATGAAAAATCTGAAGATATTTGGGGTTAGGGTCAGAAGCAAGACTGAAGTAAAGGATTTATACAGGGAACCTGATATCATCTGTGCTAGTAAGAATTGCGGAAAGAAATAATAGAGCCTTATTGAAATAATGATGACCCAGGTCCAAAAAGGACATGAATGTCCATTACTTAGATAGTTAGGCAATTTGGCACAGCTATTTGGCTACTTCCCCTCAGGCAGCAGGGATATTGCAGGTCAAAATAATGTGTTAGCTGATTTATAAACTTAAGAGTAAAAAGTGTTGTATGTGTTTCACTTCAACAGATGTTATAATTCAGTGATCAGTGAATAAATTGAATTAAAGCAAGAGATTTAAAGTAGAAACACTTTTATAGAATGTAACAAAAAATAAATTCTGAATATTATTTATACCCAGAAACGAACCCATTATCAGTAAATAACTAATGATTTAAATACATTTTATTAGAGAGAGAAAAAGTTGTTTCGTCTCCCAGGAGACAAAACAGGGTATCCTGGATGCTAATCAAGTACTAAAAGTCCGTCACGCAGGGGCTGCATAAACTAAGCAGATTTCCCACGTGAAGTTTTACAATAGAGAAATCCGCCTAATAACAGCTGTAGTAATAAGAAACCTCTAAACCTATTCACGAGGGACGAATAGTTACGAAAACGGCCGCCAGAGCTCACGGCGGAAAGTCCGAACATAGCCACTGCTGCCGAGCACATGCAGAATACAAATGCAAATATCTCAGTTAATATTCAAGATACAGAATAAATCTATAGAACAATATTTATAGTAAATTTAATTTGCAATAAGATTGATTCTGTAATATTTTTCGATCCGACGTATACTAATGGAGATATTTCGAATTTTCAAAAATCCTACCCTTTAAACCCCCCCTCCCACTGGTCCGATTTTAGCCATTAACGAACTTGATCTTTCTTTTTACATAAAACGACTAAATATCGAGTTTAGTAACGATTAAACAATAATTGCGACCGCTTGAGCGGTAACAGACAAATATATATATATATATATATATATATATATATATATATATATATATATATACAGTTTTGAACGGACCTGATTTTCGTCATCTCCTGGGTAGGATCGATGGACATTTGAAGAAAAATTTCGAAAATCGCGTCATGAGTACAACCTCAATAGCTGATTTCCCTTAAGGTGAAATCTGCTAAAACATTTGAACTACAGACAAGACTACTGACCTATACTTGTTACTTCATTGTATATAGTAAAGGAAGTATTTTAATCAGAAAAATTCTTGTTTTTCAGATTTCATCAGAATTATATGTTTTGAACTCCATTTTGACTAGTTTCGGTGTATGTACACATAACACAAAAATACATAGCCCTATATCATCAACACCAATTAAAGGGAAGTTTCTTCTATCAGACCATTTTCGTTTATCATGAAAAGATCAATAAATTAGGTTCTATGACATTTTTAGGTCATTCCAACAGAGATATCATGTATCACTTTTAAATGAAATATTTTTAAATAATGTGCAACCGAACATGTTATTTTATAATAGGAGTATAAGGAAGTCATGTGGTGCCCACATCAATGTTTTTTTCCTAAAATAAAAATAATTCAATTATTGACAAAATAAATAGTTATAGATGGGTGAAAAATAAACAAATAAATAAGTGCATACTCGTTTATAATAATACTGGCGGCTCTTAGTTGTGCCTGGCCTAGGTAGAGAAGGGTCCCACGAGACTGGTGAAAGATCTTCTTCATCAAAGCCAGCGTTGAATGCCTCCTTCCCTATTGGCTCCAAGTTGTTATCCAGTTCTCCTCTGCTGTGAAGGACTCTGCATGTCTCCATCGCAGCAACTCGCTGAGCCAAAACCCTCGAAGGCATAGGGTGTCCCTCACAACATAAGAATTCATATATATAAAAACACTGTGATAAACCTGGCATTGACTAGCAGGTGTATGGATCATGAATGACACAGTATTTTAAAAAATATCATTTATAGATATTTGAGAAAATTTACTTAAAAAATTTTAAAATTGGATCATTTCTGTTTTAAATAAATAATATCCTAAGTCCCAACCTGGCTAGAAAAGGGTGGTAACCTGTAGATAACCCGTCCCAATTAGCCTCAGTTGTAAAAAAGTGGATGTTAATAAATAATAATAATAAATTTTTGTTTTTACTTCGTTCTAAAGAGGGAGGAATACGACCTATCACATCAAACCTATGTACAAAGCGAATTTCCATTTTCATTTATTATTAGAAGGAAATGTTAACAAATTTCAGCAATTTAATGCCCACAAATGTGTGTGAATAAAACTTGGAATTTAATCTTTTTCCAAAAAGCAAAATTGTTAGTACCTCAGTTTCTATGTACCTGAATAAAAAAAATGTATTAGACTTAATTTTAAGATCTTTTTTTAAAAAAAAGTATAAATATTTTTTTGCATCCATTTTTGGAACAGAGAAATTAGCTATTTTATGTAACCATCCCCAAAACCCGTCTCCTTGTTTTTGTTGGTTTACAAATTTAGATCTACAAAATTGAAGAAAATTTATATTCAAAGCTTCATTAATAATGAACATTCCATTGAAAAATAATCATACTAACAGACACACACAAATATTAATTGTAATGAATGACATCCAAATTAAAAGTTACCTAGGCCCTGGCCTAAGGTTGTACATGGTTATAGCATAATCAATAAAGCAAAAATTTTAACAAACAACTTTGAAGATTAATACTATATTATAAACTATAACATTCTTAGTTACCACTATATCTTCCTTTACAGGAGAATTTATAGGCAGCCTTACAACGCAATAATGCATGATTTCACCATTAAAATGAATCTGGTCCATAGTCCACAAAGGCGTAAGGCGAGTAAATGTATCACTGGGCAGCTTAGCACAATATCTAAAATAAAAATAATCAATAAGTTACTAGACATATATCCTTTTCAATTTCTAAGAATGTCATTTTTCTATTCTGCAAAACTTTTTAACAAAAAGTTTAATGTAAGCGTCAAGTTTTTAAGTTCAAGTTAATATAGCTATACAAGGCAAAAATAATATATTGTTACGTTTATTACCAAATCAGTAATTAAATGTTGGCTATGGCGAGTTTTTTTGGATTGCAAAATTAAACACAAGTTTCAGAGTTTTTAACACTGCACAATTTATTTAGCAATGCACTACACACTTGGTTAATTATTCTTAACTACTACTCACAGTATGCACTGATAGCTTCACTGTTCTTGTTATTACACAGTCCAATAACTCACTCACGATCACTGAAGTTCACAAAAACACGGCACTGCACTGATCTTCGCGAAGTTAACGGCACTGCACTGTCTTAAACACGGCACTATACTGTTCTTTACAGAGTCATGGCACAACACTGTTCTTCACAGAGTAACACTGTTCTTCACATAAAACACTTTACGGCACTGCAACTAAGTCATACTGTTGCACTGAATGCACTGATGATCACTTGAAGACAGGTGAGAACAAACTAACTATCAAATACGTGACTAGCTCTGTTTAATTTTCGCAGCAATATATTATTAAGACAAATAGAGCCTTTTCATGAATAATAAACAATACAATGGTATGACAATCAACATGGGGCAAGTCTCATTAACTTCCAAGTTATTAATGTATAAAGGTTTTGCAACATACACAATTCACCTAAACCAAAAATATTTAAATCACTGTAATCTATTTGTATATCAGCTTTTCGAAAAGTTTCCACTGATTTCTACAAAGTTGCAACTGGCCTGCTCTAAAGGCGTCACTGTTATCACAATTTGATGTCACTTGTGAAGTATTTTAATCCTATCAACTTCAACACTGGCTTAAAACTTTTCCTTCAGAAACCTGAGATTCGTGAAGAACAAGAGAGTTCATTTTTGTCACTCATCTCCACAAAGGCAAGAATGCAGTTCAAGCTCCAAACAGAATATGTGCTCCAGATGAGGACAATGGAGTAAGTGAACAGACAGAGCATGAGTAGTTTGTGAAATTCAGTAAGGTAGAATTGGGTGTAGAAGATTGCAAGCAATCAGGCAGGCCATTTGCGGACATCGATGACCATCAAGGTGGTTATTTCTGAAAACCAAAAGATTACCACTCAGGTAATAGGAGGGGAGCTGGAAGTATTGACTTCAATGGCCAATGAACATTAGTTGCAACTTGGCTTTGTTAGTTACCTTTCTGTTTGGGTTCCGCATGAACTGTCTGAGTGAAACTTAATGGACCACATGCAATTTATTGCAAAGAATTTTAATTTGTTTTTTTCTAAATTAATAGGAGTAGAAGAAAGTCATGTCTATATCAGATTTTTTTTTTTTTTTCATTTAAAGTGATTATTAAACTTCCAAGGGTATTTTAATAAGCTCAGGAGGTATTTTTTTAAAAATTAAAATAGAGATTGTAATAAAATCTTAAATGACCTGTTAACAAGGGCTATAGACGAAGACATATCAACATAGGGGCCGTCTTCCAAAGGCCTGTATGCTGGTACACAATGGGTATAAGCATCAGCTTCTTTAATCTCACTTTCTGAAGCCTCGTGGTTGGTACTTCTTTTCAAAAGCAGCTAAAAATAAAAGAAAATAGAAATAAATTAAGGAAGTTCTTTTTATGAACATTAAAAAAATAATCAACTAAGATTGGGACATTATTAAAATTTGTTTTAGGTTTCTACAAAAGAAAACGTATGACTAAAATTAAAGGGACGACTAATAGTGATCTGTTCTCAATACGAACTATGCCCAATAATTATTTCCAAGCTGAAAATTGTAGTTCATCTGTTGGAAAATATTTTTCCTTCTAACCCTCCCTTCCTGTTTAAGTGGATTTAAAAAATCATACCATTTATTGACAGAAAATTACTCACATTTGATGTTAATGCACTAATACTCCAAAAATAGAACTTAAAAAATTAACCTAATTTCAGAGGAAGAACATTTTTGTTACATAAAAAAGTAATTTAAATAAACAGAAAAGGTATCAAGGTCGGAACATTACTCATTCCTGAGTTCTCATCACAGATTGAAAAAAAAAAAACTAAAATGTTTAGTATAAAAAATGAAACATTAATAACTTTCATTGTGGTTCTTATATAAACAAGAACAGATGGAATGTCACCAAATGTCACCTGTGCCAACAGTCTACTATTAACTTTATAGAACTATTAACAAAGAATTAAATCTTTTCTTAAAATATTTCACATTTCTAAAATTATAAATTATCATACTCAATTTTTTAATATTTCATCACTTGTGGTTAAAAGAGAGATTTAACATACGAAAACATCTGTCACACAGGGCCTGCATAAACTAAGCAGATTTCTCAAGTGAAGTTTTACAATAGATAAATCTACATACTGATAACACTTAACACCGCTCTGAATATTAAGTGAATAAACACAAACAGTAATGAGAAATCTTTCAGTCATAGCCTCCCAACAGAAAGCGTCTGAATTGTAAACAAACAAGTCTGCCAAGCTCTCATAGCTGAATAGCTAGATAGAAATATTCTTCACCAGAAAGAAAAACAATTACTAAAATACGGGTATATCTGAACATAACATATTAATTTTATTGAAAACTCTTTACTCTATCTAGTACTGTAATTTATAAAGAATCATAATAATTTTTATCTCAATCACTCAAATTTTAGTAGTCCAAGAACAAAAGAAGGAGGGGGGGATGAACAGAATGTATTTGCATATATCTCACAATATAGAAGTTCAATGAAAACAATATTTGGTATTTAACCTTGGAATGAAGTGATATAAGAGCATATTATTAGTATGACATGATTAGAACAGGGGTTTGTTGAAGGCTGAAAACTGAAAAATGCAAATATTTCGTTTAATATTCAAGATAGAGAATAAATGTATATAACAATATTTATAGAACATTTAATTTGCAATAAGATTGGTTCTATACAATTTTTTGATACAGCGTATAGTAACAGAGATATTTTGAATTTTCAAAAATTCCCCTCTAACCCCCCCCCTCCCACTGGTCGGATTTCAGTCATTAATGAACTTGATCTTTCTTTGTATATAAAATGATTAAATATCGAGTTTGGTAACAATCAAACAAAAATTTTGACTGCTAGAGCAGTAACAGACATATATATCTTTATATATATAATTCTACTGTACGTAAGTCACTGAACTCCTCCTAAATGGCTGGACTGATTTGAATGATTTTTTTTGTATGTGATTGGCTGACGCCCTGGATGGTTAGCGTCACATATCAACCTAGCAGATGGAGCAGAAGTGGGGGTCATAAGGGAGGCCTAAAATTAAAAATAGCAATATTTCGTTTCCTATTGGTTTTTCAGCAAATATTCACAGGTTAAAAGTTGTGTATGTTGTTTTTTAGAGTAACTTTTTTGAAGAATTTGAAGAAATTTTTTGAAAATCTTGTCATGCGTACGACCTGAATAGCTCAAAAAAAGTATCAGCATATCCTTAATATTTCAAATAATTCCATATTTACATAGAAACATGGAAATATCCACAATTTTATTGTCTCTTATTCATTTGCTTTATTTTTTTAAACTTAATTGAAGACATTTTGAGGACTATAATATTGAAAGACATAAACTTTTTGAAAGACTAATAATATTGTTAGTTCCCACATTCCAGAAACTTTTAAAACAATAAATGATGATCAGTTTCCATTAATATAAATAAAATTTCTTTGTCTCTAGCATGTTAAAATTTGTATAGTAACTCATATATTATAATATTTTGAGTTAATTTATTGAAATATGTTCTTAATTCTATAATAAATAAATACTTTCTTAGTAAATGTGCATGTAGTTAGTTAGCGCAGCCCTGCCTGGGACAGATCTTGTTCTAATCCCAAGCCATATTAAATGAACATTTATTACTGGTAGCAATTTTCCAAGTATTACTCAGATTATATAATGTTTACTCTGAATGCAATACATTTATTCATATAAGGTTGTCATATATGTCTCATGAAAATCTGACTATTGACTGGTATGATATTGTAAGTTATATTATTTACCTCCTCAGTGCATATGTATTGAGCATACATTCGAAGAAATTGTTTAGTTATTTCTTTCTCGACAAGTGAAATATAAAACGAAATTTGCTGTTTAGCTCGTCCTTTGCTGTATGCATGGCTTTTGTAACTGGAAACTGGATCGTATCTAACAATGAGGTTGCATTTTGGTAATTCTATCCCCTCTTCAAGAACTGAAGTAGCTACGACTAAGTTACACTCTCGCATGCGAAACCTGAAAGTCAACGAATAGAAAATTAAAAGTGGAAAAGTAAATAAATAGAAAATCCTTTCAAACAATGTGCTTACGATCATATTAGAATACTAATTTACAGAAACTGCTGACAAATATGTTTCATATGACTGTTATTTTTAAATCTTATTTTTTCATATAAATTTTCCAAAAAGAAATCTTCATTTGACCTTATCTTTACAGAGACAAATAAAAGTATTTGAAGGCACTAAAAAAAGATTCTTCAGGTTTCACCAACACTCTTTATTGTTTTAGAGCAAACACTTTGCCCTTTGCCCTCCTGTGCATTTACAATGCTAAGTATAAAAGTCTATATAAACCTAAAAGCCTAGCAGAATAAAAACTTATGTTGTATATGCATGGATGTATATGAATATACATACACACACACTTATATACATACACTCAGTAGATTTATACACTGAATATTTATTTTTTATGAACGTTTTATGAGCCATAAGGTCAGAAAAATCACAATTCCTTCATATACACATTTATTTCATCCCCAACGTGTTTTGAGTGCCCACCAGTCCTTCTCAAGGGGTTATTTAGCTTTAAAATCCTATATTATAATAAATGACATATATTATATAATACATGTCATACATTATAATATAGGGATTCCTCCATAGCCTGTTGCCTGGATAAGCTAACTAATGATAGGCATTAGCTAGTATGAGTATGCAGACTACAACTTTAATATACCCACCTGTCTTAGCCCGTTGTAAGTGAGAATTTAGACAGGAGAGTTTTGGCATATACAACTCAAAACTATTTTAACTTTTTAATGATGACATAGAAGTAAATAAAGAATAGGGCTATATAAAAACAACAGATAACCATTCACCTTTTCAAAACATCCTCTTGCTTCCTATGTTCTATTTCTGCTTCTCGTGGATCTAGTATTGGATCAGCTAATTTTCCTACAGTATACTGAGTTGAAATATTCGAAAAATCCGCATCATTTTTATGGAGTTCCTAAAAAAATATAAATACATTAAGTCAACAAATATTATTAACATTCACAATCATCCGTTATGTAATTTTTTATTTAGATAAAGAAATGTATATCTTCTTTGGAGATGATATTTCTGGACAAATGGGAAAATGCAACAGAAATTACACCACATAAAGGCAATATTTAAATCTTCTGACTCCCAGCTATCTGTTCCAGCAATTAGTGGTTCTCTGCCCATCTTCATCAGGCAAAACACAATTCTGTGTTTCTGATAACCAACTATAACTTATTTCACCTGGTAAAGATGGCCAGAGAGCTGTAAAAAAAATTGTGTCAGTGAGGATACATAGACCACTGGAGCAGAACGCTGGGAGCCAGAAGATTTAGATCTTTCCTTGGTTTGAAAAACTTAATGACCAATGTTATTGTCAAATAATTGTAACTTCAGTCTTCATCCTAGATCACTACCATACAGCCAAAAGTCACCCATGTAGGCTTTTCACATTTTAGAATTAACACACAAAAAGTTTGTATTTATTATACAGGGCATTTTGCAGTTTCAACGTCTTCCCTTATAATGCTTTCTTGATACTTAAGAAATTTAATTCTCTCACACATGCGTGCGTGCGTGTGTGAGTGTGTGTGTGTATGTGG
Organism: Riptortus pedestris; assembly: GCA_019009955.1. Classification (NCBI taxonomy): domain Eukaryota; kingdom Metazoa; phylum Arthropoda; class Insecta; order Hemiptera; family Alydidae; genus Riptortus; species Riptortus pedestris. Next base: position 83,250,949 of record CM032231.1, on the reverse strand, counting down.
GTGTTTTCAATGAATAACTACTGAGTTATCTGCATAAAGATTTGATATTTAATCATACATATTTATTTATTTTTTACTCAAGTTTATTCATAATATTACTATATATATATATATTATAATTTTGAATGGACCTCATTTTTGTCACCTACTAGGTAGGATCAAAGGACATTTGAAGATAAAAATCGCGTCACGAGTACAACCACAATAGCTGATTTCCCTTAAGGGTAATCTGCTAAAAAAACTTCAAAGCCATGTCCCATAATTAAATGTAGTTTTGTTTTAGTGAGTAAATATATGTAATGAGACTGAATCACATCATGTGATTCACATGTACCAGCAGATCTAAAAGGTCTGAATCAAGTGTTTTAACAGTAAAAAAAATTATATCAAATTTAATTATCAATAAAAATAATTTATTAATACATAACATATTAAATAATAAAGGGACTTAAATAATTACTTACATGAAAAAGATGATAAAGGATCTTTGCAGTAAATCGTTTTTCAACAAATATTATTCCACATAAATTCTCTGATTCATCGCTGAGTTGTTGCCTAATACTTTTATTGGCACCTCCTGCTCCTTTCCTTTGCCTCCACCCTCGACCCCTTCCTCTCCAACGGGGAGCTTTATTAGCAAGAAGCTCCCCATTGGTGACACTATTCACCACTTGGTTTTTATTATTTGTAATTTCTTTACCATTTTCCTGAAGCCCTTGCGATTCATCAATAACTTTCGCATCTTTACAACCGTTTATTTTTACTACATCCAGATTATTCTTTTCAGTAGCTGCACTATTAGTAATGAGATCACATGAAATACCATTCTGACAACTTACATTTTTGCAAGAGTTTCTTTCAGAATGAAATCCATTTTCTATCCTACTACTAGATATTTCACTGTCACTATCATTATTTTCTCCGTCAGTGTATCCACTACAATTCAGTTTACCGCATATAAAACAAGGAGCTTGAGTTTTTGATGATTTGGTTTCGGAATCAATTCCATTTTCGATGGAGTGATTGTTATTTTCGGAGGAACTATTTGTAATGTTATTAAACGAGACATCATCTTTGCTTTCACTTTCAGGACTGCTATCAATAGACATTTGGCAGGTACTTCTATTAATAATCGTAACACTACTGAGATCATTATTATTACACCCATAATTAATACTAAATTCCATCTTTTCTAAATTATCACAAATACTCTGAGCTTTGTTAGCTAAAGGTATTTCAGTCAATTCAGAATTAGATTCATTCTCAATTGGCTTATTTGGTTTAAATTGCCGAACTACTTCAATAAGTCGAAGAACCTTTGGGGAAGAATATCTATAAATTTTTTCTGCTTCAGTTAATTCTTGAAAGACGTTATCACAGATTGCCCTGAAAAAAAGTTAACTGATTGAAAAAATACATTATTTTATAATTATAGATTAATTTCAAAGCTGATTCAAAGCATTCACGGTACTTTCAGAAAAATTATGGGAGCAATTATTTTGGTCACTGTCCCTGATTTATTACTTAGTAACATAAAACAGAATAGTGTATTCTCATGGATTTAAGCCTCAACCTCATCTGACAATGCTTGAAGTTCATTTTCTTCAAATGTTTTTGATTATCCTCCACATTCTTTGTTTCTCACATCTACACCATCATGTTTGAATTTTGAAGCCGTTCAAAGAACTGTTATTTACCAAGAGCATGCTGATCGTAAGCTTTGACAAGTTTTTGATTCAAGTGTATCAATTTTTCAGTGGCAGTCGAAACTCCATGAGAATCATTTTCTGAGGCACAAAACTATATGCTTAAAATTATGCTGTTGTCTAAAACGTGTATTGTGATGGGTTAAAAGTTTTTCTAAACTGTCAAAGGAAGTGTTAATAATGTTGTTAGACAGTAACTATTGGGTACTTGAATTAGTTTGTACTGTTTTCTCATAGATGGGGATACTAGCGTGGATTTCCAATTGTTGACATGACACCTCCTCCGTGTAATACTGCAGTCATTGGTCTTTGTTTTTAGTATGTCATTTGGTGAATGCATAAATCATTTTACTTTATCAAATATATCTAAATTCATATCAGATAAAGCATTTTTTGGGGAGAGTTCTTAATTACTTTTAACATGAAGAAAAACACTACCAAAGGCAATAGAATTTTAGTGGATGCTTATGATGAGCATGCTCTAGTAGAGCAAGCGTGCCAGAAGTGGATTGCTTGGTTGAAAAATTGTAATTGTGAGAAGAAGATTAGAGTCAATGCTTAATGAAGATCATGCCAAACACAAAGATTTGGCTCAATCATTCGGATATAACTTTTCAACAGTCAGGAAATGCCTGCCGTGGGAATGATCCAAAATCAAGGAAAAGCTCAATTTTAAAAAAAATTCACTGTGAATTACATCAACACCCAATATGTTGTCAGCTAGGGCCATCTATGGGCGAATTCAAGTTTCATATTTACACACTTTGTAATAACTCAAAACACATCAAGGGATTAAATGTAATCTAATAATCAAAAACCATTGAGCTAACTATTAACAAGAACTTCATCATTAAAAACATATTTTTCAATTATAATCATCAGATGAAAAAAATAAATAAATAAGCATTTCATCGAAATGTGACCTCAATTCAATTTTCATTGAAGGAGGAATGACCGAAAGTGAACTATACACTCAACACTGATTTATTTTCCTCTACATGTTTCGCATTCTCTAAGACATCACTTCACGAGTTGTACACAATCATAATTATAAAAGTCCGTCACGCAGGGGCTGCGTAAACTAAGCAGATTTCCCTCGTGAAGTTTAGTAATAGATAAATATACATACTGCTAACACAACACCGTGAATAAATACAAACGGAAATAAGAAATGTTTCATCCAATTTCAATAGCCTGCCGACAGGAAGCGTTAGGTTAGAAATGTAAACTAACGGGTCCCGCCTCACACCGGAAAGAAAACAATTACTGAAATATATCAGAATATAACACATTAATTTTATTGAGAACTATTTACTATATCTAGTACTGTAATTAATAATAAGTCAGAATAATTGTTATCTCAATCAATAAAATTTTAGTAGTCCAAAACTTTAAGATGGGGGGGGGGTCATCAGGGCATATTTGCATGTATCTCGTATAATAAAGGTCTCTTGAATACAATTTTTGGTATTTAAACTTCCAATAATGTGATTTATTATGTAGCAGAGTATTGTTTACGTAACATGAGTAGAAGTGGCGGTTTGGTGAAAACTGAAAAATGCAAATATCTCGGTTAATATTCAAGATAGAGAATAAATGTATATAACAATATTTATAGTAAATTTAATTTGTAATAAGATCGATTCTGTATAATTTTTCGATCCGACGTATAGTAACGGAGATATTTCGAATTTTCGAAAATCCTCTCCTCTAAACCCATTTCAGCCGTTAACGAACTTGATCTTTCTTTTTACATAAAACGCTTAAATATGAAGTTTGGTAAGGATTAAACAAAAATTGCGACCGCTAGAGCGGTAACAGACAAATATATATATATATATATATATATATATATATATATATATATATATATATATAGATATATATATATACAGTTTTGAACGGACCTCATTTTCGTCATCTACTAGGTAGGATCGATGGACATTTGAAGAAAAATGTCGAAAATTCCGTCATGAGTACAACCTCAATAGCTAATTCCCTTAAGGGAAATCTGCTAAAAAGATTTGACCTTACCACCACAGCTGTCACGCCCAGACTAACCATAATGGAGATATACACCACTCAGCTGATAATATTGTTACGTTCATTACCAAAATCAGTAATAAACATGGTTTATTAGAGTCCTTTTGGATTGCAAAATTAAACACACAAAAGCATCACAGTTTTTATCACTACACAATTTATTTAACAATGGACTACCCACTTGGTTAATTATCTTAATTACTACTCACAGTATATACTGTTCCTCAGATTACACAGTCCAATAATTCACTTCGCGATCACTAAAGTCCACAAAAAGACGGCACTGCACTGTCTTAAACACGGCACAATACTGTTACTTACAGAGTCACGGCACAACACTGTTCTTCACATAAAAACACTTTACGGCACTGCAACTAAGTCGCACTGTAGCACTGATGATCACTTGAAGGCAGCTGAGAACAAACTAACTCTCGGGCGAGTTGCACATGCTTATATAGAGGGGCAGCAACATCAAAGGACACGGTCTCAAACGTACTGGACTCTAGTCTGGAACAATCCAAACACCACTGGCCTCAACAATCCCTCCTCGGTCGGCTCCTTTCATCTCCTTCGTACCTCCCAAATACGCGGCTATCTCTCTTTCATTTTTCATGTATTTAATTTTCGCAACAATATCGATACATTAAAATGATGAACAATGTAAAAATCGAAGACCAAAAAAGTTTCAAGTATTGAAAAATCGATTCCATAAGAAGCATAACTGCACCTAAATGTAATCGACTTGCTGTTTATTTAAATATTTATAAATATACCATTTAAATTTCTTATCTCAGTTATCTTGTTCACAGCATATTGTTTTGTTTTTTTAATAATGTGGATATTTCCTATGTTCTAAATAAGCATTAATAATCCAGATTAAACTCTTTCTTTTTCCTTACCTTATCTTAAGTAATACTGAAGACACAAGGCAAAGCAGTAAAAAATGCCTTTCATATGGTGTTTTTACTTTTAGTTTTTCTATATGCACTAGAAGAACAAGGGCAGCCTTATCTGCACACCACGGTCCTTTAAAAATAAAATTAAATACACTATAAATCACTAGTTGAAAATGATAAACAGGATAATTTATCTATACAACTAACATAATAAAATTTAAAGCATTCAGATCCAAATAAAATATATAAATTTTAGCTCTTTAATTTCAAATGAGAAAACATCAGTGTGAGGAAGTGGGTCCAATACTCAAGATGACAGATATCAGTGGAAGAGTAAAAGTAATAAACAGATAAATGATAAAAACGGTGATCGCTATATGAAAACTACCTAAAGATTACAGGACTGAGATTATTATTATTAGATTATTACAGGGACAAGAGAGAGAAAAGAGAAGAGGGAGACAGAGAGAGAAAGAGAAGGAAGGAGTAAAAGATAGGGGGGGGGGGGAGGAATTAAGTATTAGTACTTAGCATGTATTAAACCCAGTAATAGTCATTACCCATTGTGTTTAAAACTTCTAAAAAATCTTCAATGATTTCAAAAGGATCTTTCTTTGGATCAGGTATGTCTTTTAGCTCTTCAATAAAGTTATCTTCATAAATTTCAGTTGGGTCATAGCGATGATCGAGAAGGAATTCATGTAAATTATAAATTTCTGTAGCAAGAACTTCTGATAATTCGCAAGGGTTATGGTTTTCACATTCCAGAAGAATTTCTTTAGGACGAACATTGTACCTATAAAATTAAATAAAAATTTTAAATTATTCCTAAATAATAAGTACAAAAAAAGACAGAAATATATTAAAAAAAAAAATTGTTGAATCAAATTATTCATCATAAATGAGAGAAACTAGGAAAAAATCTCTCATTTTTATTCTTATGGTATTATCTAAGAACAAAAAGTAAGAAGATCCTTATGAGGTTATTTCAAATTTAAAAGAAAAGAAACTCCATTTATACCCCCCCCCCCCCGGTTCAAATTAAATGTAACCACTACAGCATTAATACACAAGTATATATCTAACTATACTCGTAGATCATCTATTACTCGATATATAAGCGATAATAAACATGCAAAATGGCTGAAAATGTTATTCCATCTTTCAGAAAACACCCTTAATAGAATATTATTTTGATAGAATAATTCAGTCCCTGTTAATAGAGGGGTGTGTGTGGTAGGATTAACATTTGAAGGAACTTATCAAAAATCTCATTATGATTACAACTTTAATAGCTAATTTGTCTTAAGGGAATCTATTATTAAAACAAAAGCTACCCATTTACTCGATTGGCAAACATAAAAGTATATATACGTACGTGTACGTTTTATATTAAAATATTCAATAATGTAACGTACTTATAAAGACATTTAAAAATATTTACCTTAAAATTGATAAAATATCACTTGCAGACTCAACTTTACTATTCAAATCTATTTCTAACTGCTTTACTTGTGCTTCAACAGCTCCAGGCTGGACTTTACTAGATGAAAAAAGTGGAGAAGTCAATCCCAGTAACCGTGGACATGAATTTGAACCTTTCAGGTTCAAAATTATCTAAAACGAAAAATATTATTATGTCAGAACTATTAAGGAGAAATGGAAAATGTTATTAAACTCTTGACATTAATTAAACAAAAATAAAGTGATAAATTAAATTCAAAATATTAGAGAAAATCTATCAAATTGCAAAAGGAATATAATAGCATGAAGAGGTCAAAGATAATGCATTGAAGTACCTGTAAGAAACTCTTAGAAAGAACTCATATTTCTGTCTCTTTTCTTTAAGAGACAGAAATATGAGTTTGGCAAGACAATTATTGTGTCATACAGAATAATCAACAATCATCTCTATGGATATTAATTGTTATGTGTTTTCTTTTATTTGAGCCGCATTGGTCGCTCATTTACTCTTTTCGTTCAGCATTGTTAGCTTGTATTAACCTTTTCTCTCTTTTATTTACTACCCACAAATGGGATTGATTGGTATGTTGTATATAGGAGCAACTCAATTTGATTAGGAGCAGCTGACATTTATAAATAACTTTCTTTCTCTATTTCATCATTTCAGAAGCAATTTACTCTCTCAGTAAATGCCCTACACAGCATTCAAAGGGTTAAACAGAGTCTCATATTGACCTACCTCGTGTAAATCACCTTTCATATGCAGCATAAATAAATAAATAAGCTGAAATATATATATACATAAATGCTAACCTCCCTAACTGGATGCTTTCTCAGGGCATTATGGCAATCTTCTAAAATTACTAAGTTTATTTTACTCCAAGAAATAAGTCCAGAACTAACCCATTCTGCACAAACATCAGCAGATACTGCTAAAACCTATAAAAAAAAAAATTAGTACACACTAAACATAGGTACATCAATCATGAAACATAAGTTTAATATTGCTTGCATTATAACAGATTTCACTTAATGAAAATCAGCAATTCAGATAGCACTCGGATACTGTTACTGAAAAATTTCTTCAAATGGCAAAGATCCAACTTTGAAGTTGACCAAAGGGAGACTTATTCAAATTTTAAACATACTCTGGAGAGGGCTGCAATTTTTCTTTGATCTTTATGGAACTCATTATTGAATCATTTCATGTAAAACTAAAATCCAATTAATTAACTTAGGTTAGAGAAGAGATGCAATGTACAATTGCAAATATCAATATTAATTAACTAATCATATTGATAAAGCCATTTCTTAAAGTTACTGTTTTATAATTTTTTCTCCTGTCCATGGATTTATTTTCTGCAATAAATATGATAATTTGGTTACAGTCAAATATAAGCTGCATCCACTTTTATCTATCTAATATTTATTTATTTCCATAAGAAGAGCAAATGAATTCAAATATTAAGTCCATTGCAATAAAGTTCCTTATATTTTTACACAACTGGTACCATTTTGTATGATGTGCAGAGAGGGTCTCAAATTCCAGACCCCTGGCCTCCACAAGTACTATTTCAAGAGATCCAGACCTCCTCACTGTACCTGGTGTAACAATCAACATTTCTTGACTGCTGAGTTCCATCCTCTCGACCTGCCCTAACCAACGTAATCTGCCTTTCTTAATAGCACAGACAATATCAGGCACACCATACAATCCAAGACTTCTGGTCCACTATCTAGTTACTCTTTCCCAGGCCCAAATATCATTCTCGTGGTTCTTCTATCTCCGACCAGAATGGTCTTCTGGCTTTCCTTGGTGAAGTCCACGTTTCACTATCACATATGGCTTTTGGTCTGATGACAGTTTTGTATATGTGCACTTCCACCTTAGTGGAGTGACTCTTAAAGCAGAAAGCCTTTGTAAAGTTTAGAGGTATCTGGTACACAAGACAATTCTGGCTTTTATATTTATTTCCACAACTTTGCTTTCCGTAATTATCCCTCACAGATATTCTAATATGCTACAACTAGGAAATGTGAATTCCCCAATTGCCTGCTCCACCTAACGATTATCATATCACTCGTGCAAACTCTTCCAGAGCACCAGCAAGTGTTTAAGCCTTTGTACCTGGTACCAACAGGATTTGTCCCTATTTTTCAGACATAGCAAATATTTTTATAAATCACACTTAAATAATACACTGAAAGTAGACTATTTCAATCCGAAAGTAAATTTCCTAACACTACAGTCACTTTATTAATTATTATAATAATTTTGTTAATAGTCATGCCACTATAAATTATATAGTATGCATTTTAAATTGAGATGCTACATTATTAATATTACAACACTGTGGCAAACAGCCATTCCAAAGAAACAATATAGTTGATTATAAATTTTTGTTCACCAATTATTCTAATAAAAATGTTTCGAGATTTATTTTATACTTTACTTATACAGAAAAATGAAAGAAAGAAAAAAACTACTGTGATGGCCATATTGATCAGATACTTTTCATGCAATAAGGCAAACCCTAATATTACACCCTGTTTGTATGGGATATTAAAACTCTTGTAATAGCCATGTGCATCCAATAAATGTTAGTATAAAAAGTATATAAGTATAATATGAATAAAACAAAGTAAAACCCAATATCATTGACAATATCAAGAATAAAATAAATATATATATACCTGATGTTTATCAAAGTCAATGGTTTCGGTAGTGACACAATATTCTCCAACAGACAGGTCAGTAAGTTGTTGAATCAGCTCTGCATAATAATGAACTGATCCAACATTACCAATATATAAAGATCGTTTGCCTCCACAGTGCCATGATCTATTTAGAAATTAAAATAAAGGAAAGAATAATTAAATTCCAATCTAAAGATCATAATTGACAAGCTTTATTAGAGTTAATTACTAGAGGGGAGAATCATTTAGAGTAAGTAAAGAGCATCAGGTTTTGAAATAAATAAGACAGTAGTAATACCTTCTAACAGAAATAGACAATTCCTGTAAAAGTTTTAGGGCAACAAATGTCTTATCTGACCCTGAATTTAAGCATACTATTGTATTCGCATCTCTCCCAGCATCAAGAAGTTCAACCTGCAAATATAATCATTGAAGAATGAAGAGAATAAGTATTAAAACCAAACAAGATTTTCCAAATCTACCTGGAATTCTCTAGGAGTAAATGATGTAGTGTGCACATTTTCTATGAAGTAACATGCCATTGACTCTTTTAATTTAAAATTATATTAATATTTACAAAATTAATTCAAATGAAATTTTATTTATAACATCAGCTCATTTAATGTAACTTAAATTTCTTAAAATAATACTAAGTTGTTTGTGGGAGCCATTATAAATTAATTATGAGCCTTATTTTCGGTATAAATACATTAATTCAGTCTACAAGCCATCTAGTCAACAGTAGATAACAGTGTGCTCCAAAATAAACAACCTCCAGGGGGCTCCAGGTGATACAAGAGGACTAAATAGAGGAGAATATTGTTTTTTGTTTGAAGTAAATAACAATTCCAGTTGTCTCTAAGCGAAGTTGTTTCGTGCATATAACAAAAAAAATAGATACAATTTATTTAGAGAAATTATAAAAATGTTATTTGTCTAACATTTAATAAACCGTTCGCGATTTAGAGACTTTCAAAGGTTATTCCAAAGAGGTCCGATATATCTTAGAGCATATGTATGAACCAGACTCTCTTAACACTTCTAGGAGGTAGGGGAGTTGTGTAATCTCTATTTCCTTTCTATAATAGGTGTAGATTTAGGATCAGCGGTCGCCCCTCCCCAATAATTCACTGTAAAAAATACATTTCGTCTCTATCTTGAATATTAACCGAGGTATTTGCAATTTTTAAGTTTTCAGCCCCAAGTAAACCCCTACTCCTACTAATGTTATGTTGTTATGAAAACAATAATCTCTTGTATCACGAACCACTTCATTCGAAACTTAAGTGCCAAATGCCCCTTTCATTGACCTTCTACCATGTGATATGTCATGATATATCCCCAGCCTGATGAAACGAAACCAAATTAGGTATGACGATAGATTTTAAATTTTTTTTTTTTTTAAATCTAAGAAAAATGATATTAGTATAAGATTTTTATGTAACCAATAAAAATCAACATTTGTTGAAGCAAATAATTACAATAACTAATAAAGCGCTACATTTAATTTTCTTAAAAGTTTGATTTCATTTATCTTCTAGGCGCTAAAATGTTGCAAGTTTTGCTACTATGCCTCCCCCCTCCCCTTCCTGGGGGGTTCTGGTTCCGCCCTTAGATATATGCACATATTTTCTGCACGAAGGCATCATTTAAGACTTCACGTTCTAAATTACATGATGGTACATGTTAACAGCTGAAATCGGCTTTATGGCAGGGCTGTTCAGTGAATTGAAAATTTGAAATATCTCGGTTACTTGTTGGAACGGTTTATATTACCAATGTGGTTGGAATTTTAATTTTCTTCAATCGTTGTTAAATACATTTTCGAGGACAATTGTAAATAAAAAGTGCTCATAAGAACTATATTCATATATTTTGGAATAACTAAAATAACGCCCTTCCCAAGGGTAGACATAGGGGACAAAATAATATACATTATGTACAAGGGATTTTAACAAAACTAGTATAAAACACTCAAAACCACAAGACCAGAAGTTTTCACAACTACACTTCTCAACACAGCACTTATAACCCCAGTTGAGGTTTTTCGCCGGCCTTCTATATATCGAATGACCGCCCGACTACCGTCATATCCGGCGACTAGTACAGAACAATCCGTGAGCGAATCGCGGACAAACATTTTAGCAGATTTCACATAAGGGAAATGAGCTATTGAGGGCGTACTCATGACACGAATTTCGAATTTTTTTTTCAAAATTCTATCGAGCTTACCCAGGAGATGACGAAAATGAGGTCCGTTCAAAATTATATATATATATATATATATATATATATATATATATATATATATATATATGTCTTTTAACGCTCTAGCGGATTACAACTTCTGCTAATTTTTACCAAACTCCATATTTAAACGTTTTATGTAAAAAGAGAGATCAAGTTCGTTAATGGCTGAAATGTCACCAGTGGGAGGGGGGATTTAGAGGGGAGGATTTTCGAGAATTCGAAATAACTCCGTTACTATACGTCGGATCGAAAAACTGAATCAAGCCAATCTTATTGCAAATTGAATGTTCTATAAATATTGTCCGAAACATATTTTCTATATCATGAGTTTTAACCGAGATATTAGGACTTTATAGTTTTTGGCTTTCAGTAAACTCCCACTCCTACTAATGTTATATTATTAAAGAACTGGGTCCTGGTGTATTATATTCACCACATTTTAGTTCCACGCTAGAGTGTGGTACTGTTTTAAGTAGTACCTACGATTCATTGCCCGCAAGGGAGGTTATACTTACCTTATAACCTTCTATGGGATTATACAAGGTACATAAAATGTAAATGGTACCCCATTTAGGCGGGAAATGTGTGGAAATACTGTTCTTCATATCTAAGGACACAACTCCCTCATGTAACTGTTCCAATCAATAGCAGTCTTATTGGAAATTTTGAGTTGTTTTTTGCAAAAATTGACAATGTCAATTCTTCGCACCAGCAGTAAATGAACTTCAATGCATTACAAAATGGAATTTTACTTCCTTCGAACCAAGTGTCAATCCGAACGCCGACTTGCTCACCACACTTTCTTACATTACACTTCCAAAAAAGACTTTTTTTTCCACTATAAAGTTTCATACAATGTGATTTAGAACACTTTCTTCTGATAGCCAAAATATTCCTCTCATGTAAATATTTAACAGCGTCTTCTTCAGTCGTTGGCAAATCCCAAAGAGGCATTTTTAAAGGACTAAGAAACTCTAAACATCACAATAAACAGCAAACGCAACTATGTCAAAAGATAACCTCATTAGCCTGGGAGAGCTAGCGTCGCACGTCAGTAGCGCATTCTAGCGTGGAACTAGTGGATATAATACACAAGTACCAAGAACTGTTATATCATGAACCATTTCCATCCAAGGTTAAATACCAAATATTGTTTTCATTGAACTTTTACTTCGTGAGATATATGCAAATACGTTCTGTTGCTCACCCCCCATCTTTTGTTCATGAATTACTAAAATTTAAGTAATTGAGATTAAACTTATCCTGATTCATTACAAATTAAAGTACTAGCTTTAGTAAATTGTTTTCAATAAAATTAATATGTTATATACAGATATATTTCATTAATTGTTTGTCTTTCCGGTCTATCGATTTATTCAGCGCTATGAGATTGGCTGGCCTGTTTGTTTACAATTCAGCCGCTTTCCGTTGTAGAGATTAATTACTTGTAATTTTAAATTGACTGAAATATTTCTCATTACTGTTTGTATTTAATATCCAGCACGTGGGTAACCAACCACATTTTTTATTTTTTTTTTTATCGGAGATCCAGTGAAAAATTGGATGATGGTTGGGAGACAGAGTGACCTGCCGTGGTTTTCCCAATAGTTCCTCTTCTACTGAACACTCTGAAGTTCTATTTTAAGAGGGTGTTGTGAGCTGATATGGGTGTAATAAAACTAACGGTTAGGGGTTACCCGGCAACTGGAAGTACCAGGTGGGTTGTGAGGATAGGAGAAAACGAAAGAAGAGAGGATAGGGATAGTAGGAGAGTAGATAAGAAAAAAAAAGAAGAAAAACTTAAACTAAAGATAAAAGTAAGACTAGCCTAAGAGTGGTCACCACAAGCCAGTAAATAGCCCAAAGCGGTCGCTGTGAGTGAGGGAAGGAAATAGACGCCGAATACAAGCTAAAACTAAATTAGCCTAACTAAACCTACATTTTCCTAACTTAATAATATAAGACTTAAACTAAGTAACCTAACTAGCCTAACCTAATGTAAGCGGCAATATGTTGAATGTGAGCTATGTTATACATATTGCGGTCAGTGCTTCCGTGCCCGAGCAGTGCTGAGGGGGTTCAACAGCCGGGGATGTCGACTAGGGGTTCATCGTCATCGACAGACCTCCGCCAACATACCGGCTGAAGAGGGGGTTGGAGGGAGGAGTAGAGGGGAATGTCCGTGTCTTGGAGGGAGTCAAAGAATTTTCTGCGGCGGCGGGAAATGTCTGGGAAATAGGTTCGAGGTTGAGGGTAGAATGAATTATCCGGTTAGGGGCTCTTTGGAGGGAGGTGTGCCGGACAATTTTACGGACAAGTCCGTTCTGAAAGGATTGCAATTTGGAAAGGGAGGTTTTGGTAAGGTATCGGAGAACAGGGGATCCGTATAGGAGGGCGGGTTGTATAATAACTTTGAGGATGAGGAGTTTCAGGCGGAGGCTGAGGACAGGGGAAGTATGAAGGTAGCTGAGGGATCGGAATTTGTATTTCAAGGATTTGATTTTGTTGTCTATGTGGGTGGAGAAGGTTAGGTGTTTGTCGATATGTATTCCTAGATAACATATGGAACGGAAGGCTTTGAGGGTAGTATCGTTGAAGCGGAAGGAATCGAGGATGAGTGCGTGTTGTTTATAATACGAGAAAATCAGGGCATCTGTCTTCCTGGGATTCACGTGGATGTTAATGGATTTCAGGTTGTCGGCGATGGTTTGGCAGGCTGATTCTACCAGGAGTAGGGCGCGGGTGGGATTTAGGGAGGTTCTAACCAACCAACCACAGCCCTGCGTGGCGACTTTATACCCATCAGTTTATACCTTCCTTACTCACCTAACGACACCAATAACGAATATAACGAAAAGCATTGTTTCTAGCTCAAATACGACTTGTTTTCATCGAACCAAGAGAACAGAAGAATAAGAGTATAGAAGGAGTAGAGCAAGGATAAAATCTAAAGTATCCATGTTATTATAAACCGGCTCGAAAAATGTTATAAAACTAATTTTGTTAAACATTTGAAGCCCTACAATTGTTTTTCTACATATATGTTTTGTGTAACCCGAATATTTAGTGAGTTATTTTCTTGATCTAAGCTTTTAGTCAACCCCCTACTTCTACACATGCGATTTTTTCATACAGCGACTTTCAATAAATATTCTCATGTTCAACTTAAAATCCAAGTACTGTTCACAAAGGCTTCCTACTACAGGTCTGCCTGCCTTTCCCCTTATAAGGCAGGGGCCCAAGTATACAGGAATCGAAATACCAGCTGGATATGAGATGTTAAGCGACTCAGTTACTCAAAATGAAAATCCCATGAGTAGGAGTGGGGGTTCACTAATACTGATTACTAAAAAATGAAAATACATCAGTTAATGTTTGAGATAGAGAACAAAAACTCTGTCTCGCAGGGGCGGCGTGAACTAAGTAGATTTCCCACGTGCGACCCGTATATGCATTTATCTCCAGACGTAAAAGTCCAATGAGAACAATATTTGGTATTTAGGCTTTAAATAAAATGTTTCATAAAATAACAGCTTCTTGTTAATATGGCATGAGCAGGAGTGGGGGTTTACTGAAAGCCGGCGACTAAAAAAATGCAAATATCTCGGTTAATATTAAAGATAGTTTAAAAAACGTACAATCAACATTTATAGAACATTACAGTTTCAATAAGATTGGTTCTGTACAATTTTTCGATCCGATGCATAATAACGGAGATATTAAGAATTTTTGAAATTCCCCCCTCTAACACCTCCTCACCCCTGTCGCATTTCAGCCATTAACGAAAATTACGACCGCTAGAGCGTTTACCAACAAATATATATATAATTTTGAACGGACCTCATTTTCGTCATCTCTTATGTAGGATCGATGGACATTTAAGAAAACATTCGAAAATCGCGTTAAAAGCACGAAATTTATATATTCATAACAACATTTGTAGGAAATAAATTTTCGACCTGACGTATAATAACGGTGATATGAATATTCAAAATCCCGACCCCATCCCTCAGGCCCGATTTCAGTCGTTAACGAAGTTGGTATTTAGTTTTACATAAAATGTTTGAATATCGACTTAGATAAGAAAGTGAATTCTAAAATTCAATATACGTCCGTTATTAAGAGAAAAGGCAAGAGAACCAGTCTTGATAAAGTTTTAATGCTCTACAATTGGTGTAGTTTTTCGTAAGTCGTATTATATTCGTACTTTATTGTTTTGAGCCGTCAGTAAATCTCAAGTTCTACTCATCGAATTTTGACATAGAAATAGAGGACATATGGGGTTAGATGACATTATTAGTATGCGATACCAGCAGATGGGAAATCTACTAAGTTTACACAGCCTGTGCGCGGCGAACTTTATTAGCAG
Organism: Riptortus pedestris; assembly: GCA_019009955.1. Classification (NCBI taxonomy): domain Eukaryota; kingdom Metazoa; phylum Arthropoda; class Insecta; order Hemiptera; family Alydidae; genus Riptortus; species Riptortus pedestris. The sequence continues at coordinate 83,235,524 of CM032231.1, read as the reverse complement.
ATTTCCCTTAAGGGAAATCAGCTATTGAGGTCGTACTCATGACGCGATTTTCAAAAATGTTCTTCAAACGTCCATCGATCCTACCCAGGAGATGACGAAAATGATGTCCGTTCAAAATTATATATGTATAATAGATAGTTATATTAGATAAATTGATATATGTATAATAGATAGTTATATTAGATAAATTGATTTATGTATAATAGATAGTTATATTAGATAAATTGATATTTAAACGGTCAAGTTCGTTAATGACTGAAATCGGACCAGTGGGAGGGGGACGGATTTTTGAAATTAGGGTGGATATTTGTTATCTATATTGAATATTAACCAAGATATTTGCATTTTATTGAGCGTAACGGTCATGATGAGATCGGCTAGGTTCCGGTGTAGACGTGAGTTTCCGGCTAACCCTCGGAGGAGTTCGGACGTTTCAGTAACTGTTCGGTTCTCGTGAAATTTCTCTATTCTAAAACTTCACGTGGGAAATCTGCTTAGTTTACGCAGCCTCTGGGTGACGGACTTTTTTTTATTATCGACCTTCTGAAGAGTAGCATAACCACGCCCTACATCGCACGACCATCGGTTAAGTAATTATCTGTCAACCCTTTTACTGACAGGTGTATTAATTTAAAGGATATTGACTACGTTAATTATTTTAATGTAACTTCAGAGTGATACTCTAGTTAAAATAATGGTCGTTCAAGTAAATAACTACATAAAATGGGACTTGAATAATTAAACATTATAATTCCAAGAAGCACACAGATCGAGCGGTAGCAGTCCATGAAATACCAGTCTTCACTACTACTGGCATGGATGAAAGACAGCTTTGGGCTCTTCCTGTAAGTTGCATATTGGTAACCATTTTAAAGAGGACTGCTGCTTTGGTTTGTCTATGAATTTTATGTTTTAGCAGATTTCCCTTAAGGGAAATCAGCTATTGAGGTTGTACTCATGACGGAATTTTCGACATTTTTCTTCAAATGTCCATCGATCCTACCTAGTAGATGACGAAAATTAGGTCCGTTCAAAACTGTATATATATATCTATCTATATATATATATATATATATATATATATATATATATATATATATATATATATATATATTTGTCTGTTACCGCTCTAGCGGTCGCAATTTTTGTTTAATCCTTACCAAACTTCATATTTAAGCGTTTTATGTAAAAAGAAAGATCAAGTTCGTTAACGGCTGAAATCGGACCAGTGGGAGGGGGGGTTTAGAGGGGAGGATTTTCGAAAATTCGAAATATCTCCGTTACTATACGTCGGATCGAAAAATTATACAGAATCAATCTTATTACAAATTAAATTTACTATAAATAGTGTTATATACATTTATTCTCTATCTTGAATATTAACCGAGATATTTGCATTTTTCAGTTTTCACCAAACCGCCACTTCTACTCATGTTACGTAAACAATACTCTGATACATAATACATCACATTATTGGAAGTTTAAATACCAAAAATTGTATTCAAGAGACCTTTATTATACGAGATACATGCAAATATGCACTGGTGACTCCCCCCCCCCATCTTAAAGTTTTGGACTACTAAAATTTTATTGATTGAGATAACAATTATTCTGACTCATTATTAATTACACTAGTAGATATAGTAAATAGTTCTCAATAAAATTAATGTGTTATATTCTGATATATTTCAGTAATTGTTTTTCTTTCCGGTGTGAGGCGGGACCAGTTTGTTTACATTTCTAACCTAACGCTTCCTGTCGGCAGGCTATTGAAATTGGATGAAACATTTTTATTTCTGTTTGTATTTATTCACGGTGTTGTGTTAGCAGTATGTATATTTATCTATTACTAAACTTCACGAGGGAAATCTGCTTAGTTTACGCAGCCTCTGCGTGGCGGACTTTTTTAACTACAGTTTCTCCTAAAGTTAATTTTGTGGGCTTTCATATGCATTTTACTGCCAGACTTAGGGTCAGATTTATTACTAGATAAACTTCATGGGTTTCAGACTGAGGCATTGGTTGTGTTCAATGAGAATTAAGAAACAGAATATAAAAGCAAAAGTGCGTTAGATTTCGTTAACTATAGATTTTCTTGGAAATTTATTTATGATATTAGAGAGAGTGGCAAAATCCTAAAAAAAAAAAATGAGCCTTTATGATTCACCTTCAATTGTTTCCCGTGAAAATTACACAGCTAATGTCATTCCTGGCAGGGCCTATTTCATGTCTCCCACATTTTCAATTTGTAGCCAGTTCTTTCGAAAAGCATTTCCGAATTTCAGGACCACGCCTTAAAGATTGGGTAGTAGTTGAGGCAGAATTGTAGGATGAAACTGAGATCATTTCTGTTATCAACGAGGGGAACCCGCCCAAAGATATGGAAGGACAGGAGGAAGCAGATCAGTAGGAAGTCCAAGGCAAAACTGGCTGAATGACCCGAAGGAGAACATGCGGAGATTTTGCATTTCTGATTAGAAAAGCTTGGTTGGGAATGGCGAGAAATGGCAAAGCATAGAACAGGCTGAGGCCACAGATCCTTCAAGTAGGTGCTGTACCTCCCTGGTAGGTAAGCAAAGAATGGTAATGGATGTTTGAAGTTGGCCAAAAAAAATATTGTAAACTAGCTGTACCCTGCGCGCGTTGCTACACCACTAACTAAAATACTAAATTACAATAAAGATTTATATAACAAAACTTACTCCAAATATCAAATTAAACATATTAGCAGATTTCCCTCAAGGGAAATCAGCTATTGAGGTTGTACTCATGACGGAATTTTCGAATGTTTTCTTCAAATGTCCATCGATTCTACCTAGGAGATGACGAAAATGAGGTCCGTTCAAAACTTATCTATCTATATATATATAAAATTGTAACCTCTGTCTGTACATTGATTTTATTCGCGAAATTTCACGATAACTTTTCCTTTCACATGTCCTAGGCACCATAACTGCAATTTGTTTTTTTGGTGTCTTGTTATATTTAGTTTGTTTGTTATGTTCACGCATAAACGGCTGAACCGAATTTTATGAAACTTGGTATGTATATTACTACTAATCCAACTTAGACTTTAGGCTATATTAAAATTCTCTGAAACGAACAGAGTGGGGGGTTATAAGAGGAGGCCTGAAATTTAAAAATAGCGATATTTTCGTTTTCTATTGGTTTTTCGGCAAATACATAACAAAATCTTATTTTGTTATTTAGAGTTAATTTTGTTATATACACTTTTGTTGTTATATACCTAAGTATAAATCAGTCTATACGCTAACACTATAGCGAGAAGTCAATAATTTTATTTCGTACAAGGGACTCAACCGAACTAAATAAAATTCGATATGTGTATTAGCACTAACGCTTTCATTATAATAAGCCATACCAACATGTCTATGGACAGGCAGGAGTGGGGGTTAGTTACGCAGCCTGAATAAAATAGCGACTTTTTCGTTTCCTATGTGTTTTCCGCAAAAACATAACAAAAGTTGTTTATTTTGTTATTTGGAGTAATTTTTGTTATATACACTTTTGTCGTATACCTAAGTATAAATATATACGTTAAAACTTTAGCGGGCAACGGCTGAAACCGAGTTTCGTTGATTTCAAAACTCGTATGTCAATTAGCATTTTTCTTCTATAATTATAAGTTATATTACAATTTTTGGGTTTCGAACGGGAGGGGGGTTATAAGGGAGGCCTGAAATAAAAATTCACTATATTTACATGTATAAGAGACGGGAAATATAAAAATATCAAAGACTGTGAAGCACGTTTACGAACAAATAAATAGCTTAGCAAATATCACGGCAAAGATGGGTATCAACCCTAAACACTGGCACGGGTAAATGTTTAAAATATTGTGCAATGTAAAGCCTGCTAAAAAATACCATCCATTCTACCTCAAATGAATTCCGGGCGAAACTGTATATACATATATATATATGTATATATATATATATATATATATATATAATATATATATATATATATATATATATATCAATTTGTCTGTACTGCTCTAATATTTGTTTGATCGTTACCAAACTCGATATTTGGTCGTTTTATGTAAAAAGAAAGATCAAGTTCGTTAACGGCTGAAATCGGACCTGTGGGAGGGGGGGTTTAGAGGAGAGGATTTTCGAAAATTCGAAATATCTCCGTTACCATATGTCGGAACGAAAAAATGTATAGGACCAATCTTTTTGCAAATTAAATTTACTATAAATATTGTTATATACATTTATTCCCTATCTTGAATATTAACCGAGATATTTGCATTTTTATTTTGCTAACGTCGGCTATGTTCGGACTTTCCCGCCAAAAGCTCTGGCGGCCGTTTCCATAACTATTCGTCCCTCGTGAATAGGTTTAGGTTACTACAGTTGTTATTAGGCAGATTTCTCTATTGTAAAACTTCACGTGGGAAATCTGCTTAGTTTACGCAGCCCCTGCGTGACGGACTTTTTTTTTAACTACAGGCCACCCTTATAACCCCCACTCCTGTTCGTACCTCGAAATTTTAATATAGCTTATATCAGGGAGATGTTAATACCAAATCACATACCGAGTTTCGTTTAGTTCCGTTGTGTCTTTCATGTCATATAAAATTGTTGGCTCCCCTATATTGTTCAGCCTATATACGTTCGCCCAAAAAACAATAGGAAACAAAATAAGACGATTTTTTAATTCATGTCTCCCTAACAACCCCCACTCCTGTTCGTTCTTAAAAATGTTAATATAGCTTATAGTCAAGTTTCGTTGATTTCGATTTAGTCTTTCGTGTCCTATAACATTTTTGACCCCGTCTATAGTTTTTGTATATACTTCGTTAAACGGCAAAAGCGCATATTAACAAAAGTTACTTTAAATAACAAAACAAACAACTTTTGTAATATGTACGATTGCCGAAAAATGAATAGATTACGAAATATCGCGGTTTTATATTTCACACCACCCTTATAACCCCCACTCCTGTTCGTACCTCGAAATTTTAATATACATAGCTATAAAGAACATACAGACAAACCTTCATTTTTATATACATATAGATAAATAAATAATTATGAAAAATTTCTCATTCAAATAAATATTAAAGCTACATATTTCAACTACTCATTGCGATTCGACTTTTTTTATATACTAATTACTAATATTGCATGGTTAATTTCTAATGCCACGCATTCGTAAATGCACTAGTATTAAAAACCCTGAAGAAACTATAACTTAGTTTATCACTGATACACAATTTATTGAATAGTATGTTTGCATTCATGTTTCAGAGACAAAAGGCTAAGAAATCTGCTGAACCTGAGAGGCTTTTCACGCTGTTCAAACCATTGCTAATGACCCTCCAGTTGATGGGGCGCTTCCCACTTCTATTACATTCGGAAGGTTGTATTGATTATATATAAAAGTTTATTTTATATAGATTGTCACTCAAGTATTACCCATTCACACACACGTACGCGCTCACACTTAGAACTGTATAACTCTGTTAGAGACCACAATTTATTTAAGAATAACAGTGACTCGAAAAAAAAAATAATATGATTCACACAAGAAAATAAAGAGAAGAGAAGGTCCACAACTCTAATCTGGTACTCCCGTCCCAATTAGCCTTAGTTGCAAAAAGTGGACGTTAATTAATAATGTAATTTAATCTGGTACTAATAAACGAGTTTTACTTTCTTGTACGAAGTAGACTAATCATTTTTGTCGCGAAAACAATGTTTAGGTTCTCAAACTTCAAAGGTTCTATATTATATAATAAGTAAATTGAGTTTTATGACATTTTTCGATCCGATGGACTGAAACAGTGATATTGTATGTTACATCAAATATCATTTAAATGAATTGCAAAGAAACATTTTGTTTGTTTAATTTAATACAATGTGGTGCCCAAGAGACATTGTTTGGAGTAGGGGTTCTATTGAAAGATAAGGAAAGTGGCGGCCAGTGGGACCACTAGTCAGAGCCAAGATATTCTTCCAAACTTGCGAGCAAACCTGCTTCCCCCAAAAAAGTCCGTCACGCAGGGGCTGCGTAAACTAAGCAGATTTCCCACGTGAAAACGGACGAAATCGAAATCAACGAAACTCAGTATTTTTGACTGTAAGCTATATTAACATTTTTAAGGACGAACAGGAGTGGGGGTTGTTAGGGAGGCATGAATTGAAAAATCGTCTTATTTCGTTTCCTATTATTTTTTGGGCGAACGTGAACATAACAAAAAAAAAGTCCGTCACGCAGGGGCTGCGTAAACTAAGCAGATTTTCCACGTGAAGTTTTACAATAGAGAAATCTGCCTAATAACAACAGTAGTAGTAATGAAACTCTAAACCTATTCACGAGGGACGATTAGTGACGAAATCGGCTGCCCTAGCTCTCGACGGAATGTCCCGAACATAGCCGACCACACGCACAATAAAAATGCAAATATCTCGCTTAATTTTCAAGATACAGAATAAATGTATAGTACAATATTTATAGTAAATTCAATTTGCAATAAGATTGATTCTATACAATTTTTCGATCCAAGGTATAGTAACGAAAATATTTCGAATTATCGAAATTCCCCCTCTAACCCCCCCCCTCCCACTGGTCCGATTTCAGCCGTTAACGAACTTGATCTTTTTTTTACATAAAACGACTAAATGTCGAGTTTGGTACTGATCAAACAAAAATTGCGACCGCTAGAGCGGTAACAGACAAATATATATATATAGATATATACAGTTTTGAACGGACCTCGTTTTCGTCATCTACTAGATAGGATCGATGGACATTTGAAGAAAAAATTCGAAAATTCCGTCATGAGTACAACCTCAATAGCCTGAAGGGAAGTCTGCTAAAAGGGAAGAGTGTGTTATAGTTGATTTCCCTTCAGGGAATCCCTATGATAATTGTTTATGTTCAAAAATAAGCGGAGCAAGTCCAAAACAGTTTCAAGAACAGGCAGTTGGACAAGCCGGCAGCTATACAGGGTAAGGGCTTCGGAGTGTGGAATTCTCTTTGATCTTTCCTATATATTAGCAAATTTCCCTTAAGGAAAATCAGTTATTGAGGTCGTACTCATGACGCTATTTTCGAAAAAGTTCTTCAAATGTCTATCGATCCTACCTAGGAGATGATGAAAATGAGGTCCGTTCTAAACTATATATATATATATATATATATATTTGTCTGTTAACATTCTAGCGGCTGCAATCTTTGTTTAATCGTCACTAAACTCGGTATTTAACGTTTTATGTAAAAAGGAAGATCAAGTTCGTTAACGGCTGAAATCGGACTAGTGGGAGGCGAGGTTTAGAGGAGGGAATTTCAAAAATTCGAAATATCTCCGTTACCATACGTCGGACCGTTTAATTGTATAAAAACAATCTTATTGTAAATTAAATGTATTATAAATATTGTTATATACATTCATTCTCTATCTTGAATATTAACCGAGGTATTTACAATTTTATTAAGTGTGTGCGGATAACAGACGAGATGAGATCGGCTAAGGTCGGTTCTATTCGTTTCCTCTGAAAGCTAATTACGCCGTTTCCGTAACTGTTCGGCTCTCGTATGGAGATTTCTCTATTGTAAAACTTCACGTGGGAAATCTACTTAGTTAGTAGGCAGCCCCTGCATGATGTACTTTTAGCAGATTTCCCTTAAGGGAAATCAGCTATTGAGGTCGTACTCATGACGGAATTTTCAAAGTTTTTCTTCAAATGTCCATCGATCCTACCCAGGAGATGACGAAAATGAGCTCCGTTCAAAACTGTATATATATATATATATATATGTCTGTTACCGCTCTAGCGGTCGCAATTATTGTTTAATCTTTACCAAGCTCGATATTTATCGTTTTATGTAAAAAGAAAGATCAAGTTCGTTAATGGCTGAAATCGGACCAGTGGGAGGGGGGGGGGTTTAGAGGGAAGGATTTTCGAAAATTCGAAATACTACTACTATACGTCGGATCGAAAAATATTACAGAATCAATCTTATTGCAAATTAAAGTTACTATAAATATTGTTCTATATATTTATTCTGCATCTTGAATATTAACTGAGATATTTGCATTTGTATTCTGCATGTGCTCGGCAGCAGTGACTATGTTCGGACTTTCCGCCGTGAGCTCTGGCGGCCGTTTTCGTAACTATTCGTCCCTCATGAATAGGTTTAGAGGTTTCTTACTACTACAGCTGTTATTAGGCAGATTTCTCTATTGTAAAACTTCACGTGGGAAATCTGCTTAGTTTACGCAGCCCCTGCGTGACGGACTTTTTATTCTTGTTACAGTCTCTTGCATAAGGAAACGAGAAACCACTCCGTAGGGCCCTTCCATTGTTCCCCTCGTGAAAATCATGTCTTTCTGCCCAGAAAAAGCACTAACAAAGCGTAGCCAATTGACACAGCTGCCAGTGTTTACGTAGCAGCCATGTCCTCTTCTACTATATTCTTCAGAAATAGCATTGACAATATGCCCCCTCCCCAACCAGATCCTAAAACAAGCTCAACCCTCTTTCGCTAGAGATGGTTGCCGCAGAGAAAGAAATGTCGCAATTTAGCGTTAGTAAAAGTGAGGACATGACCACTAAAGCAAAAATTGGTAATTGTTTTAGAATTAAATTGATATATTTAACATTTATTAATTACCTTAAACTGTGTTAATTAATCCAATTGTAGGTGTTGTAATTTACCTCTGACAGTTAAACATGTACTGACTGACTGCAGGCAACGCAATTACTTACAGATACCACAAAATTTACATGAATTACTGGCAAAGGGGAGTCCATACATAGATAATATTCTGGAACATTTAAAGACTATACACTTCCATTCAAAAATTTGAACAAGTGATATATTTTTAATAAAAGTTTTACATTTTTACTTTTGCAACATTTTTGGATGTAAGCTTTCTTTTTAGTTTACAAACACAAATATTTAAAATTCGCAATCGTTATATTTTATCTTATTGTTATTATATTGGTGTAGTACTTCTGCTTATTTTTACATTTGAATATTTTCTATTAGTTCCCTTATGCATTTAATTATTATTATATTTTAAAATAATTTTAACCTGTCATATTATTTATTTGTAAACAATTTTTATACTTTGTTTAGTTTCGCCTTTTTTTTGTATTTTTTTTTAGTTTGGTTGTACTGTTATTTTTGTTAAGTATCTTCGTTATTTTCTACGGGTATTTCGGCATTTTGTTATTTTTTCTTGGTTTCTATTTCTGTGATTTGTTGTTATCTATTAGTTTTTTGTGTGTGTTTGTTGTTCTTTTTTGTTTTCTATTTTTTTTTTTTGTATTCCTATTCTATTAGTTTTTTTCTATTTTTATCTTATATCTATGATATTTTGTTTTTGTTTAAAGGAATATCACCTTAATTGCGAAGCTCGTAAATATATAAATAAATAAGTAGTCCAATTTTATGTTGCAGGTATTGCTGATTTCCAGTATTTCTCAATCGTAACGATATATACTGTATTAATATATTTGATGCAAGTTTATCTTTCTGTAATGTACATAATAAAAGTTGCGGACTGGAAAGAGAAAAATAAAACCGATGGATTTCTTTGGATTAATATTTTACTTGCTTCTTTGCATAATATTGTTGTACCTTTTACCTTTTGGATGGACAGTTTCAACTTTTCCAAATACTTTAGGCTTTGGGATGAATACCAGGTAATCATCTGAAACAGGAACGTATTATTAAAAATGCAATTTTATTTATATTTGGAATTAAATATTACCTCCTTATATCAAGGGCACGATTTCAGTTTTTTAACCGCGGGAAGTTCATCCTGGGGGGGGGGGGATTTTTTTTTAGGCCCAAAGTAGGCAAAATTAACGAAGAATTAAGTAAGTGTCGTTCTTTAAGAATTATATTATATTAAGATTTTCCCATCGCTTATAAATTATTTAGGTCTTTTCCTGGTAATTAGGATATATATATATATATATATATATATATATATATATATATATATATACATATATATATAATTATTACAAATTTCGAATCCCATTTATTTAAAGTCTAATGAATATAACTACTCATTAGATTGCTTGCCCATTGTTTGAGTGCAAAATGTTAATACCATTTTCTTTTAATTTAGGACGCTTACAAACAAATAATGAAGACACGTCTAAAATTTCAATATGCAAAATGGATTAAACTTGGTATAATCATCGTTTTGCTTCAGATGATGTTGTCCTGTTATTTCTTGGCAAGGTATTTTCCATTTGGACAATCCAGTTTTGATTTTTGCTTAACATTTTTGCCCATATTGTACGCCTTTTGGATAGTTAATGGAATTTGGTTAATTTTTCTTAAAGAAATACGGAAAACATTGGAGAAGATCAGCGAAAGGATAATCCAGGTAAATCATGTTTCAATTTAAACTCTGTAGTATGCCTTTTTACTCAACATGCTATTTATGAAAAAATCAAATGCTGTACTCCACAGGTTTGTTAAGTTGATAGAGCACCACCTCTTAGATAATAAATAACAACTGTGAAAACTAAGCAGACTTCCCACATGGCGGTACGACACACTTCTCGCCATGTATTTTCTAAGCAAAAATCAAATGAGTAAAAGTGGGAGTTTATTGAAGACTGAAAACAACAAATTACCAGTAACTCGCTTAATAATTGAGTTATATTGATACTGTATAGAAAAACAATTGTATAACAAGGTTGGCTATATAACATTTTTGGATACTATTCATAATAATGGAGATATGTAGAATTTTTAAATCCTCCCCTCTCTAGGCTTGACCAAAAATGAACTTTAGTTCAGAATGAAACAGAGTTAAATCTCAATCTTATATAAAGTCCGTCACGCAGGGGCTGCTTAAACTAAGCAGATTTCCCACGTGAAGTTTTACAATAGAGAAATCTGCCTAATAACAACTGTAGTAGTAAGAAACCTCTAAACCTATTCACGAGGGACGAATAGTTATGGAAACGGCCGCCAGAGCTCTCGGCGGAAAGTCCGAACATAGCCACTCCTGGCGACCACACGCAGAATACAAATGCAAATATCTCGGTTAATATTCAAGATACAGAATAAATGTATAGAACAATATTTAAAGTAAATTTAATTTTCAATAAGATTTATTCTATACAATTTTTCGATCCGATACATAATAACGGAGATATATTGAATTTTCAAAAATCCCCCCCTCCCACTGGTCCGATTTCAGCCATTATCGAACTTGATCTTCCTTTTTACATAAAATGATTAAATTCCGAGTTTGGTAACGATCGAAGCAAAATTGCGACCGCTAGAGCGTTAACAGACAAATATATATAAAATTTTGAACGGACCTCATTTTCGTCATCTCCTGGGTAGGATCGATGGACATTTGAAGAAATTTTTCGAAACTCGCATCATGAGTACGACCTCAATAGCTGATTTCCCTTGAGGGAAATCTGCTAATAAAAATGAATGTTTGTATGTATGTCCTTTATAGACTCGTAAACGGCTGAACCGAATTTTATGAAACTTGGTATGTATATTACTACTAACTCAGGCTAGGTTTCTGGCTATATTAGTATTCTCTGAGACGAACAGGAGTGGGGGTTATAAGGGAGGCCTGTAATTAAAAATAGCGATATTTCGTTTCCTATTGGTTTTTCGGCAAATATGCACATAACAAAAGTTGTTTATTTTGTTATTTAGAGTAACTTTTGTATTGTACCCTTTTGTCTTATACCGAAGTATAAATGAGTTATACGGTAAAAACTATAGTGAGAGTCAACAATTTTATATGGACCAAAAGACTCAACCGAACTAAACGAAATTCCGTATGTGATTTGGTATTAACACCTCACTGATTATAAGTTATATTAAAATTTCCAGGTACGAACAGGAATGGGGGTTGTAAGGAAGGCCTGAAATTAAAAATAGCGATATTTCGTTTCCTATTGGTTTTTCGGCAATTATGCACATAACATAAGTTGTTTATTTTGTTATTTAAAGTAACTTTTGACATATGGAATTTTTCCATATAACGAAGTATAAATGAGGTATACACGAAAACCTATAGAAGGGGTCAACAATGTTATGGGACTCTTAAGACTAAATCGAAACTCCGTATTTTTGACAATAAGCACTATTATCATTTTTAGGAACGATGATCCTACCCCTGTGGGTTGTTAGGGAGGCATGAAATGAAAAATTATCATACGTTTCCTATTTATTTATTTATTTTTTTTTGGGGGGGGGGCGTGCACATGACAAAATACGTTTTGTTATAGTCATCAATGCGTATCCATGTATGAATTTATTCAACTTAGTACCTCGGTGGATTAATACACTTTGCTTACTTTAACAGCCATTATCAGGTTGAATGAAGACCAGAGTATATTGTCGTGCCCCCCCCCCTATTTCCCACACATTAAGTGATCAGAAATGTCAGTTTCTCCTTAAATGTATTTAATAATTTATTTAATTAATATAGGAAAATGAATACAACAAACGCTTTTCTATTGTGAAGATAATGTATTAAGAATTATTAACATAAGTTAATGTAAACAAAACTGATATCTTAAAAGTCCGTCATATAACACATTAATTTTATTGAGAACTATTTACTATATATAGTCCAAAACTTTAAGATGTGGGGGGGGAGTCACCAGTGCATGTTTGCATGTCTCTCGTATAATAAAGGTCTCTTGAATACAATTTTTGGTATTTAAACTTCCAATAATGTGATTTATTATGTATCAGAGTATTGTTTACGTAACATGAGTAGAAGTGGCGATTTGGGGAAAACTGAAAAAGGCAAATATCTCGGTTAATATTCAAGATAGAGAATAAATGTTAATTTTTCGATCCAACGTATAGTAACGGAGATATTACGAATTTTCGAAAATCCTCCCCTCTAAACCCCCCCTCCCACTGGTCCGATTTCAGCCGTTAACGTACTTGATCTTTCTTTTAGAGCGGTAACAGACAAATATATAGATAGATATATATATATATATATATATATAGATATATATATACAGTTTTGAACGGACCTCATTTTCGTCATCTACTAGGTAGGATCGATGGACATTTGAAGAAAAATGTCGAAAATTCCGTCATGAGTACAACCTCAATAGCTGATTTCCCTTAAGGGAAATCTGCTAAAAAAGTGGGATGTTTGTTGGCAGCAAGTGAGTGTAGGGAGGAGAGTGTGGGACACTTCCTTTCTGTCCTCTCGCTGCTAACCTTATATTTCAGTGAGTTGTTTAAGCTATTAATTAATTAATTATTTTAATCTATCGATTAATTATTTTAATAGATTATAGTATTAACCATAAGGATATAGGCTAACTGTAAATTCATAAAACAGAAGATATTCAATGAAAAGATGACACAATATTTATGCCACTCGAATAATTACTGCAGAACAAGACAAGAAACTCCACTGTAGGAAGGGGGGGGGGGTCTCCATTATTATGGAGTCGGATTGAAAAATATGATATAATCAATCTTGATAAATTTTTAATTTTCTACAATTCTTTATAAAAAAATTTTCTTCTCAATTCGAATATTAAGCGAGTTATTTCTAGTTTTATGTTTCCAGGCTTTAGTAATTCCCCCCTTCTCATAGCCTGTTGATTACTTCAAGTAACTGAGTCAATAAAATCTCAAGTCAGATATACATATCAGTTTTTATATGCTTAAGCTTCTTACTACGAGAACATAGGGAATAGAGGATGACATAAGATGTGTGTCATTCGAGCGGTGGGAATTCAGCTATTGAGCTTGTACGCAAGACGCGATTTTCGAAAAATTTCTTGAAATGTCCATCGATCCTACCTAGTAATTGACGAAAATGAGTTCCGTTCAAAATGATATATAATATTTTGTCTGTTACCGCTCATTATTTGTCTTAACATTACCAAACTCGGTGTATACTCGTTTTATGTAAAAAGAAAGATCAAGTTGGGTAATAAGGGGGGGGGGGGGGTTAGAGTAGGAGAATTTTGAAAAACGAAATATCTCCTTTACTATACTCGGACCGAAAAAGTATATTTTGTGAAACACGAGCAAAAATGTTGTGATGACGTAATCAATTAAGACCTTTCCTTCTTTGCTTGAAAATGTTTATTTTATCTATACCATACTCCATATTTAACAGTTTCCATTAATATTTATGATAGAGAAAATATGTATATAACAATATTTATAAATATTTTAATTTTCAATAACATTGGTTATGTACAATTTTTTGATCTGACATAATAACGGAGATATTTCAAATTTTCGGATCCCCCCCTCCCCCTAGCTAGATTTTATCCATTTACGAACTTGATCTTTAGTTTTACATGAAAAGCTTATATATCAAATATGGTAACAATATGACAACAATTGCGACCCCTAGATCCGTAGGAAACACATGTGTGTATATATAAACTTTTGAACGGACCTTATTTTTGTCATGTTCTAGGTAGGATGGATGGACATTTCAGAAAATGTTTCGAACATTATGAGAAAAACCTGAATAGCTTATTTCCCCTAAGGGAAATCTCTGAACAGACATGTTTTATTTCCACAAGGTGCCCTTCATTGACTTTAATGATTATTATTAATAACTAAAATATATTCCCAATATTCTTGGGACCTAAAAAACAACCTCTGTTTACACATTTCCTACATAAAGAACTTTTCAATAGGAACAAGTGAGCAAATGGATAAGAACCATTCCTAACATAACATATAATATATTTTAGAACTAATAATTCTGTAAGTTGATGCATTTTAGAAATTATAAAGTAAAAAAAAAAAAAGTAATACATAGATAGATGTACAGGTACCCTCTTTTAACATGTTATATTACTGACATACTTCAATTAGTTAAAAGAGTTTTGTAAGTGTCTTCTTAATTAATTCTTTTTTATGCTTGTTTATCACTAGGTCTCTCTATTCCTTGGTAGAGAGCCTACAGAAAAATTATTTTAATGTAGAATTATACAACATGTATTTCATTAATTATCATTTTTAGTGTGATGTAGATGGGCAGGAGGCAGGAGAGTTAAGGAGGCTATGGATGAAATTGGCAAAATTATTAAAAGGCTTGGGAGAGACTTTAGGCAACACGACAATTGCTTTTGGAATCAGCAATTATATTAACTCTATTTGTACAGTTGCCAGCTTTGTAGTATGTTTAGCTCCCTGCTCCGAGATGAACTCCTCCTCCCTACAAGTGGTGATACTTACAATAGCCTACTTTTTTGGATGGGTGTATTTTCTTGAAACAATAAGCCGGACAACAGATACTGTAAGTAGTTTAGTTAATAATGTGACAATTATTTTGTTTACTTCCTTTCGAATGAGAACTAAGCTGATTCCTCGACTACAATAACGCTATTCTCCATACCTTTTGTTTCACTATTTGTTGAAAGTTTTAAATTAATATTCTTATTTCTAGACTTGGCAATCCTACACAGAATCGTTCTTTTTATTGACAAAACTACTCACTTCCTACATACTCCTCAAACACATTTTTCCTATCCAAAACTTCTGAAGTTTGGATTCCAATCCGAACACTCTAAGCTCTGTAATGAACTATTGAGTTGTTCAGTTTGTCTACTAATCCACTGAGTAAAAAGAACAATAAACATTTCATGTTCTAGACATTGCACTAACATTAGACTGATTTTAGCTCTTAGGCATGATCACTTTTTTTTTAGAACTCTCATTCTTATTAGCTCAGGATGTTTCCCTGAAGAGGTAGTTAAAAGCTGCAAAACACGGAAGACTGAATTTGTTAATAAATGAATGTTAGAAAACAAATTATTAAAATAACATTTTAATAGGAGTATATAAAGTGAGAATAAAACATCTACTGATGAAAGTAACACTTTTTTTCCAGGTTGGGAAGAAGTTTTCTGCAGTTTTACTCAAAATAAACTTTGAATTGAGGTCTCCACTTTACCAGAGAGAGGTATGTATCGATATAAATTTACATACGTTTGAAAGAATTTAAATCTTAATGTTTTAAAATAATTGTTAATGAGTGTTTTATTATAAACACAAATTTAACTCAGGTTCAAATTAAACTTCAACATATTAATTGCTCAAGTGTTCATCATAGTCTCTCAAGTATTCAACTCTAGTAAGTTGAAATCTTCAACATATGTGTTATTTATACTACAAGCACAGTGACATTTTAAAAATTGTAATAAATTATGTACAATTTACCGAAATAGTGAAGGCAAACATTTTTAACAAATTTTAGAGAATGACAATAAGAAATGCAGAGTGTCTTCAGATATTTATTATTAATGTTATTCCTATAATTAATTTACTACTGTATGGAAAACAAAAAGAAACCAAGGAAGAGAAAATCTTTACCGACTCAAAAGTTACTACAATTTCGGTTTTTGGGAATTTTCAATGGCATTATCAGTTTTCTCTCTCTCTCTCCCCCTCCCTCTCTCTCTCTCTCTCTCTCTCTCCCTCTCCCCCCCCCATGAATTTTGTTCTACTAATTTTTTTATCTTACGCATTGGAACGGAGATATCTGTTGTGTGTGATAAGGTGCCATGGCTTTCAACTCCAGCGACTTCTCGTATATATACCCCCCAGTTCTTATAAGACTTAGTTTGGAATAAAGCCTCAGGTAGAAGTTGGCAGAAAACATGCACCATAAAATTTGTATCAATCTGGAAGGCATTGGAAATGAAAGCCATGGCTCCACATCTCACACAACAGACAAGGCTGAGTATGGAAGTCTAAATCATCATGACATAGATTATTACATCAAATCTTTCTAATGAAATAATTGTAAATAAAATGCATCAAAACATTTTGTATATTTAATTTAATAGGGCATTGTGTGATGCCCACATCAGATTTTTTTTCAAATATCCCATAAATAATCTTCCAGAGAGCACGAAACCTTAACATTGCCACTAATAAAATGATGTTAATTACTGGCAGCATTATAATAGTAAGTACTGAGAGTATAATAAGTCCAGGAAACTGTGAAGACATTTTTAAAATAAACACATTGGTCAATAGAGTGTTTGTCCGTATGACCTGCTCCTAAAACAAATTGTTGATATTTATGTACATATTTTAATCAGTTGACAAATCTAATCAGATTTGTTGTCAGATTCCAATGCATAGTAAGATTTCTAGACATGCATAGTTATTTATTGTCTATCTATATCAAAATATATTCATACATTGTTCTATCTTATTTTAAAAAATATGTTAATCCCATGACTTCTATTTTCAGCACTTCCTAATTTACTTTCAAAATGATTTTCTTATTACAGATTCGACTATTGCTTCTGACGTTAGACATATATCCTCCAAAGATTTGTATGAAAGGAATGTTTATAGCTGACAGGAACCTTACAAGAAAAGTAAATTTAAATTAATAACTTTCATGTTACTTATCCCTCAGTGATAATTTATTCGTACCCTCGTCTGTTGCAGCTGATAAAGTCAATGTTGACTTACATTATAATACTTCTGCAGTCAGTACCACAAAGAAAAATGAAATAAAATTTCATTCTCTGTGAGGAAAAAAACATGTTCTAGACACCTAACCTAGCTAAATTATTGTAAATATTTTTAAAAGATGTATAAATAAAATATATAAAGTTTATATTATTTTTTTATGTACTCATATTAACCATCTGTACTTAGTAATAGCTTTTCATTACAGTTAAATTGAAAAAACTGATCCATAAATGAAATTCTATATCTAATAACAACAAATTTTTCCTCCAGCTTGATTATTAACTAAGTTATATGCATTTTCGTTTTCAGTCTTCTGTAAACACCTACTCAATACAATTTTCATTTTGAGCCAAAAAACATATGTCCAGCTTCAATTTCAAGTCCTTTTTACACAGTCTTTACTGGAAACAGAGAATAGATGGTTTCAGACCAGCAGCGGGCCCAAACAGTTTGTGGAAATTTGCCTAGTTTGCAGAGCATCTGTATGGATCTAATTACTATTTTGTATATCAATAACTTAGCTTTCTTTCCTCAAGAGGTTGTAAAAGCAGGGAAATCTCTTAACAATAGGTGTATTCTCTAGAAGGCATACAGCATGTAGCTTATAACCATTCTACGTTTAAAACTACTGTCACTCCCAGATTCCTAATATATGTAAAAGTAAGTGACCTTGTTTTGAAGAAAATAGATGACTCTCAAAATGCAGGGATGCTGTACAGTGATCTAAGAATCAATCTTCCAGCAGGTAATCAGTAATGGCATATTGAAAAACACGATGCTTCTTGAATGATTTCTTAAACACATCCAATAACCATTGACTTTTAAAAAATAATTTAATATTTTTTTCCTTAAGTAAATATAAATGATAAAATCTCAGGGAGACATGGGCCATAATTTAGTTTCTTTAATTTATATTAAAGGGATAATGAGTAGAGACAAAAATAAAATAGAAGTATCGTTTTATTAAGCCCTATGTACAACATTAAAAATTATAATTGAAAATAAAAAGCATTTATTTAAATAATAATAATATTAACCACATTAATACGATGGACAAGTATGTAATATTTATTAAAACATGAACTAAAAGAAACTATTAACATAGCCGCTACCCATAGGCTTATCTATTTTCAATATTCTAAAAATTTCTAATAGACATTTTCTACACGATCAATTAATGTGCTTGCGTTTCATAGCATTTTGTACTTATAAATAGCTTAATACACAACCAACCACTGTATAAATAATCATATTTTAATCCAAGAGAACAAATTTATTCTATAACAAAAATATTTAAAGACACCTTAAAAATAATAATGGTAATCATAACCTTTCTTTGGAACTGCTCGGAATTGAAATTTCATATGATATTTTTTTTTCCATTTTGTTTTTCGAATACTCTAAAAATACATTATAATTTTCACAGTTATCACAATAATGCACCTGTCACAATATACTCGTTCCTTACTTCAATGAGACATTAAAAATAAAATTAATTCTCCCAAGAAAAAAAAAAAAGAAAAAACATAAATAATATATCAAATATAGGAATGTTTTCAGTAATTCAAAAACAATGCTTTTTTCAAAAAATGGCTCAAAAAAATTGTTAGCACATATCCAGTGAAATATAAAGAAATCACATATTAATGTAACTATCACAGAGAAAAATAACTTTTAAATATTTGATTTCGTGAAATGAATTACATTGTATAATTAATTTTAAACACTAAAAATTATTATTCCTATAATAATAAAAAAATAATAATAATCAGTTCAGGATGGATTCTAACCCCAATATAGTTCTATTTTAAAGTATACAAAATGTTTCAAATAAATTAACATGCAAAATACCCTCTACTCTTCCAAATGTAACACAGTTTCAATGCTACAAAGCATACAGCCTTATACTCCATATATATTACAAACATGAAAATTTCATTGAGTTGTAATACAAATAAGATGGAAGGAATAAAAGGTAGAGCATATAATAAAAGAAAAGATATTGGATTCAAATTGTTATTAAACATTTCATGTAAAACCAATAATTGCTAATGTAATGAAGAATTAGTTTTCAGTTCATGCAAGTAACGGTGCATGAATTTTGTAATCAATAGATACACAACGGAAAATTACAGATTTTAACTATGTTCCTACTGTTCCCCGAGTAATGAGTATATTTACCTAAACTCCTTTTATATATGATAAGATGCAGTGATTTCCAGTTTAGGTCTAAACTTTGGACATTAAAAATTTATTTGACCTCAAATGATAACAT
The DNA here is from genome assembly GCA_019009955.1 of Riptortus pedestris. Taxonomy (NCBI): domain Eukaryota; kingdom Metazoa; phylum Arthropoda; class Insecta; order Hemiptera; family Alydidae; genus Riptortus; species Riptortus pedestris. Next base: position 83,215,774 of record CM032231.1, on the reverse strand, counting down.
TCCACAATAGAATCAACAAGGATTTAAATTATAACTATTTAAGGTGTTTTTGACCATTTGAATTATTATATGCTCGTATTAAAAATTTTTGTTTTTATTCTAAATCCGACCTTAACTGCTTTCTGATACATTTTAACATAGGATTTAGTCAATTAATACATACTATAAAGAATACACAATACATCAAATATTTCTATTTTTAAAAGTTCTGTACATGAAAATTACAATATCATTAGCTTAATGAAAAATACAATTTATCCATTTAAAAATGATTAAATTAGTTAATAATAGAGTACATGTTGTTTCCTTATATGTATGGACTGCATATTTTTAATACATAAAAATAAAAATCCAATCTCACTAGTTCATTATTTTGGTTAAAATGTGTCATTACAGTCTTGCATGTCCTGATGAATATACAAGAAAATTATAAGTCAGCTACAAAAAAAATTCAAAAAACATTACTTCCTTGTTTTCTTAACATTTCTTATTAGGGAATACACGATGGTAGGGTGCTTCACTATGGTAGGACAGTCCAATGTATGAGAATAGCCTAACTTTTAGTGGTTTTTCTTTAGAAAAAATAGTTGAGGTTGTATTCATGACGAAGTTACACAAAAATCCCTTCAAATCTTCACGAATCATGGTGAATGAGTTCCAAAAACAACATCACTTTGACTTTTATATAAATATGCATGTATGTATGTATGTTGAAACGTATTTTTGTATTCAAACTTTTAACTGGAAAAGAGTAATGAAGTTTGTTATCGGCCAGAATCAACACGGGGTGGGGGTTATTGTGGTTACAGTAACAAAATTGAAATATCTCTGTTATTTGAATCAGATCGCAAAATTTAATATAACCAATCTAGTAGCAAATTTAATTTACTAGAACTTTGGTTTTATGCAATTTTTTTTTTCATGTCACTAACTCTTAAGGAGATACAAGCCTTTTTATTGGGTTGTCTTTAGAAAATGTAGCTATTGACAGACTTTTATTTTGAGGCCCTTAAATGTCAAATACACTTCAAACTTTTTCAATCATGGGTATATATTTGTTTGTCTGTCAAACCTAATCTTAACTTCGTTAATCAGCGATATCCCTAGACAGAGTGAAAATACTCCAATAACAAATATCTACATATTTATTAAGAGATTCAAAAGATTTTCATAAGTCCTTTTATATCAGTCACAAAAATCTCTACAAATTATGCTCCGTAAAATTTGTTTTTCATACAGACGAAGGTACTTATGATTTTGTGATTCGGTCTCACTATCCAAACTTATATGGATATATACCATATAGAGTCCCATATGATCAGTCAGTGAACTGCACATGCATACTATTCCTCTAAAAAGTTAATTTACTTTGTTTCATTCATATAACTTCAAAACTCTATTTGTAAGATCCTAATCAGCCAATTCCCTATGAAATATAGAAATATTTAAAGCAGCAAACGCAGTAGGAAATTCTGAGAGTATGAACATTTGATGCAAGAGTGCTTTTATATTAAATGCATGAATTGAAAGGCATAGTTCTCCATAAAAATAACAATACTGAAATATTGTTTCTATTTCCTATGTAAGATAAGAATAATAAAATCATTACAATGCCAATACAAATAAAGAGCATGAATATAACAATTACAAATCATTTTAAACTTAAAAGTTACATAAATAATAACAAAAGAGAGAGAGAGGATTGACTGAACAATATTAAACTATAAATAAACCAATTTAATACTAAACCAAAAACTGAATAAAGTCAATCATTAAATATGCTGTGTGCATGTAAACACACAAATTGGTTAATTTTATTCTTTTTGAAGAAAATAATTTACCATACAAATCACAGCTTTGATATTTTTTTTAGAAATTGAATTTAAGTAGTATTTGGCACTAAAAGACATAATAAGAAAATTTCGACACAAATAATATTCATGAATTATTAACTCTTTTGAACATTTTCATTCACAAATGTGCATATAAATGTTTTAATAGAGCCACTAATAAATGCATAAAAATGAGAAAAAGATTTTTCACTTACAGTAATAAAAATAAACAATACATACACCTATATACAAATATAGAACTAATCTTTTTTTTTTTTTTTTTTTTTTGTTAAATCCTAAGTTTCCTGACAATCCAAGGGATGAGCATAAAAAGTTGACACTAAAGAGCTGTCGTAAGGCAATTATATATTCAAAATTTTCATAGAAAAAATCAATTGCAATATAAATATAATGATAATGATTCCTTATTTAATTTTGTAAGGTCATTTGCTAATAATGTTAGAAAAATCGATCATAATTATTTGATTTTGAACATCCATCCATTTTAAGTGCATACATTTTTAAATTTACTTCAACAGGTTTCAAGTGCTTTTAGTTTGTAACAAGTCCCAGGGGAAGAGTTACTTTGTAAAATTCCTATGATTCATAAAATAAACCAAGAAACAAATGGATCACTTACAAAGCCTGAGATATTTAGATTTTAATCATGCTTATTAATGTGGAATTAATGATAGTGAAACTCATATTTATATCGGGATTAAATCAGAGTAAGTCAATGACATAGAATACTAGTAATTTGGGTTATTTAGATTAACAGCATTTGGATGCTTAGACCAGTGTTGGGCATAATCGTAATTATGGTTATGATTATAATAATCACAGGCCTTTGAGGTGTGATTATGATAGCATTTCTAATCTTAAACTTTCTAAGGTACAAGAGGTACCAGCAAATAATTAGGATCAACTTTTTATATCTATCCTTTGGACTTCATGTCAAAGAAAATAACCTGTTTCAAAAACATTTAAATTATTCAGAGAAAAATGTATAACAAAGAAATTTAAATTGATTTAGAATCACCATTATCTTTCAAAGTTTTCAACTAGCAATAATCGCACCTCAGTAGACCTTCATTGGTTACGATATTGCTTCTGCGCAAAAGTGGATGTTAATAAATAATTTAAATAAATATCTTTCAAATACTAAATTGTATTAAATACAAGCTTTATTATATTCTACCTTTAGACTGATGTACCCTACAATGGTATCATATATTATGTTTAATTCATATAACAAGCTATTGACTTACAGGTAAAAAGTAATTTGCCTAAATTGAGTAATAGGCATAGTAGCAGTCTATAAGAAACCAAGCCCAACTAACAGTTACTAAATAACTATACAATAACATCACATAATCACCCACTTATAGTTTTTGTAATGACTAAAAATAAACCTCAAATGACCTTATAAAATAATTTGAGCACTTTTTTTTTTACATAAAAAAATAAACGATTCAAAATAAATAAAGAAGAAATCTTAATACATAAATAAAAACTATAATAAATATATATGAATTGAAAACAATGGCTTAAAATAAAGGTTTATAGATAGAAAAGCACCAAATGCTTTAAGACACATTTCACACTAGAACTATTATTACAATGGGAAATACCGCTTCCAATCCTCTCAATTATTTGCCATTAACATATCAAGTAGTAATTTGGTTCCGTCGGTATATATAATACTATGGTCAAATCTCTCAGAAGAGACTGTCATTGTTGGTTGATTGTTGAATACATACATATGTAAAGCGCTTTAATGCAAGGGCAACATTTTTGAGTCTGTCGAATAATGGTCTATTTATTTAAAAAACTAAAAAAAAATAAAGTATACTAACAAATAAATGAAAATAAAATAGACTTGCAAACAACATGTGGAACAACAAATGGAAAATCCACAAGACATGAGGAAGAAGATCTTATTACCTGTGCCGACCCAAGACTACATTGGTAGGGGCTGCTAATCTATGCTGACATGTAAACAATTATGTCAAGAGATAAACAAACTTCTCTAGATGAAGGTAACCTACCAATTACATAAGTATTGAAGTCCGTCATGCAGGAGCTGCGTAAACTAAGCAGATTTCCCACGTAAAGTTATACAATAGAGAAATCTCCATACGAGTGCTGAACAGTTACGGAAATGGCTGAACTAGCTTAGGACGGACACGAATAAAAGCGATCACAGCTCGTCAGTTACTCTTAATAAAAATGCAAATATCTCGGTTAATATTCAAGATAGAGAATAAATGTATATAACAATATTTATAGTAAATTTAATTTGCAATAAGATTGGTTCTATACAATTTTTCGATCCGACTATAGTAACAGAGATATTTCGAACTTTCGAAATTCCCCCCTCCCACTGGTCCGATTTCAGCCGTTAACGAACTTGATCTTCCTTTTTACATAAAACGATTAAATACCAAGTTTGGTGACGATTGAACAAAAATTGAGACCGCTAGAATGTTAACAGACAAATATATATATAGTTTTGAACGGACCTCATTTTCATCATCTCCTGGGTAGGATTGATAGACATTTGAAGAAATTTTTCTAAAATTGCGTCGAGTACAACCTGGATAGCTGATTTCCCTTGAGGGAAATCTGCTAAAAACTTCCGAAAAACTACCCACTGCAACTTTCAACAGGCTTGAAAATAATGTCCTAGCCTGTAATGACAGCCTCTTCTGACAGATATGGAAATAACATTTGCGGATAAAATACACCCTGCATGAACGACCATTTGAAATAATAGTTCTAGATATATATCATGTGAAACGTGATAGAGACTGTTATATGACAAATATTTTTACTGATCCAAATATTTGGACATTGGGTTAATGAGTTAAAAGTTGTTGTAATTGAATAAACAGATACCAAATATACAAATCACCCAGACATTTTCAAGACCAATTTAAACACAAATGGCAAGTTAAATAACAGCTTTTGCCAGCTTTATCCCAATGGTTATTAATAAAAGGAATATAATAATTAAAAATGCAAGTATCAACATAAATTGGCACAATTTTCACAACTCATGCTTCCGAGGACGAGAGATCATACTGCCCCAGGAATACTCCTTTTTAATTTTTTTTTTTTTTAAATCAGTACAGTTTATGACTCCTTGCAGTAACAAAACTTTCGAAGCTGTTCTTGAGTTCTTTCTATACACCTCGCTTGTGATCCATACTGGTTAATGCGACTCACGTCTTCAACCTAAGACAGGAAGAAAAAAAATTAATAATAGTAATGGTTATGTAGTAAAGTGTAAAAGCCTAAGAGAGTAAATGTTTTTCATTTCCTTGTCTATGTCGCTTTGTCAAGAGCTGCACAAGTGATGCCTACCTCTATCCAACCTCCTCTGCCTGGTGAAACTTCTTATCCTAGTTTAAATAATTTACTCTTTTGCTCCGTCACAACTTAGATATCATGATATTTTACATTCATCACCTCAAAAATCATGCAGTAACCAACAACATGCCAAAAATTGGTCACATGCTCAGATATGACACTCTATCTGTTAAAAGTTCATAACGCAGTGGCTGTGTTAACTAAGCAGATTTCTCACGTATTTACATTTATCTCAAAAAATTAAAAGTTCAATAAGAACAATATATGGTATTTCAGCTTCAAATAATGTGCTTCATAATATAACAGGTTACTGTTAATATGACATGAGTAGGAGCAGGGGATTACTAATGACCGATAACTAAAAAAAGTCAGTTACGTAGGGGCTATGTAAACTATGCCAATTTCCCACTTAATGTTTAACAATAGATAAATCTACATACTTAACGTAATACTTAACACCAACATTGCCATCTCAGATAAAGCATTGATGACATTCTAAGAAAAATTTTGATAATTTCAATTTTGGTTAAATTTGGGTTATCTATTGATCCAATAAACATTTTCAAGTCATGAAATAAAATCTTACACAAAGGTGACATCATCACAAAGGATTTGTGAGTATCTATCTCATTTGGTAAAGATTTTTTGAAAGCAATATTTTGTATTTAAGCTTGGAATAAACATGTTTTATGATATATTTAATGAAGGCTGAAAACTAAAAAATTAAAATTCACGGTTAACATTCAAGATGGATGGAATGTATGTACAACACAGCACACATACAACATGTACATACAATGTAACAACATTTATAGCACATTAAATTTGCAATAAGATTGGTTCTATAAAAGTTTTCAACCGATGAATGATAAAGGAGATATTTTGAATTTTCAAAATTTTCCCCTCCCCTGGTTTGATTTCATTAAACAAAAATTGTGACTGTTAGAGCAGTAACAGACAAGTAGAAATATATATATATATATATATATATATATATATATATATATATATATATATATATATATATAAATAAATGTTGGCTCTTTTATTCCCTTATTGTGTTAAATTTATTATATTGTGTTCTAGTGTTAGATAGAGTGCCATTAGATGCATAGGTTCACTTGAAGTGACCAAGAAAGTACTGGCTTTATACACAAAGTACTAAAAAATGAATAATTGAAGATTATTAAAAATTGCCAACTAGCAACATCATTAGTGTTTTCCAAATACCACTGAAAACAAAAAAAAAACAATTAAATTAATCAAAAATGAGCCAAAAACTTTTATACTTAGATTATATATTAATTTAAGGCAGCTATTTAAATTTATTCTACAAATTAATATCTACAAATATATTATTATTTAATTAATAAAAGATTAATTGAAAAGGTATATGAACAACTCAACAAAATGGAATTTTATTTATAACCAAAATATATAACATTTGATTCTTAAATCTCAGGTTAAAAATGTTGGCAGGTGGTGAAGAGATAATAGAATGTAAACTTATTCTAGGTACATAATGTTTTCTCGCTCAGAGTACTTAAAACCTTCTAAAATTTTACCTTGCCTGGCCATAAAGCAATAAATAATCAAGATCCTTCTAATTGTGATGAAAACTTCAGAAAAAATAATTTTTCATATAAAAAAGAAGTCGCTGAGAGTCCTCGACATGAGTAGCTCCCAGTTCCAAAACAGAGAAATTTACCCCCAAGGCCTTTCCAAGAAGAAAATAGTTCATAACTGTTATAATATCTTTCAACTCTTCTTTTAGAAAGCTGTATTCAAATAAAATGAACAATAAAATTGTGATGATTAAAATAAACCTTTTCATCCAACAGATCTTTCTTTTTCAATCTGGAAATTAGTGACCAAACAGAGTCAGAGTATACCTCCTAGCGACGACTCAAGCAGCTCCGTCGATGTCATGACAGTTCGTGATGTCATGACTTTCTCGTAATCCACAATACTTTGACATATATTATTATTTCTATATTAAATAACATATCGCCAGAATTTTACATGTTACAATGTATCATTTTAAACAGACCTCATTTTTGTCAATCTCTTAGACAGGATCAATGGAAACTTTAAGAAATTATTCAAAAATAATGTCATGAGTACAACCTGAATAGCTTATTTCCCTCAGGGGAAATCCCTAAAATCCGACTCGATGACTGTACTGAGTATAAGAGGTATATCAATCAAAAACTACTTGCAGTAGCAGTAAGATACATGCCTTCAAGAAGTATTCCTCCTGAGAAATGTCATATGATAATGAGGCTTCAAAAATTCCTTCACCAGGTGTTGCAACCAATTTTACTTGGTACACTACTCTAGTAACTTGAGTATCTCCTGTGAGATCAGCGACAAATCCATCAGCATCTTTAGATGACCTGAATTTTCTCAAGGCTCCTGAAGGTACTAAACGAGCTGCCCAAAGGACTTCTGAGAGCTCTAGTTTACTACACTCATCCGTATACTGAGAGTTATATCTGGAAAAAAAAAAAAAAAACATAATTTTATAAACATAAATTAGAAGTGAGGAATATGCAGGGTGTCAAGTGTTAAATAAGGTATCCACTCCCAACACTAAGAAGTCAGTCATGCAGGGCTGACTAAATTAACCCTTTAACAGCTAAGGGGGCGGGCGGAGAGTTGCAGCCAGTAGCTGGGGAGGGCCGGCTGGCCCTGGGTAGCTGGATAACCGGCTGGTTATCACCCTTCCCAAGCTAAAGGGGTCGCAGCTGCCTCCTTCAATACCTCACTCCCTTTTCCGACTATTTCTTAATATTTTATTTTCTTTGTATGATTCTGTAATACCTATATCATTATTTCAATAAATTAAAATGCTATTGTAATGAAAGATTACGTGAATTATGAAGGAAATAATAAACATGATTGTCCCATATTTATTTTTAGCTGGTGGTGAGGGTGATGAATGGTTAATCACAAAACTTTTTTATGGCTCCTCACAATTTTACTTCTTATAAACGCTGAGCGCTTTCGGGGACTAAATCCCCATCCTCAGAGCTACAAAACAATGTAACACCATAATTAAGGAGTCTAATAATCAGTTCTTAAAAAATTTTTTACATAGTTGGTCATATAACAAACAGTCTATAACATTATAAAATTTTACAATAATACCACCTATATTCAAAAACACAATTACAATTAAAATATAACAAATTAATAATTACTATTTAAACATTAAAATAATATTATAAGCAAAATTACTGTCAGAGCGTAGGGCGATCCTATAGACTTGCTACCAGGCTAAACCCTGCTGATGCACTGAGGCCAAGGGGATCGTTCCAAGCCGCTAGGGAGGGGGGAGATACAAGTCTGGACATGAGAGGCGAGTTTGTGTCAGTCTGCACATTTACATTGCCTTTATTTATGGCTTTTTCAAGTTTTATTTCAATAGCCTCCACCATGTCCATCAGATAACCCCTAGCGTCACTATGAATTAATTTAATCTGGTGGTCCCCAGTATGGTGGTTGTGCCCCTTAAAGTGTGCATAAAACTCTGAGCCTGCTCTCATGTGTTCCTTAGCCCTGATCCGTAACTTCCTCTCTGTCCTCCCAACGTAGCTGGCTTCACACATCCCACACTTCATCATGTACACCCCTGATCTGTCTCCTAGAGGAGTAGCATCCTTGATTTTAGAGACAAAATTCTGACGCCCTCCTTCTGTAGGCTAATCTAATGCCCTGCCTGTTTAGTTTCCTTCCCAGGATTTCAGATAGCCGGCCCAAAATTTTTCTTATAAATTCCCGACTGTGGCCATTCCGTTCTCCTAAGTGAGGAGGTGAAAAATATATGACAGGAGAATTTCTAAAAAATTGATGAGGGAGACTTGCCATATTTGGGCCGGCTATCTGAGACACCCCTGCAGCCTAGCGGCCGCTAGAAATATTTATTAACTCTCCGAGAATCCGCTAGGATGTACCAGAGTCGGGACAAGTTATATCCCTTGGAACTGGGAGTGGTAAAACAGTGGGAAAACGGGGACGAGTTATCTCGTCTGGAGCTGGTGGAGTTCGTCTCCCCCGACGAGATATCTCGTCTGGAGCTGTCAAAGGATTAAGAGACTTCATATTAGTAACAAGCCTGTGTACAGAAATTTAAATGCCTACTGGAAATGAGATTTTTAAGGACTCAAATTAAAAAACAGAGGATTATAAGTGAGGGTTTTACTGAAAGCTGCAGATATAAAAATAAAAATAACTTGCTTAATATTTGAGAGAAAAATATGAATTGAACAATACTAGAAAATTAAATATTTAACAATAATTACTCTGTAAAATTTTTAGATGTCACAAAAGAGTGGAGATATTTGAAATTTTCTAATTCCAACCCCAACCCTCTAAATCTCAAGAATTAAAATCTTATTGTTGACATCTCACATGATAAAGGTCCATTGAAAACAATATTTGGTACTTAAGCTTGAAATAAGACGTTTCCTGATAAACTGTCTTATTAATAAAAACTTCAAATACTAATTTGAGAGAAAAAGTGATACATTTATAAGAAATTAACGTTTCAACAAGATTGGGTCTATACAATGTTTGGAGCCGATTCTAACAACAGAGATATTTCAAATTTTCAATTCTCCTCCTCTAAATTTAAAATAATTTCAGTGGACCACATTTTTGTCATCCCTTGGGTAGGCTTGATGAGCATTTGAGGAAATTTTTCAAAAATTACCTCATGAGGAGACCCTCAATTGCTGATTTCCCGTATGGGAAATCTCCTAAAAGAATCCACTAACTCCATGACTTACATCCTGCATTACATGTTATTTCCAGCTCATTTCTACCAACCAGTCTTGCTCTTACTTGCATTTGTCCCCATCCCGTGTATATCTATTTTCACATATATTTTAAGAGTATATTATAAATTATTTTTTCAGCCATTCTGCAAATTCAGTTCATTAATTTTATATTTAAACGATTTCTGCAATATAAAAATAAACTATTATTATTTCACGAAAGAAAATCTTAGTCGTCATAAGAACTACCTGAAATTCTTGCACAATAGTACTTCATTGTTATATTGTATGTTAGAACCAGAGTATAATATAAAATCTACTGAAACTGAAATTTAAAATTTATATTTAGAATAATAGTTTATTTTCAATATATTAAATTATTGAATAATTAGAATGCATGGTTAAAAGGAGCAGTAATTACAAAATTAACATTAACATACTTATTAATTTTGTCTATGAAAGAACGTGCTGCACCCATCACAACGGGATCATTTCTATCGACTGATTCCCAGTCTAGACAGGCACACCAGTGAGGTTCAATATAAGCATCAGCACAAGTCCTTTCGGCAGGGATCTGGGAAAAAGTTTTACTTTACCTTCTTTAACTTAAGAAAATTAAATTGAGATTACACCTGATTAAAAAATAATAGCAAACACCAAAAAGAAATTAACAATATCCTTTTCAACTGACTTTTTAGCTGTAAGTAAACAAGGTAAATTCCCAGAAGTACCAACCAACCACCAATTTATTAATTCTTCAAAAAATTAATAACTTGAAGATTTTGCTAATATGGGAAACTCCTTTATGCTATAAAGAAATATAAAAAAAGTCGGTCACGCAGGGGCTGCGTAAACTAAGCAGATTTCCCATGTGAAGTTTTACAATAGAGAAATCTGCATACTGGTAACACAACACCACCATGATGAAATAAAACGATAATGAGAAATCTTTCAGTTAATTAAAATAAATTCCCAACTGAAACGGCTTCTGAATTGTAAGAATAATTTATATTTTAATAACTCTAATTTTAGTAGTCCAAGAACTAAAGAAGGGGGGGGGGAGGATGAACAGAACGTATTTGCATAAATCTCACAAAGTAACGAAGGTAAGGTAAGGTTAGAGACGACCGGTAAGGTTAGAATCTTCCACCTGAGCCCGGTAGTTATGAAAATGGCCGAACAAATCCGAACCATACCCAACCACGTGTCCCACAGACTTCATAAAAGTGCAAATATCTCGGTTAATATTCAAGATAGAGAATAAATGTATATAACAATATTGATAGTAAATTTAAATTGCAATAAAATTGGTTCTATGCAATTTTTCGATCCGATGCATAATAACGGATATTTTGAATTTTCGAAAATCCCCTCTCTAAACCCCCCCTCCCTCTAGTTCGATTTCAGCCATTAACGAACTTGATCTGTCTTTTTACATAAAACGGTTAAATATCAAGTTTCGTAACGATCAAACAAAAATTGCGCCCGCAAGAGTGTTAACAGACAAATATATATATATATATATATATATATATATATATATATATAATTTTGAACGGACCTCATTTTCGTCATCTCCTGGGTAGGATTGATGGACATTTGAAGAAATTTTTTAAAAATCGCCTCGAGTACAACCTCAATAGCTGATTTCCCCTAAGGGAAATCTGCTAAAACTAAAAAAGTCAAACGCAGGGGCTGCGTAAACTAAGCAGATTTCCCACGTGAAGTTATGCAATAGGAAAATCTCCATACGAGAGCCGAACAGTTGTGGCAAAGGGCCGAACTAGCTTTTGGCGGGAAACAGTCATCCCTTCTCGGCCCAAATTTAATAAAAATGCAAATATCTCGGTTAATATTCAAGATAGAGAATAAATGTATAGAACAATATTTATAGTAACTTTAATTTTCAATAAGATTGGTTCTATACAATTTTTTGATCCGACGTATGGTAACGGAGATATTTCGAATTTTTGAAATACCCCTCTCCAAACCCCCCCCCCCTCCCACTGGTCCGATTTCAGCTATTAACGAAGATTTTCTTTTGGGTTTTAATAATGTGAATGGTTTCTATGTTATCTCTTTCGTTGACTACGATTTTTGATGGGTTCAAATTGATATTTTTATGTTCTGTTAACACTGTTTTATTTTCATTACTGACTACATTTTATCACATTGTTTTAGTGGTTTTATTAGTATTTGTGGAGAGTCTGCTATATATTTACTAATAAAATATATAAAAATAAAAACAATTAATTCAATTTTAACACACTCTATTATCTTTTTAAAAGATGGTGATTGAAAATGAAATGTGTTATATTTAAAAAAAATTGTTATTGTTATATATTTTGAATTTATTAAATTTTTATATCACAGTTTATAAATTTTAGATCCTAAAGAGGTGGATTGAAGCTACAAAACGTTATAGTGAATAAAAGTTTTATTAGATAAATATTATATTATAATATCTGGCCCTGCCACCAAGTGTTGAAGAGTATAATCATGTAATTGAGTCAGAACAATTCAAATAAGGTATAATTAATTACCTCTTGAAGAAGGGATATTGACCTATGAGAAATATTTCCTTTCACAAAAGGAGGTGGATAAAGTATAGACGCAAGTGTAGGATGGACGTCAAAGGGAGTACTCAATCTATGAGCATTAGTTTTTAAATTAGTCATAGCTTCAGGATAAACAGATTCAAACCAAGGAGGAAATATGAGGCTGAACCAAGGGAGCCTCTCTTCAAGTTTTCCTTGCTGAGTGTTTCTGATTTCAGCAAACCTACAATAAAAGGAATTAGTTTATTTTATGCCATAATAATAATTATAAATTTTCAGCAAACACTATTTCAATAATTAAATATAATCAGAGGTGAGCAGTAGTTAAATATCTATGTAGTAAACTACCAAGGTAACTAACTATTTCGGAAATATGTAGTAGCAACTACAAATACTTTATCAGTTGCGGTTGTGAGCTCACAACTAATATGCGACAATCATACCAACTTTAGATATAGTTCACAATGAACAAGAAAGCTGTTAAAGTCAGTAGTATTGCAGGAAACTATTCAACTACTAGCATGTGGTCATACTTTCTGAGCCATAACTACAGATATATTTCTATGAAAAATTCAACCTTCAATTCTAATTTTTGAAATGATGCCTGAGACATTCACATTGGAAGTAAAGGATTATTTATGTCTCGGATTAGCCATGTGTGTTAAGACGTAAGTTTTAACACACTGGGGGGAATTTATTCAGTAGTGGACTCACCAGTTAAAATTCATGGTCCCACTCCAGGATGGTAACTTGTATACAATAGATCCTTAGAGCCTTAGTTGTATAAAGTGGACATTATATAAATAAAAAAGGATTAAAACCTCTGTAGAAAAAATTATTGGTTACTCTGGTCCAGCCCTAACTAAAACATGTTGATCTCTTTTGGTGATAAAATAAATGCTTTAATTATTGAGTAGAATGTACCCAAGAAAGAGAGTCACCTAACATTTATTTTTAAAAAAACAAAAAAAAATACATATTTGTTTAGAAATATTTATCTTACTAAAGTAGAAAATATTTATTTAAACTAATCTAAAATCAGTCTTTAAGGCTTCCAATATTTTATTCTTGGGTGAGAGGAGCTTTATATATGGAGTCCCATTCATGTATTATTTAAAGCATATATTTCTATTGTGAAAAAATTACCTATTTATTTCATTTAACCAATCAATGGCGGAAGGTCAACAAAAATTTTAAAAAATAAATTGATTATTAAAATAGTTTTTTCCCTTATCAACCATGCTATTAAATACATCCATCATTTTGATTTTGAAAACATAAATATACTAGACAAAGAAAGGCATACAAGCAAGAGAAAAATGAAAGAGAATATGCATATTCTAAAAAAAAAAAAAGAAAAGGTATAAGATGATCAATAAAAACACAGAAATTCAACTTTAATTTATTAGAAACTCTGAAGTAATTTGAAGTAAGTTTGTTTGATTGTAATTTTCTTCTTTAGTATTTGGACAACACTTCATTTAGGATAATCAATATTTTTTTATTTCTTGGCATATCTTAATTCATCATGAATTGGTATGCAAATGCCATTAGGCATATTCTGATAGTTGCTGTTTTCCCTAAACTTTGTTAATAGATTTAATTAATAGTTATATTCTCATTTTATTTTTTATTTATTTTTTTATATTCTGGCATTTGAATCTAAATCGGCTCACTTGGTCTGTCATAATTTGTAAGCCATTCATTGATTATCTTTTGTGTTCTATTTTCTCCTGATGAGGTGTAATGCATATTTTAATAATCATATATATATATATATATATATATATATATATGAGAATGTGCAGAACCAAATTAAGATAAATAATACAAATGACAAAAATTCAACACAATCACAATGTACCTGTACTAATAACACCATAATTAAAGCCAGTAGTTGAGTAGTTTTCTATATCAAGTCAGATACAGTTCCCATTCTACAATCACTTTAGTTGCAGTTATGAACTCCAACTGCAGGTGGTTTAGTTGTCAAATATTAGTTATGAGCTCCCAACAACAACTACTAAATGTAGTTGGAGACAGAACTAATTCCTAACTATTGAAACCATAGTTAAGTCATATGCAGTTAGATTTTAGTTTAACACCATTTTGCCCGACTCTGACTGTATTAAACCAAAAGTGAATAGATAACCTGTGCCCGTGGTCACTCATGAGGACTAGCAGAGTGTTATTAAGATGGCCTTCAGTTTTGAACCAATCTAGCCACTCTAAAAGATCGTCATCAGCTGCACCCACTAAGTTGTATGAGTCATGAGATATTTCACCATGAAAACCAAAAATAAATTTAGGCCGCTCTGTATATACCCTGTACATATGCTTAGCATAGTCCAACATAATCTGAAAGCAACAATAACAAATTAAATAATATTCATATTTACAGGTTATTCTGATTTGCTGCCTCACAGAGGTAGAATCACCTACTATTGGGGAGGGGAGATACATCAAAATTTGTAATTATAATTAATAAGTAATCAACTTATAAAAAGTCCATCACACAGGGGGCTGCATAAACTATAGAACAGTCAACAAGTAAGGTCCCCTGGGCGAGAAGGGTGGGGAGGCCGTACTAAGGCCTCTCAGCCAATCAGAAGACTGTGACGTTGTTAGGTTATACCTGCCTTCCCTCTGTCACTCTAGCTTCCAGCGTTAAGTGGCCACTATCGGAGTGTTGTTTTGTTTTCTATTGTTCATAGTTTGGTTTTGTGCATTGTTCAGATTTTGAACATAGTTCAGTTTTGTGCATTGTTTTCTACATTCGTGAAAATGTCACTAAACGAAGGCGAGGGGAGTGGTATATCTAAAAAGAAAAGAGGAGTAGTTTTCAAGTCACAAACTTGTGAAATGATAATTAAAGTGCGTGAGTTTTTTGAAAAAGAAAAACAGAACGGTGGCCCGCTTGTTTCATTTGACCAGGTTGTAGAGAGGACAGCTGCTGTTTTTGGAATTTCCAGAAAAACAGTGTCTAGGATATCAATGGAGAAAAGAAAATTGGGAAATGATGAAAAAATCCTTACCCCAGGTAAAAAGCGGCCTCGCAAAAGTCTAACTTTTGATGCCTTTCAAGAAGAAGCAATAAGGAGGCATATATATGGCTATTATGAGAGAAAGGAGTATCCTAATAGAAAACGCCTCCTGATCACTTTGAAAGACGCCGGTTTATTTTTTGGAGGTCTTACTAGCCTTTATTACACATTAAAGAAATTAGGATTTTCATGGAAGAAGTTTGAAGGAAATAGAACATTACTAATGGAGAGGGGTGACATTGTAGCTTGGAGAGCAAGATTTTTAAGAGATATTCTGAGCATACCCATGGATAATATTATTTGGCTCGACGAAACATGGGTAAACGCGGGTCATTCCAAGTCACATATTTGGACTGATAATACAGCAAAAGGAACAATGAGTGCCCCAGTTGGGAAAGGGACCAGGCTTATTCTTCTACATGCTGGTGGAGTCGAAGGGTTTGTTCCTAATGCAAAATTATTGTTTGTTGGCAAGAAAAATTCAGGGGACTACCATAAGGAATGAGCCACCTCACATTTACAGAGGGGTTTAAGGATAAGCTAATTCCGAATTTAAAACCTGGGAGGGTTATTGTCATGGACAATGCACCTTATCATAGTGTAAAAAAAGAAAAAAATCCTACGATGTCTCAAAGTAAAGATGACATAATCAAGTGGTTACAATCAAGAGGAATTAAATATAACAGCAATATGTGCAAAGCAGAACTGCTCGAATTAGTAAAAATTCATAAACCACGTTTTCCTATTTACGAAATAGATGAAATTGCAAAAGTACATGGTCATAGGGTTATTCGGCTTCCTCCTTACCATTGTCACTTTAACCCTATTGAAATGATTTGGGCTCAAATAAAAGGGTACGTAGCTTTAAACAACAAGAATTTTAAAATGCCGGAAGTGATAAAATTAACTGAAGAAAAAATGAATACTATTTCTTCAGTGGATTGGGAAGAAGTTGTAAAGCATACAGAGAAGGTGATGAAGTCTCAAGCTCAACTGGATGGCGTAATTGAAGAAAGAGTTGAACAAATGATCATTTCAATTACCAGTAGTAGCAGTAGTGAGTGGGAAGAATCTGATTCTTCAGAAGACGGACATTCTGCCAATGAGGAAATGGAAGGCGTCTTTCCTCTTCCATAGCTTTTTGTTTTTATTTTTAAAACATTTAATGTCTTTTTTTGCAATAAAAATCATATTTTTCTTCAAAGCTTTGTAAATTTGAAAATACTTGTTACCTTTCTATACAATAGATGCCATTGCTTCAGATATTTAATCACGAAAAATAAAATATTGGTTTTATGCTTATAAAGACATTGGAAATACGAAAAAATATGTGAGAAATATGAAAACGTCATAGGAGGCTCAGCGGGAGGGTAGATCTGGCAACATGGGGGAGGGCCTACTACCCTAGCCGGGGGACCTTACTCATTGACTCAACTCTAAGCAGCTTACTCATGTTCTAATATGACACCCTAGATCTTGTGATGAGCCTAGTGATTATATCTCACCATACATTTTCTATTTCTAAGTAAAAATATGATGAGTAGAAGTGGGGCTTTACTAAAAGTTAAAAACAAAGATGTACAAATAACTCGCTTAATATTCGAGTTACAGAAAAGTGAATGGATTAAAAATTGCAAAGCATCAATATTCTACAATAAAAAGGGTGGGTCTTAACTAGTAATAAAATCAATGCTTGTTTAATACAATTATGTTTTCAATGTGGCATAAAAGTTAAAATGACTTTACCTTGTGTCTAGGAAGGGATCCCAAACAATATTTATTATGGCGACTATAATCAGGCTCAGCTTCAACAAAAAAAGGCCTCATGTAGTGATCTGTTGGTACTTCATCAAAACCTTTCAGCCTGTATGTAAATATTCCTACACTTGGAGTATCTTCCATATATGCTAACAAAAACAAATAATAACAAAGCTGTAAGAGATCAATCATAAACTTAAAATGTTAATGGACTTCTGATATTTGATAGATTAAGGGTACCTGTGACATAACCATTATCTCTAAACTTATTCCATATGAAGGGATATACATTAACATGAACAGCTTTTGATCCCATACGTCTCCTAGTGTCAGGTAATTCAAGCTCAGTCTTTCCTAAAAAAATATGCCTTCTTTTTCAAAATGCAGTATTAGGCCACTGAAATTCTCTGCAAATATTTTTACAAGTATAGTAAAATTTGTTAAGCACATTTATATTTATTTCAACAAGTTAGATGGTTAATGCAGAAAGTATTTACAGAGATCAACAATTGAATTAAGATCTAAGGGATTAAAAAAAATTCCTAATATACTACTATTACTTAACTTTAATAATAAAAATAGTAATTTAACTTGACTTTGCATATTATACGATTCCTATTTTTCTGTATAGTAGCAGTTCGTGTGCATTTCTAGTGGCATAAGGCTTTATCACTTTTATCACTTATCCTAAACATTTGACTAAATAATTGTTCCCTTAGCACAAGCAAATGAGTCAAAACTCTTGTCAATTCCTCTAGAGTTATTAATGAAATACTGTTTATAATTACTATAACTTAACTAAAAATTTGTAAAGATTTAAATGCTAGGATAACTCAGCTTGGCACTCGATTACATACTTTGTTCACTTAACATGTAAAAACCACACGTTACAAAACGATATAAAATAAAACTGTCACCCTTCATAATAATACATACATAGGGTTAGCAATTTCAGTAGTTCATACTCCTATATTCAGAGATAAAACACTAATAATAAAAGTTCAAAAATAAGTATTAATATAGTAGTACTACTGAGGTGTTGAAAATGGCCTAATTGTGGGCTTTCTTCTGTTATCTTTTAAAACTTTGTGTGATTTAGTCATTACCAAAAATAAAAGCCCAAATAAACACATGCAAAGAAGAGAAAAGCATAGAAATTACTTTTTTTTTTTTTCCCAACTGTTTTCTACATTGCTTCCAGGAAACAGTACAGTAACATTATAAATCTTTGTAAAAAGAAAAATCACATATATTGTCATATTTTCATACAAAATAAACAGTAAATATAAGAGTATCAATAATCAGTTGATTAATAAAGGGAATAAAAATAATAAAAAGCAATATTATTCAAAATTACCAGTGAGAATTGGTATAAGGGCTTGGGGAGTACCATCGCCTACTATATTGTATCCCTCAAGAACAACTCCATTAAGTGTTTCCTTGACATATTCATAACTTTTTGGCAGTTTTCGAATAAAAGTGTTCTTGGACAAAGAATCAAAACCAAATATGAGGACATTCAATTTCAAGGCTGACGGAGGTAATAAATGCCATCCACTTTTATCAAGTACATCTTGGTCATGCCGAATTCCAGACAGGATACTGCTCCACCTTTATAAAGATAAATACACATATAAATGCAACCCCACGTTTATATAACCCAAAGTGTATTATATATATATATATATATATATATATATATATATATATATATACACACACACACACACACAAACACACACAAACACACACACACACACACACACACACACACACACACACACACACACACACCCTAGTAGCTATAAGAAGAATATTCTCCACAAGTACAAATATACTTTTAAAACATTTATGAGAAAAATATTTTTTGACACTTCATTTGATAGTGCAATACAATAACTCTATTCAAATATATTGAATCCAGAAATAGCATCAAAAATAATTTATAGCTCTTTTTATGGTGCACAAAAAAGGTCCTATAAAAATTGTATGTGTCTCTAATTGAAACAGAAAATTGCAATTTTTCCTGCAAAGACCTGAAGTCCCCCTCCCCCCTTTCTCAATTTTGTTCATTAAAGGCGGTGCACAACTAGTTGCTACAACAATCCTAAATATGAAATTTCAATATTTTAAGGCTAGTCATTTTCGAGTTAAGCGAGTTATGTACATCAGACTAAGAGATTCAGGGAGGGTCAAAACTGATAGTTCGATTGAAATCTGAAAACTTAAATTTTATTTTTGATTATAATACTCCCTTTACTTTGCACTAGGAAGTGAAAAGTAATAAATAATATTGAATGAATGAGGATGTTTTAATTCTTTTTCTTCTAACCTCTACTTTAGAAGGGTATGCTATGATAAGGCTTGGTGCTGACTTCTGAAGAAGTCTACACCAACCTTTCTTAAGTACCTACATGGTTTGCTCTTGCTTGGTATTTTCTGCTGAATTGCTGCTTCCTATTAGCAGATTTCCCTTAAGGGAAATCAGCTATTGAGGTCGTACTCATGACGCGATTTTCAAAAAATCTCTTCAAATGTCCATCGATCCTACCCAGGAGATAATGAAAATGAGGTCCGTTCAAAATTATATATATATATATATATATATATATATATATATACATATATATTTGTCTGTTAACGCTCTAGCGGTCGCAATTTTTGTTTGATCGTTACCAAACTCGATATTTAAACGTTTTATGTAAAAAGACATATCAAGTTGTTAATGGCTGAAATCTGACCAGTGGGAGGAGGGATTTTCGAAAATTTGAAATATCTCCGTTACCATACGTCGGATAAAAAAATTGTATAGAACTAACCTTATTGTAAATTAAATTTACTATAAATATTGTTCTATACATTTATTCTCTACCTTGAATACTAACCGAGATATTTGGATTTTTATTAAAATTCA
This sequence comes from Riptortus pedestris, assembly GCA_019009955.1. Taxonomy (NCBI): domain Eukaryota; kingdom Metazoa; phylum Arthropoda; class Insecta; order Hemiptera; family Alydidae; genus Riptortus; species Riptortus pedestris. The sequence goes on along the minus strand of CM032231.1, from coordinate 83,195,518 downwards.
ACAATCGGCCGATTGTGGGCCGATAACGGATGACTGAATTTCCTGCCAAAAGCTAATTCGGCCATTTGCCGTAACTTTTCGGCTCTCGTATGGAGATTTCTCTATTGTATAACTTCACGTGGGAAATCTGCTTAGTTAACGCAGTCCCTGCGTGACGGACTGTTTCATTTATGAGGAACATGTATTCAATATTGTTAAAAGGTTCTGTATGAATATAGAATTATATTCATAGCTTGTTTTCAAATGACTGTAAAAATCAGCTGAGGAGATAAAAAATACCAAAACAAGTACATAACAAAATCTATGAACATCAAATTGAATCTTTCTTAAATATTCAAGCAAGGGTCAAGACCTACGCCTACTTAATCTACACAATCACCTGTTTAACAACTTTCTGTAGTCAATAGCCCAAAAATGTTAATTTATTTTAATTGAGGAGATCTCTAATAAAATGCTTACCATAGGTCAAAATATTATTTATCATTATGAAAAGTCAAAATTAATTAATTTAAATTGAAATGTCATTTATATATTTTCTGTAATTCTATACTATGTAATTTTCAGCAAGTTGTTAATGTTGTTTGAAAATATAGATTAAAGTTTATTGCAGTTCAAACTGTCAAACAAGTAATGCATTTCAAGAATTAGGAGACCTTCGAGATAAAAATAAGTCCAATCCACAAATCAAAAAACAAGGAATGAAAACTAAATGTTAATTAATGAGGTAATTTCATTTGCTAGAAGCAGTTAAAAGGTTTAAGCTAACTTAATGTGTCAATGAATAGAAATAATTTACTGAATCCATGGTTCATATGAATAACCTTCCTTAATCTATGAAAATACACATATAATATTACCTTTTCCCTGATTCACCAAAACATCTGACTCTGACAAAGTCACTTGCTTCAAGATTATATTCAGTATGTGTAGTTGTTGTAATACCCACTTGAGTAGTGAAATCATTTGTTCTGAGGATATCTAAATAAAAAGAATGATCACAATTTTAAAAACTTGAAAAGGTTTAATTGACACTCCAGTCACAACAAAATGTGAAAAATGATAGTTTTAGAAAATACATCAAATGCACAATAATAGGTATGTTTGAGATTTTACATTTCATAGCTTCATTAAAAGCACACTACTGGTCTGATTTCGGATATTAACACACTTGCCTTAGGTTTTGCAATAAAGTTTAAAATATCAAGTTTTTTAATTATCAAATATCATTAGAGAATATGGAGTAACTATGACATCTTTATTAATGTCATCAAGTAATGTAATTATTCGCAATAGTAAAGTTCATAAGTAAAACATGAACTGAAATGAAAGCTAATTTCAATTTCTATTCTAAGGGAGAAAATGCCATGCCATAGTCAAAACCAGAAAACTTCAATAGCCTTGACATGTGCTAAAGAAGTTTTCTTTAATGTCGTGTATGAGATCTTTACTTATATTTCACAAGTTGAAGATTTACAGAAGCAGAAAATAAAAAAAATACAAAACAACTAATATTCAAGTGACACAAAATGTATAAAATTAGAAATTAACTTGATTAAACCAATTTCATCAATCTTCTTTTTTTTATCTGATTTACAATACAATTTATACTTTATCTCCTTTATAATAACCAGACCCCTTTATCTGAATGGTTTACAAAACTGATCTTTAGTTTCACATTGAATGAGCAAATGTCGAATTTGGTAACAATAAAATTAAGAGCATTAAATAATTATGTGTCCATCTAACTGTATGTGTACACACATGTGGATATGAGTGTTTCTATGTTTGTGTGCATGAATGTGTTGTGTGTGTGCATGTGAATGTGTTTTTTTCTCTTAAGGTTTTGAGGTTGTACTCATGATGCGAATTTCGAAAAATTTCCTCAAATATCCACCAACTCTACCAAAGAGATGACGATCAGTTCAAAACTATATATATATATATATATATATATATATATATATATATATATATATATGTCTCTTTAACGCTCTAGCAGTCAAAATTTTCATTTAACCCTTTCCGCTCCAATGTCGAGTGTCACTTGACACTGATTTTGTTCCACTAGCTCCACTGTCGAGTGATACTCGACATGGTGTAATACCTCTTTTTGCGGAAAATTTTAAAACAGGAGGGATTTTTGTTACTGAAATGTTTGAGTCACGAATGAATGAAACATATTCTAGAATCGTAAGATACTATAATTCAATTAAATCCTTGGAGTGGAAAGGGTTAATCATTACCAACTCGGTATTTAAACATTTTATGTAAAAATAAAGGTCAAGTTCATTAACAGCTGAAATAGGGCTGGGAGAAAGGCGTTTTAGAGGGGGAATTTCGAAAATTCTTAGTATCTTGCTTATTATGTGTTGGATCAAAAAATTGCATAGAACCAATCTTATTGGAAATGTAATGTTTCATAAATGTTGTTACTTGTGGATTTTTTTCAATATCTTGATTATTAAACGAGATATTTGCATTTTTTAGTTTTCGGCCTATAGTAAATCCCCACTCTTACTCATGTCACATTAACAATAAGCTGTTATATTATGAAGCACTTTATTTGAAGCCTAAATACCAAATATTGTTCTCATTGAACCATTACGTTTTGAGATAAATGCAAATATGTGACGCTTGTGGGAAATCTGCTAGGTTAATACAGCACCTACATGAAAGACTTTTGACATTTATCCCATCCAGTAATGAATCAATTTTGTTAATGCACTCCTAACTAAATTAAATTTGAGAACCTCAAAAAGTTATAATTTGATAATGGCTTGTAGGCTTATCAAGCAATTCAGATCTTGGCAGGGTATTAGATGAGCTCAGTACAAGATTTGATCATGGACAATTGTGAAGTGTTTATTTAATCAACCTAATGACATTACAAGGTCCGTGTGTACTGCAAAAAGACTTCCAGACCTCAGAATGGATTTTCATGGATGGAGTTATCAGTGAAAATCTAAGTTTCCTTCTCACTTATCCGAACAAGTTTGTATTTTTTTGATCAGTAGAAGCCCAAGAAAAAAATACCGGCATTACTTTCTGAATAAATAGCCACAGAAATGTTAATAAAACTTAAAACCATCCTTCATGCCTGGGTCTCTTTGCTAAAGGTTCCAAGTTGAAACCCCGGGACCGCACTCACAATTTTCTTTAGTGGTGCGCTTACTGAACTTTGAGGTTGAGCTTCTATTCGTTCTCTTGGTCCTCACTAAGCATTGCGAGGAAATTGAGTAGCTACTTGTATTAAGTAATAGCAATCTTTCTATTGTATGCGTGTAGTAACACCAAAATATTACAAGGAATGCATCAAACTGACCATTTTCTCTCCCACCAAAGTAGCCATTGACCTTTCATGGGCTGTTCAGCCAAATATTTTTTCTCGTAAATTTTTTTTGGAATATATATAAAAAAATAAAAACATTCCTACATCAACTAATATGTTGTGCTTCTTGCAAAAGAGAGTAAACATATTTTATAAAATTATACCAGTTTTATCTCACCTACCAGATAGCAATTGTTTTAAATTTTGTTTGTTTTTGGGGTGCATGGGCATTTTTGGAGGGTTGCCAAGTCATGGCTCCTAAATGGTTACAATTAATTATATTAATAATATTTTCTTGAATTTCTATGAAATACTCACTAGTAAATTTTATTAAAATGTGAAATAGTAAGGGTAAATTTCTATCATACTTGTGTTTTTGGCATAAAATATTCCTTGCATAGTTGAAAATTAAATACTTGCTTCAATTAATTTATACCAATTACCATTTTTATATATATATATATATATATATATATATATATATATATTTAAATCATTCCCAATGATAATCAAGAATCAAAACCTGAAATGTCTGTTAGGTAACAGCAAATAACTCTGTATTATATGTTATAATTATAACCCTACATTAAAATTAATAAGAAGATGCAGCATTTTACATATCCATCTTAGCAAAATCTAAAATCAACTTGCATAGTAGTGCAAACAGTCCTTCAAAAACTGATCATTTTTAAGAATAAGCATCTAAAAGTCTTTGTTAAGAGAACCTCAAGCTACATTTAAGCAAAGTTTTCCTAAATACTACAACAATTACGAAAAACATGAATATACATATCATAATCTCAGCAAGTAAATATTCCATCTACATAGTGTAGTTGCTCTAGCAAAAACACCTAACATGAACAAATCATATATTTGTGCAAGTCAAACTAAAGGTTCCTTTTCTTGAAAATACCTTATTATTGATTGTTTTTATGACAATTACCCCTCGTCCAATAGGTATACTGAAATTTGATCATTTTTGATAAAAACAGTGAAATTAAGAAATGAATAAAAGTATAATTGGACAAATGTAATAGAATAATTTAACTAATAAGAATAAAATACATTCCGCAATCTGACAAAATAATATAAAATTACCTATATTGTAACATAAAACATTAAAGTAGCAGTTAATTGTCAAAATGTAAATAGGATTTATGTTTAATTTAAGGATTATTAGATACTGGAGCATTAAGAATGAAAATAACAATAATCCAAGAGCAGAAAGAAATTCAGGCAAACATCGTTCAAGAAAACAAACTAATATCTCCTAGATACCAAGAGCATCACCGTCCAAATTAGATAAAGAATTGTCTAACAAAACAAAATATAATCTTATGTTATAAATGAGTATTCGGGAATTCAAGCTGTAGATGCCATATTGCATATTTAATGCTACCTACTTATTTTTTTACTGTCTAAATGATGTCCTTCATAATTACCAGTAAATCAGTAGCTTCCTTAGTAGACACTAGTGTTAGGCGGAGCAATATTCTGCAGTTCCGAATCCTTATAAAATTTAGGACTCCAAATCCAAAATCTGCTAATGTCAAGGGCTGAGATAAAATTAACATTTCTAATTTTTAAATCAAATAAACTAAAAGGTATCCACATTTACATAGTTTAAAATGTGTAAAATTCTTTATAAATTATAACTTTATGTTATTATAAATCTGGTAATTAAAACTCAGATTAGCCATTTGACTAAAGGCATTAGTTTTAATAAAAAATGTTATTGGTTAACATCCTCACTTTATTCTACGATGGCTAATTGGGACAGGATATATACAGGTTAACACCTTCGTCTAGCCAGGGTGGGTCTAAGGATTTTATTTAATGAGCTCGTAACAAAAACAATTCCTATTGCCCAAGTGATAATCAAACTCATGACTCTAGGATTTACCAAGTGAGATTAAAACCAGCACCATAACTAACATGACTAATCTGAGCCCTATGTTTTAATAAACTTGTTCTAACTTCTAAAATCCTTGGTAAATGTAGAATCATAATCTAGAGGGAGGGCTCGACTCCCTTGGGAAACAGTAATTCGTTTAGTGACAAACTAACTAAATAAAATTTTGTCCCATCCTGGCTAGAAATGTGGGGTAACCCGTTGATAACCCATACCCAATTAACCCCAATAGCAAAAAGTGGACATTAATTAATAATAAATGTTATATGATCATAATTTAATTATGTGGGTACAAATGTTAGGGTGATAAAATCTACAACAGCCCACTTATATATTTGCTAGCAACAGAAGAATTACATTTCTTGAATCTAGGCTACTGTTAGATTTGCAAGTCAATGCATGATTAATATATGCAGGAAATTCTTTTCAAAGGAACAAATTCTTCAGGAGAATTAGTTTTAGGGTTATGGAGGAGATTTTCTCCATTTGCAAAATATGCAAAGCTTACCAACAAGGTTGTCGGGAAAGTAACACATTTTCCTCAATTTCAATTAATTTTTAATATAAAGAGTGGTCATATCTTTACATATTATTAATTATTTGGCTTGAGGATCTTTCACCACCTTTCAGTAAGCTTCATAATTTTTCATTCACTGAAGGAACTTGGCGTCAAAAAACTTAACATGGAATGCATTCAGTTCTGCCATTAACTTCACTTCCATACCCTGGAAAGAATTTTGATGAGAAAAAAATAGGTTGTCTGATGGGTCTGGTGAGTATGCTGGGCGTGGCAACACATCCCACTTGAGCTCTATTTTTTCCTGACTGCTGGTTAAATTCTTATGTGGTTTCACATTGTTATGGTAGAGCACATTTACTCAATAGTTCTCGAGTTCAAGATGTTTCTGTTTGATTAATTCGTTAAAACTGCTCAGGTGTCAACTGTCAATATAGGAGTTGATCTTTTGGTTTGAAGGTAAAACCTCAAAAACAATGACACCAATTAAGATTCATCTCACACAAGCATATTTTTTCTTTCAAGAGGATATGCTTTTGATGTTGCTTCTAGAGGTCATTCACCCCAGAATCATCTGCAGACCACACATTATCAAAACAATCCATTTCTCATCACTAGTTCGTGTGCTTTGGTCAGCAAAAAGCTCATAGAATTATGAGAGGGAGAGAGTGAAAACATCTAAAAGATGGCAACTAGAAATAGATGAGAATAGATTACAAATAATTTATTAAAAATATTTACATGTACCAGACATTTGTTTTAAAATACCATTAAACACCAAAAACATTTCAAGAAATTTAAAATTAAAGTATGCTCACCTGTAAAGGAACATTCTATGTCCCCATATTTCTGTTTAGCTTCCTGAGTTATAGTTGCAGTACTCCCAATAACTTCTACCCAGTCCTTCTCAGCTGAACATTTAATTGGTCCTTCATCTTTTACAAATTTCATCATTTCCGGACTTTTAACATCAAGTGGTGGATGTTTGCATGCTTGACGTCCTCGCCTGGTGTAATGTTTATTTGTAAATATATACAAAAAATTAGTAAGCATTTTAAATAAAATAAATGAGTATGTTAAGATTTTATAGAACATTAAGATATAAAAAAAACAATGAGGATAACACAAAATTTTCAGGTTTCAGCAGAAAAACAACCAGTATGTGTTTCATCTTCATGCTCATGCTTGAAATTATTAGGCTTCACAAGTCTTAATAAATTTCCAATTTTAAAGGCAAGAGATAATTTCCTAATTAAAGCAATAACCAAAAGTGATAATCTGACATTAATAGCCAGTATCTAATCAATAGATCAAATACAGTGCAAACAAAATCAAGAGATTGAAGGCATATGTAACTTATTAATCGGTCAGTATGGAATCATACATTAGGCAAAATGGAAAAGAACTAAAGGAGATTGCTATTACCATTAGTTATTAGTTAGTTAGTTATTAAACTAAACAACTCACTAACATGGGTATAATCTATTTATAGGTTTTAGTACAACCTTGACTACAAAAATAGGAAGGCATTTACCAAATTGTCCTAAGTGAAATCAGTTCTTTAGGTTCTACTGGTCCCATGTTTTTGGAAAATTTCTGCAAATGTCCGTCCTTGAGACAAGCGATGAGAGGTGTTGAAATTTAAAATACTCTACTAGCCAAAACATTCCCGAACTCGAAATTTAAACTTTTCATATTAAACAAAAGATTAAGTTCTTTAATGGTTAAAATCAAACCTGAAGGAGTGGGTACTTCGAGAAGGATTAAAATGTAAAACTCATTTATAAAGATTATACATCAGAAGAAACAATTTTATATAAGCAATCTTGTAGAAAAAGTATCATTACAGCACTGCAAATCTAATGGCCTTGAAGTAAGAGGCTAATAAATAACCTTGAATGTTCCCTTAACCCTTTAAATGTGCAGGGGTTAGGCATCCTCTTAAGAGAAATGGTCAGACTGTGATGTAGAATAGAAGAGGACTTGTAGCTGCTCTGTATGGTTAGTTTATAATTAATTTTGCTGTGTATTTTTAAAATAAACACATTAGGAAGATTTTGAATCTATAAGTGCTTAATTGGTATACTAGTTCAAAAATTAAATTTATCAATGAAAAATAAAATAGACTATAAATTAAAATAGAAACAAACAAAACCCAACTTACCAGACTTCAGGATTGGAGTTACTGGATTTAATATATCTGTCAATCTGCTGCCTTCAGCACAAAACAAATGAATTATGTTTTAAAAAAGCAACACTTAATGTAAGAATTAAAACAATGCATAAAAGATACTTACAGTTGTGCTGCTCTGTCAGTAATCAGTTCAGGATGGGGCCGAAGAGCATGTATTATTGCGTATAGGATAAGGAAAAAAACACAAATGTATGCTAGCCTTCGGATGTGATAAGGTGAAAAGGGACTCATCCTGGAACATTTAAGTAATATAAGCTTACATAAGAAATTGAAGAAATGAAAAGTGTAAGAGTATATCAACCACATTAGGCCTATATGTTTTATGAAGTTAAAACTAGCATTCTTTGAATGGTCTATGCCCCCGGTCTCTGGTTAAAGCTTACTATGAGGCACTACAGATCCTTGAAGAAACAGACTCCTGCCTACAAAACTAGTTGGAAGTCAGGGTCCCTCTAATTTTGATCACAGAGCTGTAAGTCCACTCTCAGATCATTAATCTTCATCTATCTGGGCCTGTCTCGGTGTCATTCTATATATATTCTTCTTTATACAGCCTGTCAGATTCCATATTTTCAATGTGAATCAACCATAGCCCAACCTTCATAAAATTCCGTCACACAGGGGCTGTGTAAACTAAGCAGATTTTTAGAGTGCTAGTATGACACACTACTGATCTCACAACATATTCTGTATTTTTAAATAAAAATACAATGAGTAGAAGTGGGGATTTACTGAAGACTGAAAACAAGAAAGTGCAAATAAGTCGCTTAATATAGAGATAATAAAAAATGTATATAACAAACATTGTAGAGCACTAATAGTCAAACAAGATTGATTCCTTAACATTTTTCAATCCAGCTCATAATAAAGACCTTTTTTGAAAACGCCTCATGAATAAAACCTCAATAGCTGATTTCACTTATGGAAAATCTACTAAAAGCAAAGATAATATCAAGTTCATGGGCTATTTCCATAGTGCCTGCACAGACGAAGGGCTTAGGTGCAGTTTGTTTGAGCATTCTCTTACTGGCTTAGCCATTTGAGTATAAAAATAGTCCTTATAATGAGAATGATGGGTGATCCTAAAGAGCTATTTCCTGAACCATTAGCTGGAAGGACATTTGAAGCAGTAAGTACAGGCTTCAGGTCTGTAAACATACTGGAAAGAACACTTCATGGAATAACTTACTAAGTACTGAAAGCCTTCTACATCAACTTAAGTAGATGGTGGGCAATCCTTCCCAGAAGAATCCACAGAATTCTTCAGTCCAGATTAATTAGATGTGTTGTGGGGCAGGGGTATATCAAAGAAAAAAGTGGGTGGGGGGGGGGAAGAGAATTATATGTATGTATGTGTGTGTGTGTGTGTATATATATATATATATATATATATATATATATATATATATATAGAGCATATCAAGTTCGAAAGGCTCCAACTGGTAGTGGTAACTATTGTGTTCTGTCAGAAGCTGCTCTTTTCAAATTATTACACCCACCAAAATCCAAAAAATAATTGTCTTCAAAATAGGATTTTCTAGGCCTCCCCCTTCCCCTATGCCCAAGAACTTTACCTTCAAATATGTTTGTGATGAAGTAATTATGTCTTATGATTTGCCCAAGAAGCTTCACTCTCTTTTTTTCCATGGCCTTGATTAGACTTTTGCTTTTACTTAATTCATTTAGAACTTCCATGCTGATTTTTTTTGGTAGTACAACTTGAGTAGTATATACACACACCACACCAAAGGCGTGCACACACACACACGCGCGCACATATCCCTTCTTTGTGCTTTGTTCATTTATGTACTGTTAATAATTAATTATTTGTTCTCATATAAATATTCTTTCTTCTTTTTTAAAAATTTGTATTGTTATATGAACAAATCTAAACAACTAGAAGTTTCTTTAAATACTCCTTGGCGTTGCTTTAGTTTGGAAGAGTGGGGGGGGATTTCGGGGGAACCTCTGAAGTATGTCATGTACTACTTGCTGCTATGTACAGACCTTGTTTTGTTGGTGAACAATAAATGGTGAATATCCACCATGAAATAACATGGTAACAAGACCATTAGTGGTTAAGTTTCTTTTCATGTGTGTTATGAATGTTCATTGATAAAATTTATGTAAATATTTTGCATTTTGCTATATTTCTCAAAATAAAAAATGTATCATACTATTTTGTTGTTTTGTAAATACTATTTTGTTTTGAGCAGCCTGTCAGATTCCATTCGTTAGGTATGAACAAACCTTCACCCTTCTTAATAGTATAGATAATGTCAAGGTCACAATAGAATTACATTTAGTCAGCCTTACATATGATGCTCCGTTTTTACTCCTGTTTAATAGCTCCAAACTCTATTGTAGGACCCCTTTATTTCTAATTACGACTCCCCTCTTTTCCTTGGTGAGTTCCAACATTTCACAAATTTACAAGTGTTCTATGGCTTTTATGGAATTGTATCTTTGGACAAATGGACTAACATTTAAAGCAAAGGCCCTTTAATATAATGCACAATACAACAATTTAAATTCCCTTAAAATAATGTCAACTATGTTCATAGCATAGAGGTTTCGCTAAAATTTCAATCAACGGATTTGTGTTGCTTTTCATTTTTATAAGTTTATAGATAGGTCTACGATTATAATGCCAATGTATACTTTCATGATTATAATTTTAGACCCCCTGAAGGACACTGATAAGCCAATGTGTAATAAAAATATGAGGAGATAAAGTGACCCTCACCATGAATACTGGGTCTGGAAAGCTCCTAAGAAAAATCATAAATACATAAGTTCCAAATAATTTGATAAACAATATATGGGTCTATTGAATGTATAAAATAAAAATCATTGGATTTCTGATAGTATTTTAACCAAATAATAATATAACGTTTATAAATTTGACAAAATAGGCCTAACTTTAAATATAAATTTTATGTTAAGAATTATTTAGAGATAAAACTGTATATATAAATTTTAGTAATTAAGTATGAATGGCAGTAAATGTTACATATTTAGGTCAATTTATATAGCTAGCTGATAAAAGTAACCATTAAAAATAATTTTATGCATTTATGATATCCCTAGTACCTGACATGTGGGACGAATTAAACCTAAAATTTCAACAAATTTTCATTTTTTTACAACTAACAATGTGATTACCCGAATGACCGACATTTTTACAAAAATATACAGAATTTTGGTGAAACGGAGAGGAAAAAAAACAAATATTGAGCATGTGAGAAGCTCATTTAAATCTGAAAAGTAAACTCAGTTTTTATAACAAAAGAAAAAAAAAAATGTTCTAATAAATTCATTTAATGAAAATGAGTTGACCTTCCACAGAAAGTAACTGAGTTCTTAACTTTATTTTTTAGTAATAGGTAAACATAGTCAATATTTCCCCAATAAATGTATAGTCAACAATTTTTATAAATATTCGCTCTTAAATATGGACAGTCTTATATGAAGCATAATGCACTAAGTAAGATAAAATAAATTTACAACTTCATGTAAAACTAATTAAATTAACCAATTCAATAAGTTAACAAAATGATACAATATGCTAAACAACAAAAAGCACTTTATTAGGCTTAAGTAAATATTGATTGATAAGAAGTAATAAGGACATCTCTTCATGATAAAGATAAGCCAAAATGAAAAAAGTACTAACTTCTCTCAAAAACCAACTATTGAGAAAAATAACTTAATTCTAACATAAATTCTAGATCCCTTAATGTTTAACCGTATTTTTAACCCCCCTCAAAACATATAAGCCCGAGGTAAAAATAAGATGGAGTAAAAATTTGTTTTCATAAGGAATCAACATCATCTGATAGGTTTTTAAAAAGAACTTAAGTTATTGAGCCAACTAAGACATTACAAGGCATTAGCTGTTGGAATAAAATTTAACACATATAAAGTAAACATTTTTTTTTTGTTTTCCTTAAGTCAAGGATAATCTGCAATTTCCTTAAAGTAAATAAAACATTGTAATCAATGAGAAAGGACAATCCTTGGATTTACAAGATGATAAGAATTGATTACAAGGAGATATACAATAAACATAGCCTATAACTTTGTTGTAAGTAAAGAAACAATAAACTACCTGGATATTGTGAAAATACTGCACCTCCGTTTCATGAGCTAATTGAGTTTGAACAATACAAATATGAATAAAACCGTAAACAGTACAAAACTGAAACAAAATTTGCCATTATAGGAACTTATCAAATAAACAGTTTATTTAGGGTCAATAAACTATAAAGAATGGCAAGATTCAAGTTAAATAGTTGTCATCTGCAAACATGAAAAGACTAAAGCGCTTAATAATAAAAACATCTCCAAGGAGCTGAATCCAGCCCGAAAATCGATCGAAGCATACTGGACAGCAACAAGTCTTCATTTAATTCGCCAGGGAGGGAAGGCAGACGAACGTCAGCAATAATGTATTAACTTTATGCCAAGGAAAATGAGTTATATTACATATTTGAGAGTCAAGAACGTGTCGGCAAGTGGCGAGTCGAGGTAAACGACCAACGAATGACGGCTGTCAAGCCCAAATAAAAAAGTTGAAAGGAGCTCTAATTCAAAAAATACGAGGGTAAAAGGAGGGACAACACCGCCCCCTAGCGGACTTATCTCGGCAATATTACTGCGCACGACTTTTTAACGCTATCTTCCAGTGAAGATCTAATAATAGAGCCTTATTATAAAAGTAATTTTACCTTGTCTCCCAATAAAATTCCGGACTCAAGAATTAATCAACTTTTTTGTCCCATATATATTTATAGAAATTCAGATTTATTTTCCATAAAGTTTCAAAAGCATATAAGTACGGTTTATTTTTTTTTAGGAAAATGCCACTTACTAATTACTTTACTTTGCGCAATTAGCAAATAATAACTTTATCCCGGTGAATAGTATGTGATTTTCATACACTCTAATCAGAAACATTTAAAGTCAATGTTTGCATATTACAACTATTTTAATTCGACATGCTGTAACTAGTTGCTGCAACCACCGGAAGCAGGTCTTTTCATTACATATCTACTGAAATCATCTCATCAAATTTGATGTGGCCGCCGCATGACTTCCTTGTTCTCCTATTACTAGTCATTTATTTACCACTATCTTATTATTATTATTAACCTCCCGACGGGCGCATTTAATCTGAAGCGAGATGAACAGAGTTTGTTTTAGCTCTTCAGGGAAATCACTTATTGGGGTCGTACTCATAAGGCAAATGCCTATCGGTCCCACCTTGCTAAGTAGATGACGAAAATGAGGTTCATCAAAATTAAATATTTGTATTCTTTACATTGATTTTTTCTCGAAATTTCAAGGTAACTTTTGGTTACACATGCCATAGACACGATATCTGCAATTTGTTTCTTTGGTGTCTGATTGTTACCTTTTCACCCATAAACGGCTGAACCGAATTTTATGAAACTTGGTATGTATATTACTACTAACCCAACTTAGACTATATTAATATTCTGAGACGAACAGGAGTGAGGGTTATAAGGGAAACCTGAAATTAAAAATAGCGATATTTTGTTTCGTATTGCTTTTTCGGCCATATGCACATAACAAAAGTCCGTCACGCAGGGGCTGCGTAAACTAAGCAGATTTCCCACGAGAAGTTTTACAATAGAGAAATTTGCGAAAAACAGCTGTAGTAGTAAGTAACCTCTAAACCTATTCACGAGGGACTAATAGTTACGGAAACGGCCGCCAGAGCTCTCGGCGGAAAGGCCGAACATAGCCGACCACACGCAGAATACAAATGCAAATATCTCGGTTAATATTCAAGATACAGAATAAATGTATAAAACAATATTAAATTGAATTTGCAATAAGATTCATTCTATACAATTTTTCGATCCGACGCATAATAACGGAGATATTTCGACTTTTCGAAAATCCTCCCCTCTAAACCCCCCCTCCCACTGGTCCGATTGACGAACTTGATCTTCCTTTTTACATAGAACGGTAACAGACATATATATATATATGTATGTGTGTATATGTATATGTGTATATATATATATATATATATATATATATATATATATATATATACAGTTTTGAACGGATTTCATTTTCGTCATCTACTAGGAAGGATCGATGGACATTTGAAGAAAAATGTCGAAAATTCCGTCATGAGTACAACCTCAATAGCTGATTTCCCATCAGGGAAATGCTAAAAGTTGTTTACTCTGTAATTTTGAGTAACTGAAATACATTCTATGCATTTTAGCAGATTTCCCTTAAGGGAAATCAGCTATTAAGGTCGTACTCATGACGGGATTTTCGAAAAATTTCTTCAAATGCCCCCATCGATCCTACCCAGGAGATGACGAAAATGAGGTCCGTTCAAAACTATATATATATATATATATATATATATATATATATATATACTAGCATAGGTACCCGGCTTCGCCCGGGAATTCATTTGAGGCTGAATGAAGATGGTATGTTTTTGGCAAGGCTTTACTTTCCACAATATTTTTTTTATTTCCCTGTCCCAGTGTTTAGAATTTATACCCGTCGTTATTGTGGATTTGTTAATAATAAAATTATTTGTTATTTAAGACTTCACTGTCCTCAATATTTTTATATTTCTCGTCCTCTGTGTATGTAGTTTTTTTTATAAAGTTATGGACCATATAATTCATAATCGTAGGATGTATTCTATCTTCCAAACCACGTATGAATAAGTTCCTTTCCCTTCATGCGGTACAATGTCCAACGGTGACTGCTGTTTTAGGTACGTCATAGCCTCTATTAAAACACTCTTTCATAAGTCTCGATTGTAAACTGTGTATTCATATTGGTTTTCAGTAAAGTATATCATAATAAATTAACGGAGCAGAGTTAATAAATACCAGAAATACCTGAGTGCACCTCCCTAGCGTTTATGCTTGTAAATTATTTATTTATTATAATTAAAGACTTATCCAGGTGAGATACCTGGGTAGTTCATATTGGAATGTATTGTTGAGCATATCAATATTTCTAAGCAAATTACTTGCTTCATACCTTATTTTACAAAAAAAATAATTATAAAACAAAATTCACACTAATTAAAAAAGTAAACAACTTATTTTATGTGCACGATTACCAGAAACCAAATAGACGATGAAATATCGTGAATTTTTATTTCAGGCTATATTAGTATAGCTTATAATCGTGGAAGAATTAATGCTAATTTGCATACCGAGTGTTGTTAAGTTCGGTTCTACCGTTAGTGCCCAATAAAATAGTTGCCCCCTCTTTAGTTTTTAGCGTAGATCTATCTACATTGATTTTTTCCCCGAAATTTCACGATAACTTTTCGTTTCACATGTCATAGACACCATATCTGCATTTTGTTTCTTTCGTGTATGTTTGTTTGTTTGTTACCTTTTCACGCATAAACGGCTGAACCGAATTTTATGAAACTTGGTATGTATATTACTACTAACCCAACTTAGACTTTAGGCTATATTAATTTTCTCTGAGACGAACAGGAGTGTGGGTTATAAGGGAAGCCTGAAATTAAAAATAGCAATATTTCGTTTTCTATTAGTTTTTCGGCAAATATGCACATTACAAAAGTTGTTTATTTTGTTATTTAGAGTAACTTTTGTTATATACACTTTTGTCGTATACCGAAGTTTAAATGCGTTATACGCTAAAAATGATAGCGGGAGTCAACAATATTATTTGCCAATAAAGACTCAACCGAACTAAATAAAACTCGGTATGTGTATTAGCAGTGAGGCCTTCATTATAATAAGCCATACCAACATTTCTATGGACGGGCAGGAGTGGGGGTTATAAGGGAAGCCTGAAATTAAAAATAGTGATATTTCGTCCATCGATCCTACTCAGGAGATGACGAAAATGAGGTCCGTTCAAAATTATGTGTATATATATATATATATATATATATATATATATATATTATATATATATATATATATATATATTTGTCTGTTAACGCTCTAGCAGTCGCAATTTTTGTTTGATAGTTACAAAACTCGATATTTAATCGTTTTATGTAAAAAGGCAGATCAAGTTCGTTAATGGCTGAAATCGGACCAGTGGGAGGGGCGGATTTTCGCAAATTCCAAATATCTCCGTTATTATACATCGGATCGAAAAATTGTATATAACCAATCTTATTGCACATTAAATTGAGTATAATTATTCTTATATAAGTTTATTCTCTATCTTGAATATTAACCGAGATATTTGCATTTTTCAGTTTTCAGCAAACCGCCACTTCTACTCATGTTACGTAAACAATACTCTGCTATATAATAAATCACATTATTGGAAGTTTAAATACCAAAAATTGTATTAAAGAGACCTTTATTATACGAGATAATTGCAAATATGCCCTGGTGACTGCCCCCCCCCCATCTTAAAGTTTTGGACTTCTAAAATTTTATTGATTGAGATAACAATTATTCTGTCTCATTATAAATTACACTAGTAGATATAGTAAATAGTTCTCAATAAAATTAATGTGTTATATTCTGATATATGTATTTCAATAATTATTTTTCTTTCCGGTGTGAGGCGGGCCGACCCGTTTGTTTAGAATTCTAACCTAACGCTTCCTGTCGGCAGGTTATTGGAATTGGATGAAACATATATTTCTGTTTGTATTTATTCACGGTGTTGTTGTGTTAGCAGTATGTATATTTATCTATTACTAAACTTCACGAGGGAAATCTGCTTAGTTTACGCAGCCCCTGCGTGACGGACTTTTTGATTAATTTCATGGACGAAAATAATTGTTCCTAAACACACGTACTTCCGAACAGAGACACCATTCGCTATGCATTTTTCGTCAAAAGCGGAAATTTCTCAAGGCTCACGTACGATTTATAAATTTTTTTTTATGTATACTAAGAAAAATACATTTTTTAAATCGGTATTATTCTGCATGTCAATCACTTCCCTATTAAAGTCTTCGGGAACTGTATCCACATCGATATTAAATGTCGAGGAAAACATTTTCATGGAAACCAATGTCTACACATCGTGCGTATATTTAAGAAGTTGTAACGTTTTCTTTTCTAAATGTGGAAAGTGAAACACATTCCGCAAAAAAAATGTTTCCACAATTTTAATTTGAGCTCAAAGCCCTGAATTTTATCATGCAAATTGTAAATAAATTGTCCTTTGCCCTGAAGTTCCACTTTAAGATCATTAAGATGCTGAGTCAAGTCGATTAGAAACCCAGAATCGCACATCCATTCTTTATTACCAAAATGAGGAAAGAACAATTATATTTCACTTTTAAAGTTGTAGACTCTTTTTAGCATTGCACCTCTACTAAGCCAACGTATACTTCGGTATTGAAAACCACGTCGCCATAATCAGTTTCTAAATATTTCAGGAATTCTTTAAGTTTACGGAGATTTAACGCGCGTGACTTTATAAAACTGATTAGTTTAATTATTGGTACTGTTGGCAAACTCAATCTTTTCGCGCACAAATTTTCCTGGTGAAAAATGCAGTGATTAACGAATGATTGCCTTCTTGTGGCCTTCTTAATGTCTTAAAATAACCTTCCTGATCCTTCTATCACAATGCTTGTCAATGTTCGTGCTCCATCTGTCTATATACTGTCGATAAATTGAAAAGTTTTCCTAAAAAGACTAGTTCATCGTACCGGTCTTTGCCGGTTGTAACCCCTTGCATTGGAATCAGTGAACACAATTCTTTGGTAATATTAAATTTGGTGTTAATACCACATAGCAATATAGCCAGTTGTGCTGTATCGCAACTCAGGTCAAGTGCCAAAGAACAGTATTAGCAGATTTCCCTTATGGGAAATCAGCTATTGAGGTTGTTCGAAATTTTTCTTCAAATATCCATCGATCCTACCCAGGAGATGACGAAAATGAGGTCCGTTCAAAACTGTATATATGTATATATATATATATATATATAAAATTGTAACCTCTGTCTGTACATTGATTTTTTTCGCGAAATTTCACGATAACTTTTCGTTTCACATGTCATAGACACCATAACTGCATTTTGTTTCTTTCGTGTATGTTTGTTTGTTTGTTTGTTACCTTTTCACGCATAAACGGCTGAACCGAATTTTATGAAACTTGGTATGTATATTACTACTAGCCCAACTTAGACTTTAGGCTATATTAATATTCTCTAAGACGAACAGAAGTGGGGGTTATAAGGGAGACCTGAAATTAAAAATAGCGATATTTCGTTTCCTATTGCTTTTTCAGCAAATATGCCCATTACAAAAGTTGTTTATTATTGTAATTTGAGAGTAACATTGTTAAATGCACTTTTGCCGTATACGGAAGTATAAAAAAGTTATACGCTAAAAGTCTATAAGCGGGAAGTCCACAATTTTATATTGGGACAAAAGACTCAACCGAACTAAACCAAACTCGGTATGGTGAATTAGCACTAACAGCCTTTCCTTCTAATAAGCAAAACTAACATTTCTAGGGCCGGGCAGGAGTGGGGGTTATAAGGAAGGCCTGAAATTAATAAAATTGATATTTTCGTATTCCTATTGCCTTTTACGCAAATAAGCACTTAACCAAAGTTGTTTATTTTGCTATTTAGAAACACTTATTTAAATACACTATCATCGTATACCGAAGTATAAAGGCGTTATATTGCTAAAATTTATAGCGGGAGACAACAATTTTATTTTGGCACAAAAGACTCAACCGGAACTAAATAAAACACTCAGTATTTGTACTTTAGCACTAATGCCTCCGTTATAATAAGTCATACTATGCTAACATTTTCTAGGGACGTGCAGATGAGGGGGTTTTGTAAGGGAGGCCTGATATTAATAATAATGATTTCCTATTGGGGTTTCGGCAAATATTGCACATCACACATGTAGGTTTAATTAGTTATTATAAGAGAAATTTTGCTCGAACACTTCAATTTCAATAATGAACTACCAGGTTACCTCTCTCCTGAAAAAATTAATTCAAATGTATGTCAATATTTTCTCCTTATTAATTCAAATCTATGCATAATGGACAGGATATGTATGTCAAAATTGTGCAAAGTAAAGCCTTGCCAAAAATATACTATCACCATTCAGCCTCAAATGAATAATAAAATAATACATTGAATCAATATTTTAAGGAAAACTATGGAGATGCTGGAGCGGAAGGAGGTCGGAGCCTAAACAGTTAATTGAGTTAATTTATTTCCTGTGAAATGCTGGCATTACTGGAAATGATTTCCACTGAGCTCTACTATTACGAATATAATCTAATGTACAAAACTATGTTTAAACTATATGTGCTCGGATTGGTTTTTGACAGGAAATAAGTTTCATTATAGAGGATATTTAATTGTAATAAATGCTATCCACGATTATGGTTTGAAGTATTCAAAAAGGTGAGTTGGAAAAGTGAAGAGGGATAGATTAGGAACACATTTTTATTTATTCTTCAAAATTAATATTTCTCATCTATACGTCGCCTGCCTGACCCTCACGGGAAAACAATGCGCCCAGACGGGAAGTGTAGTAAACATTAAGCCTTGCTCAAAAAAAAAAAAAAAAATACTATTATCATTCAGCCTCAAATGATTTCCCGAGCGAAGCCGGGTACCTTAGCTAGTATATATCTATATATATATAAAATTGTAACCTCTGTCTGTACATTGATTTTTTTCGCGAAATTTCACGATAGCTTTTCGTTTCACACGTCATAGACACCATAACTGCATTTTGTTTCTTTGGTGTCTGTTTGTTTGTTTGTTTGTTACCTTTTCACGCATAAACGGCTGAACCGAATTTTATGAAACTTGGTATGTATATTACTACTAGCCAAACTTAGACTTTAGGCTATATTAATATTCTCTGAGACGAACAGGAGTGGGGATTATAAGGGAGGCCTGAAATTAAAAATACCGATATTTCGTTTCCTGTTGCTTCTTCAGCAAATACGCACATAACAAAAGTTGTTTATTTTGTTATTTAGAGTAACTTTTGTTATAAGCGTTTTTGCCGTATACGGAAGTATAAATGAGTTATACGCTAAAAACTACTGCGGAAGTCAACAATTTTATTTGGCACAAAACACTTAACCGAGCTAAGCCAAACTCGGTATGTGAATCAGTACTAATGTCTTCCTTATAATAAGCCATACTAACATTTCTAGGGACGGGCAGGAGTGGGGGTTATATCGAAGGCCTGAAATTAAAAATAGCGATATTTCGTTTCCTATTGCTTTTTCAGCAAATATGCACATAAAAAAAGGTGTTTATTTTGTTATTTAGAGTAACTTTTGTAATATGCACTTTTGCCGTATACGGAAGCATAAATGAGTTATCTGCTATAAACTAAAGCGGGAGTCCACAATTTTATTTGGCACAAAAGACTCAACCGAATTAAACAAAACTTGGCATGTAAATTACTACTAACGCCTTCATTATAATAAGCTATACTAACATTTCTAGGGACGGGCAGGAGTGGGGGTTATAAGGAAGGCCTGAAATTAATAATAGTGATATTTCGTTTCCTATTGCATTTTCGGCAAATATGAACATAACAAAAGTTGTTTATTTTGTTATTTAGAGAAATTTGCTCAACACTTCGTTTCGATATGAACTACCAGGTACCTGACCTGAAAAAATTATGCCAAATGTATGTCAATATTTTCTCCTTAATAATTCAAATCTACGCATAATGCACAGGAGACGGGAAATATGACAATATGCAGGACAGTGAAGTTTTACATAAAAAAATAATTTTATTATTAACAAATGCCAGCAATGAGTATTATCCCTAAACACTGGAACGGGTAAATGTCAAAATATTGTGCAAAGTAAAGCCTTGCCAAAAATATACCATCACCATTCAGCCTCAAATGAATTCCCGAGCGAAGCCGGGTATCTGAGCTAGTATATATATATATATATATATATATATATATATATATATATATATATACATATTTGTCTGCTACCGCTCTAGCGGTCGCAATTTTTGTTTGATCCTTACCAAACTTCATATAAGCGTTTTATGTAAAAAGAAAGATCAAGTTCGTTAACGGCTGAAATCGAACCAGTGGGAGGGGGGGTTTAGAGGGGAGGATTTTCGAAACTTCGAAATATCTCCGTTACTATACATCGGATCGAAACATTGTATAGGATCAATCTTACTGCGAATTAAATTTACTATAAATAATGTTCTATACATTAATTCTCTATCTTGAATATTAACCGAGATATTTGCATTTGTATTCTGCGAGTGGTCACCAATAGGCTATGTTCGGAGTTTCCGACGAGAGCTCTGGCGGCCGTTTCCATAACTATCGTCCCTCGTGAATAGGTTTCGAGGTTAGGTTAACTCTTAGCGGTTTTGGGGAATTTTCACGATAACTTTTCGTTTCACATGTCATAGACACCATAACTGCATTTTGTTTCTTTGGTGTCTGTTTGTTTATTTGTTACCTTTTCACGCATAAACGGCTGAACCGAATTTTATGAAACTTGGTATGTATATTACTACTAACCCAACTTAGACTTTAGGCTATATTAATATTCTCTGAGGCGAACAGGAGTGAGGGTTATAAGGGAAGCCAGAAATTAAAAATAGCGATATTTCGTTTCCTATTGGTTTTTCGGCAAATATGAACGTAACAAAAGTTGTTTATTTTGTTATTTAGAGAATCTTTTTTTATATACACTATCGTCGTATACCGAGTTATAAACGAGATATACGCTAAAACCTATAGAGGAAGTGAACTATTTTATATGGCACAAAAGAATCAACCAAACTAAATAAAACTCGGTATGTGTATTAGCACTAACGCTTTCATTATAACAAGCCATGCCAACATTTCTAGGGACGGGCAGGAGTGGGGGTTATAAGGAAAGCCAGAAATTAAAAATAGCGATATTTCGTTTTCTATTCGTTTTTCGGCAAATATGCACATAACAAAAGTTGTTTATTTTGTTATTTAGAGTAACTTTTGTTATATACACTTTCGTCGTATACCGAGTTATAAACGAGATACACGCTAAAACCTATAGAGGAAGTGAACTATTTTATATGGCACAAAAGAATCAACCAATCTAAATAAAACTCGGTATGTGTATTAGCACTAACGCTTTCATTATAACAAGCCATGCCAACATTTCTAGGGACGGGCAGGAGTGGGGGTTATAAGGGAAGCCAGAAATTAAAAATAGCGATATTTCGTTTTCTATTCGTTTTTCGGCAAATATGCACATAACAAAAGTTGTTTATTTTGTTATTTAAAGTAACTTTTGTTATATACACTTTCGTCGTATACCGAGTTATAAACGAGATATACGCTAAAACCTATAGAGGAAGTGAACTATTTTATATGGCACAAAAGAATCAACCAAACTAAATAAAACTCGGTATGTGTATTAGCACTAACGCTTTCATTATAACAAGCCATGCCAACATTTCTAGGGACGGGCAGAAGTGGGGGTTATAAGGGAAGCCAGAAATTAAAAATAGCGATATTTCGTTTCTTATTGGTTTTTCGGCATATATGAACATAACAAAAGTTGTTTATTGTGTAATTTAGAGTAACTTTTGTTATATTCACTTTTGCCGTATACGGAAGTATAAATGAGTTATACTCTAACAACTATAGAGGGAGTCCACAATTTTATTTGGCACAAAAGCCTCAACCGAACTAAACCAAACTCGGTATTTGAATTAGCACTAACGCCTTCCTTATAATAAGCCATACTATTTCTAGAGACGGGCAGGAGTGGGAGTTGTAAGGGAGGCCTGAAATTAAAATAGTGATTTCCTATTGGGGTTTCGGCAAATATGCAAATAACAAAAGTTCTTTAATTTGTTATTTAGAGAAATTTTCTCAACACTTCTTTTCAATATGAACTACCAGGTACCTCAAATGAAAAAATTTATTCAAATCTATGCATAATGCACAGGAAACGGGAAATATGACAATATGCAGAACAGTGAAGTCTTGCATAAAAAAATAATTTTATTATTAACAAATCCACATAAACGACGGGTGTTAACCCTAAACACTGGGACGGGTAAATGTCATAATATTGTGCAAAGTAAAGCCTTGCCAAAAATATACCACCAACATTCAGCCCCAAATGAATTCCCGAGCGAAGCCGGGTATATCAGCTAGTATATATATAAAATTGTAACCTCTGTCTGTACATTGATTTTTTTCGCGAAATTTCACGATAACTTTTCGTTTCACATGTCATAGACACCATAACTGCATTTTGTTTCTTTCGTGTATGTTTTTGTTTGTTTGTTACCTTTTCACGCATAAACGGCTGAACCGAATTTTATGAAACTTGGTATGTATATTACTACCAACCCAACTTAGACTTTAGGCTATGTTAATATTCTCTGAGACAAACAGGAGTGGGACTAACAAAAGTTGTTTAGTTTGTTATTTAGAGTAACTTTTGTTATATACACTCTTGTCGTATACCTAAGTATAAAGGCGTTATACGCTAAAAATGATAGCGGAAGCCAACAATTTTATTTGGCACAAAAGACTCAACCGAACTAAACCAAACTCGGTATGTGAATTAGCACTAACGTCTTCCTTATAATAAGCCATACTAACATTTCTAGGGACGGGCAGGAGTGGGGGTTATAAGGGAGCCTGAAATTAAAAATAATGATATTTCGTTTCCTATTGGGGTTTTGGCAAATATGCACATAACAAAAGTTGTTTATTTTGTTATTTAGATAAACTTTTGTCATATACCCTTTTGTCGTATACCTAATTATAAAGGCGTTATACGCCAAAAAGTGATAGCAGAAGTCAACAATTTTATTTGGCACAAAAGACTTAACCGAACTAAACCAAACTCGGTATGTGAATTAGCACTAACGTCTTCCTTATAATAAGCCATACTAACATTTAAAGGGACGGGCAGGAGTGGGGGTTATAAGGGAGGCCTGAAATTTGGAACTACCAGGTAACTCACCGGGAAAAATTAATTCAAATGTATGTTAATATTTTGTGCTTAATAATTCAAATCTATGCATAATGCACAGGAAACGGGAAATATGACAATATGGAGAACAGTGAAGTCATACATAAAAAAATAATTCTATTATTAACAAATCCACAGAAACGACGGGTATTTAAACAAAACACTGGGACGGGTAAATGTCAAAATATTGTGCAAATTAAACCCTTGCCAAAAAAATACCATCACCATTCAGCCTCAAACGAATTCCCGAGCGAAGCCGGGTATCTGAGCTAGTAAATATATATATATATATATATATATATATATATATATATATATATATATATATATATATATATATATTAGCTCAGATACCCGGCTTCGCCCGGGAATTCATTTGAGGCTGAATGGTGATGGTACTTTTTAGCAGGCTTTACATTGCACAATATTTTGACATTTACCCGTCTCAGTGTTTGGGATTGATACCAAGCTTTGTTAAGTTCGTTAGTGCCCTCCCGTTCGAACCAAAAAATTTTAATATAACTTATAATCATGGAAGAATTAATGCTAATTGACATACCAAGCTTTGTTAAGTTCGTTAGTGCCCAATAAAATTGTTGGCTCCCGCTAAAGTTTTAACGTAAAACTCATTTATACTTAGGTATACGACAAAAGTGTATATAACAAAAGTTACTCCAAATAACAAAATAAACAACTTTTGTTATGTTTATATTTGCGGAAAAACCAATAGGAAACGAAATATCACTATTTTTAATTTCAGGCTTCCCTTACAACCCCCACTCCTGCCCGTCCCTAGAAATGTTGGTATGGCTTATTATAATGAAGGCGTTAGTGCTAATACACATACCGAGTTTTATTTAGTTCGGTTGAGTCTTTTTTGGCAAATAATATTGTTGACTCCCGCTATAATTTTTAGCGTATAACGCATTTAAACTTCGGTATACGACAAAAGTGTATATAACAAAAGTTACTCTAAATAACAAAATAAACCACTTTTGTTATTTGCATATTTGCCGAAAAACCAATAGAAAACGAAATATCGCTATTTTTAATTTCAGGCTTCCCTTATAACCCCCACTCCTGTTCGCCTCAGAGAAAATTAATATAGCCTAAAGTCTAAGTTGGGTTAGTAGTAATATACATACCAAGTTTCATAAAATTCGGTTCAGCCGTTTATGCGTGAAAAGGTAACAAACAAACAAACAAACAAACAGACACCAAAGAAACAAAATGCAGTTATGGTGTCTATGCATGTGAACGAAAATATCGTGAATTTCAAAAAAATCAATGTACAGAGAGAGGTTACAATTTTATATATATACTAGCTCAGATACCCGGCTTCGCTCGGGAATTCATTTGAGGCAGAATGGTTATGGTATTTTTTTGGCAAGGCTTTAGTTTGCACAATATTTTGACATTTACCCGTCCCAGTGTTTAGTTTAAATACCCGTCGTTTCTGTGGATTTGTTAATAATAAAATTATTTTTTTATGTAAGACTTTAATGTGGATTTGTTAATAATAAAATTATTTTTTTTATTTTTCCTGTGTATTATGCATAGATTTGAATTATTAAGCACAGAATATTAACATACATTTGAATTAATTTTTCCCGGTGAGGTGCCTGGTAGTTACAAAGAATTGTTGAGCAAATTTCTCTAAATAATAAAATAAACAACTTTCATATGTGCTTATTTGCCGGAAACCCAATACGAAAAGAAATATCACTATTTTTAATTTCAGGCCTTCCTTATAACCCCCACTCCTGCCCGTCCCTAGAAATGTTAGTATGGCTTATTATAAGGAAGACGTTAGTGTTAATTCACATACCGAGTTTGGTTTAGTTCGGTTGGGTCTTTTGTCCAAAATAAAATTGTTCACTTCCGCTATTGGTTTTAGCTTATATCTCGTTTATAATTCGGTATACGAAAAAGGTGTGTATTACAAAAGTTACTCTAAATAACAAAATAAACAACTTTTGTTATATTCATATTTGCCGAAAAACCAATAGGAAACGAAATATCGCTATTTTTAATTTCCGGCCTCCCCTACAACCCCCACTTCTGCCCGTCCCTAGAAATGTTGGTACGGCTTATTATAATGATGGCATGAGTGCTAATACACATACTGAGTTTTATTTAGTTTGGTTGAGTCTTTTGTGTCAAATTAAATTGTTCACTTCCGCTATAGGTTTTAGCGTATATCTCGTTTATAAATCGGTATACGAAAAAAATGTATATAACAAAAGTTACTCTAAATAACAAAATAAACAACTTTTGTTATATTCATATTTGCCGAAAAACCAATAGGAAACGAAATATCGCTATTTTTAATTTCAGGCCTCCCTTATAACCCCCACTCCTGTTCATCTCAGAGAATTTTAATATAGCCTAAAGTCTAAGATGGGTTAGTAGTAATATACATACCAAGTTTCAAAAAATTCGGTTCAGCTGTTTATTCGTGAAAAGGTAACAAACAAACAAACATACAGGAAAGAAACAAAATGCAGTTATGGTGTCTATGACATGTGAAACGAAAAGTTATTGTGAAATTTCGCGAAACAAATCAATGTACAGACAGAGGTTACAATTTTATATATATATATATATATATATATATATATATATATATATATATATATTATATGTATATATACTAGCTAAGGTACCCGGCTTCGCTCGGGGAATCATTAAAGGCGGAATGATGATATAGTTCCGGCAATCCGAGCACATATAGTTTAAGCATAGTTTAGCACGTAAGTTTATATTCATAATAGTAGATCTCAGTGGTAATCACTTCCCGTAATGACCAGCATTTCACAGGAAATTAGTAAACTCAATTAACTCTATTAGTCTCCCGTCTATTTCCGCTCTCGCCTTAGATCTATCCACACTGTTCTCCTTAAATTATTAATTCAAATTATTATTGTAATAATTTATCTACCTGATGGAATTAAATAATAGTGTTACCCTAAAAATAATTTCAATTATATTCAAAAAGCCAGTCGACGGGAAGAGATCGTAGCCGTCCTAAGTAATACTTTAAACAACTTTATCATATCGAGTTTAAGAGCATTTTGTTTTTTGTCATAATGTAATTAACGTTTAATTGTTATGATAGTATAAATTTGTTTCAATAACAAGAAGATATAGGAAATAATATAGTATATAACCAAAATAATAGAGTTTGATTCCCTACTACTTCCCCTATCACTCCTTGATGAAATTCAACACGATTTTTTTTTTAAATACAGTATGGACCCGATTAACCGAGGTGCCAAACATTTATGAGACCGGTTTGTGGTATAAAGTATTGCCCCAAAAAACTCTAGCGAAGAATATGGAAAAATCTGTTAGTGGTTTCAAGGGTGTTAAAGATAGGGTCACCCATAGGGGGTTTTGGTTTGCGCGAATGCAAGTGGAGAGGATAAACTAAAGTTAGTTTTAATCGGAAAATCAGCCAAACCTAGAGCCCTCAAACACGTCAATTTTAATAACCTGCCGGTTTTTTATAAACATCAAAAATATGCGTACATGAGTGCTGAAATTTTCGAGTATTGGTTCAAACATATTTTTTTACCACACGTCAAAATTTTTCTTGACGAAAAAAACTGCCTCATAAAACCCTGCTTCTCATTGATAATGCACCATCACATCCCGACGAGAGCGTCTTAAGCGTGGGCGAGATTAAGGCCATGTTTTTCAAAAACGTTAAATTCCAACCCATGGATAAGGAGTAATTTCGGCATTTACAAAAAGAAGCTCTTAACTACAATGTTATTAGATAACGATAAAGGGCTAATAGAACAACTAAAAAAGATTACAATTAAAGATGTCATTTACATGGCAGCTAATTCCTGGGATTCAGTACCCAACACCACATTAAATAAAGCCTGGAAAAACTTATGGCCTGAAGTTACCTATAGTAGTCAGCCAAACGAAGAGCCACCAACAAATCTGGAGTTGTGCTCTTTGTTAAAAGATCTTAACTCCCAAGATGTAATGGACTTCGAAGTTACGGATTGGGTCAATGAAGAATCATTAAAGAGATCAGCGGTCCTAACAGAAGAGGAAATCATTAATGAAATAATGAAAACAACGAACAAGAGCTTGAAGGAGACGAGGTATCTATCCCCACGAAAGTAAGCCATGAGGAGGGTTTCAACCTACTTGACAGGTCACTACTCTATTTAGAAGGCAGAGGTGATGTGCCTTCATATGAACTGATGATGTTAAGGAAGTGGAGAGACACTGCAGCTGCTGATAGAAGCAGTTGTTTAAAACAAACAACAATAAATGATTTTTTTAAATCAAAATAGTTTTCCGATTTTCCATTAATTTTTTTTTGTGTCCGATGTTATTTTATACTACATATGCATGTATGTACATACAATCTACTTCTATTATTAATTTATGATTAAAAAATGTAAATATGAATATAATTATTAAACTTATAGGTAGGTACTAGTTTTTATTCTAAAAACCTTACATTTTCAGCTGGTATTAGTAGGTTCCGATTAACCGAGAATTTCGATTAACCGAGGTAACAGCGGTCCCGATCGACTCGGTTAATCGGGTCCCTACTGTAATACATTATACAAATTAAATAATGGAGATGCTCTTATAGTTTAAATTTCTATAGGACATAAAAAACAATGTTATTTTCTGGGGAAAATAAATAAATGAGGCGAAGGGGGAGGGGGTTAATATTTAGGTTAGGTTGTTATTTAGAGCATCTTTTGTTTCATTCACTTCTGTCGTAAAATGAAGTAAATACGGGATATAAGCTAAATCAATAGCGGGAGTTGACGATTTTATTAGTACTTATTTAAGCGTTTTTAATATAGGCATATTATGACAAATGATGTTATGTTTTAGCCTTATCTATTTCGATTATTTAGTACTAAGTATGATTCGGATTAGTGATTAGGTTATGAGGGGAGCCTGAAATTAAAAATAGCGATATTTCGATTCCTATTGGTTTTTCGGCAAATATAAACATAACAAAAGTTGTTTATTTTGTTATTTAGAGTAACTTTTGTTATATACACTTTTTTCGTATACTGAATTATAAACGAGATATACGCAAAAACCTATAACGAATGTGAACAATTTTATTTGAGACGAAAGACCCAACTGAAATGAATAAAACTCGGTATGTGTATTAGCACTAACGCTTTCATTATAATAAGCCATACCAACATTTCTAGAGACGGGCAGGAGTGGGGGTTGTAGGGGAGACCTGAATTTAAAATAGCGGTATTTCGTTTTCTATTCGTTTTTCGGCAAATATGAACATAACAAAAGTTGTTTATTTTGTTATTTAGAGTAACTTTTATGATATTCATTTTTGACTTTTAGCAATGTATAAACGAGATATACACTATAACCTAAAGCGGGAGTCAACTATTTTATTGGGCGCTAACGATTGAACCGAACTTAACCCTCCGTCAGGCGCACCTCCCGGCCACTCGACTTCGGGCGCAATGTGCTTGGTAGGCACAGGTTATAAAGTAGCCTTGAAAATGGCTCTATGTATACAAAAGCTGAGAATAAGCTGTTATTTGCTCTTAGGGGGGAGGTATGGTGCTAAAGTAAAAAGCAATTCGTCAGGAAAAATGGATATGTATTGAAAAAATAATATTTAAAACAATAGGTTTTTATTAAAATTAATTTAACATGATCCGGATATGTGATATAAAAAACATATTAAACTTCTCAAATATTAAATTAAATTACAAAAGTAATTTAATATTTTAAACTTAGTCAGAATCAGAGAGGTCCATGTCCCTAGAAGTGAAGCATCTGCATGAAGTAAAGCAGGGTTGGCATAGCAGTATTTTGTGACTCATACAGATGGCTTGGTTGCATTTTTGGCACTGGTAATTGGAAAGGCGTCTCACACCTGTCTCAGTAGTGCATGTGATGCACCTACGTCTTTTGGTGGCAGAAGAAGTGGATGAGAGTTCTTTGTCGGCAGTGGGGGCAAATCTTTTTAGCTGATGTTGCAGTTTCGGCGTCATCGTGTAGTGTTGAAACAAGAATTACATTTTTTTCTCGGGACTGTATGATACTATTACTAATATATTATGATATTACTAAAATATTACTAAAATAATCACTAAATATGTAGGAAAATAATCTAAACTACTAATATACATGAAAATTGTTGTAGAAAACTTACCTTAAAAATCGTATCGAGATCGGTCGCAATGAGCCTGTCAAGCCAAGGTCAGCACTAGGCGTCTCTAGAGCATGTGAGAAAAATTTGAATAGGTCTAGTCTGGCCTATATTAGGAGGGAGGAAGGTACTAGGAGTGAAGGGAGGAGGCACTAACTTGGAGAGACGAGCTATCTATAAGTAACCCGCCTGTGCCTGGTAGATCAGGTGCGCCTGACGGAGGGTTAACAAAACTCGGTATGTCAACTAGCATTAATTCTCCCATGATTATAAGCTATATTAAAATTTTTAGGTTAGAACGGGAGTGGGGGTTATAAGGGAGGCCTGAAATAAAATTTCGTGATATTTCATTTTCTATTTGTTTTTTGACAAACAAGCAAATAACAAAAGTTGTTTACTTTGTTATTTAGATTAACTTTTGTTTTATACATTTCTCCAGGAACACAGGTGTGGAGCAAGTAATTTGCGTAGAAATATTGATATGCTCAACAATTCATTCTAATTTGAACTATGAGGTACTTCACCTGGGAAAATAATTAAGGGAAAACAAAATATGAAATATGACAATATGGAGAACAGTGAAGTCATACATAAAAAAATAATTCTATTATTAACAAATCCACAGAAACGACGGGTATTTAAACTAAACACTGGGACGGGTAAATGTCAAAATATTGTCCAAATTAAAGCCTTGCCAAAAAAATACCATCACCATTCAGCCTCAAACGAATTCCCGAGCGAAGCCGGGTATCTGAGCTAGTATACATATATATATATATATATATATATATATATATATATATATATATATATATATACATATATATAGTTTTGAACGGACCTCATTTTCGTCATCTCCTGGATAGGATCGATGGACATTTGAAGAAATTTTTCGAAAATCGCGTCATGAGTACGACCTCAATAGCTGATTTCCCTTAAGCACCCCCCCCCTTGTTAAGTTTTGGACTACTAAAATTTGATTCATTAAGATAAATATTATTAAGATTCATTATAAATTACAGTACGAGATATAGTAAATAGTTTTCAAGAAAATTAAAATGTTATATTGATATATATCAGTAATTGTTTTTATTTCAGGTGAGAGGTTGTCAAACTTGTTTGTTTACATTTCAGACACTTCTGTCGGAAGTTTCTAATTATCGATTGTATTTATTCACTTAATGTTCGGTGGTGTTGTGTTAGCAGTATGTAGATTTATCTATTGATAAACTTCACGAGGGAAATCTACTTAGTTTACACAGCCCGTACTATGGACTTTTTATTTAGGTTTAAATTAGAGAGAAGTTCTCTAACTGACACATTCTGATGGCTTAGGCTTACCTATCGTGTGTGCGTGAGTGTGTATCAGATTGAGTCTATAAGTTAAAATTGAAGAAGGAAAATTAAATTATGTCAAATTGTGTGCTGATGAATTTTCATAATTTCTGCCTATTTGAGCCTTATAAATTATTTGAAACAGAAACTGCATGAAAATATCAAAATATTGAAACCAGAACACTTGAAATGAAGGAAACCTCTTCTTCAGTTCTTAAAAGATATAATATGAATGTGTCACTCCAAAAAATTACCAATGGGCCCAAATTTTAAATTCATCAAATCAAATTCAGATTGTAATTATGAAGATCTCAAAATTTAAGATATCACTCCTATATTTGAAAACAATCAAGCTGCAATTTGTATTGCCAAAAATCCTGATAACAAAAAGTCCGTCCCGCGGGGGCTGCGTAAACTAAGCAGATTTCCCACGTGAAGTTTTAAAATAGAGACAATTCACGAGAGCCGAACTGTTAAGAAAACGGCCGACCTAGCTTTTGGCGGAAAACTCACTCTCATCCGTTATCCGCCCCGGTTTCATTAAATGCAAATATCTCGGTTAATATTCAAGATAGAGAATAAATGTATATAACAATATTTATAGTAAATGTAATTTGCAATAAGATTGATTCTATACAATTTTTCGATCCGACGTATAGTAACGGAAATATTTCGAATTTTAGAAACTCCTCCCCTCCCACTGGTCCGATTTCAGCCATTAACGAACTTGATCTTTCTTTTTACATAAAACGACTAAATATCGAGTTTGGTAACGATCAAACAAAAATTGCGACCGCTAGAGCGGTAACAGACAAATATATATACAGTTTTGAACGGACCTCATTTTCCATTTTCGTCATCTACTAGGTAGGATCGATGGACATTTGAAGAAAAATTTCGAAAATTCCGTCATGAGTACAACCTCAATAGCTGATTTCCCTTAAGGGAAATCTGCTAAAAATTGAAATGTAGTGGAACTAAATATAATTTTGTGTGTGAAGGTGTTTGACAGAACACAGAAATATATAACTACTAAGGTCCAAATTGCTGATACTCTTAGAAAAGTGTCGTTGAATACTTTTTGTTTTAATATTGAGTTAATTTAAAGATATTGGTGTATTCTTGATGAAGTTAATTGTATTTTAAAATTTTATTGAGGGAGGATGTTAAGGGCAATAAAATTTGTGGATGTATTGATGTTATGCAAGTGGCAGTGGGAGTGTCAAAAGGTTACCAATTGTAATTGTAGTTTCCTTCCTGTTTATATATAGGACATAATGTTCCTTTTTTATGTTAATGTATAATGAACTGAAATATTATTTATTTATTTACTCACTTCATACATAATCCCGGCAATTTCCAGAACAAAATGTGACCAGATATTTTACATGCTAAACCTAATGGAATCCTTATGTGCTTAATATGGATGGATATTTATTTCACACCAGTTTTAAATATAATTTTTTGTTAATATTTGTCAATTCAACATTTTATACATTATGTGTTAAGCAAGAGAATGTGTACAATCAGGACAGTATTGTTATGTGATGGAAATGAAGCTTTTACATCAATCTAATAAATGGGACATGGGAAACCATGTTTGTTTCAATGACCTAACACAGTCTGATTACTTCAATCAATTAAAACTTTTCTGATATTACAACAGAATTCCTAATAGGCTTTTATCTCATTTTCATTTAC
Organism: Riptortus pedestris; assembly: GCA_019009955.1. Classification (NCBI taxonomy): domain Eukaryota; kingdom Metazoa; phylum Arthropoda; class Insecta; order Hemiptera; family Alydidae; genus Riptortus; species Riptortus pedestris. The sequence continues at coordinate 83,162,360 of CM032231.1, read as the reverse complement.
AAAAGAATTCCTAATATACTTTTATCTCATTTTCCCACTAATGCTAAAGTCAAATCCTTATATTCTGGTAGAAAACAATATTTATTTGACCCATTGAATGTGCTTAAAGTCACCTATATTCGCCCAATAGACATTCCATGCTTCACATGCAAAATTTCATGACTAAAGGAAGAACATCTTTCATCAACGCTAACACAATACTTCCAGTTGCCAATTAACTCTTTTCTGGTATCACAATAGAATTTCTAATAGACCTTTATCTCATTTTCATTTACAACAGAATGCCTAATAGATATTCTTTATCCTATAATATATTATAGGATTTTAAAAAATAAACAGAGCTTAATTTTTTTTTTATCTAAAGCTTGCAACATTATTGGAAAAGTAAACCTTCCAAATTCGAATAAAAATGAAGAAAATGATATAGAAAAATGATTTGTAATTCCAAAACCCACTTTCTTACCATGCCTTCTAATCCTTTTCTCTTCTGCAATATATATGAAGAAATTTGAATTCTATTTTTTTCTCATTCACCTGTTTAAATTAAATCCAGTTTTAATTAGATTATTTTTCCAAATCCATCCCCTTCCTTACTTAGGAATATCTATTTACTATTACTTTCACAGGCACTGTTTCATTGTACACTGAAAAAAAATACTTCAAAACACATTAATATGAACCACAAAACATTCCAAGCATATTTTATGATACCTTAAAAAAAATTGTTTACATTGATTAATTGAAGTAACACATTACATTAATAAATGACTTTTTAAAGGCAAAAGGGTAATATGGTGGATGAGTGTACACTACTTCTTTAAGGAAAGTCATGATTAATTAGGGAACTGTAATCCATAAAAAAATTAATATTGGCTCAAAACGTTTATCCAGTAATTTGTATTTCCTGCCTGTCACTTCTTGCAATGGCAAAATTTTCGAAGTTGCTCTTGAGTGTTTTCTATGCATCTAGCTTGAGATCCATACTTATTAATTCGACTGACTTCATCAATCTGCATACAAATTAAAAATGAATCAATAAATGTTGAGGAAACAAGTAAAAGATTGGTAAATTTATTTAATTCAGTTCAATAATACAGTAAAAATAAGAAAAACATAACTAATGATGTAAGAACATATACTAGAAATATAAGTAGATTAATGATTATCTACAAAGCAGAATGTTTATGGTCTTTCCACGACGGACACGAAATATATCAAAATCTTTCAGCAGGAATTTACATTTTCCCACGGATTATTTGAGATTTTCCGCATATTTCAAAGTTAGTTAAAAGCTTTTTTATATCGAATCACATAAAAAAATGTGTTTTAATTAATGTGAATAGTTTTGTTCTCCCTCTCTTTCTATATTTGTAGTAAATATAAATTATTTAAGTTGCTAAACTTTAATTCACTTATTCAATATTGGAGTGAATTTTTATATAGTAGCGATTAGCTTTGTGGTCACTTAACATAATCATTTTAAAGAGCTTAGAGGCTAAAACTAGAGCTGATTATTGATTAGGAAAATAAAGTAAAGATATCAAATATAATAAAATTTATCTTTAATGAGGATGAAACAAACTATTTACAGTAATGATGTATACAGATTATAATCTCAAACTACAAAAAACTGGCAAGGTTGTGTCATTTAAATCATTTTGTATTCTACTAATTACTTTGCTGATCTCTTAACATTACAGAGGCAATAATAGAGCCTTAACTTTCACAAAGAGCCTCTGAGACAGGAGTAGTGTGCAAAAATTTTAATAGCTAATGGAGTATTTTGTTGGAGATCAATGACAGCAAGTTTGAATAGATATTGTTGTGAAAATTAAACAGAGATAGTCACGTATTTGGGAAGTACAAAGAAGATCAAAGGTGCCGCCATATGGTCCCGCTCGTCCTCGGCATTACCAGTCTAGATCTAGAAAAGTCCAGACAAATCCGCTTTACTGTTTTCCGACAAGCTATAAAAGGATCCGGCCGCCGCTAGTTTAGTCAGGTCACAATTCCTACCTGGTACCGCAGATGGCAGGTCAAACCACAACCCTAAAGCTCTAACACCCAAAACCCTTCACAACCACCCCTTAAAATAGAGCGCTTTGCTCAGTACAAGGGGACTATCTGCTCAAACCCACGCTGGGCTTTATAAGGTCCTGCCTTTCTTGCAATTCCCTTTCTTGTTTGAGGTAATCTGGACTGAAATAAAAAAGTTTAGTCAGTTTGAACTATCATACCAACAAAATGACTAAATCTATAACTAAAGGTTATTTTATCAGTGAAAATTCTTACTTGAAGATAATGATTTAATCAACTATGCAAGATGTAATTTCTTTCGACAATACAGTATGTACATATGGCAGAAACAACATGCAATTATTATGCGAGATACATGCAAATCTATTGCGAATGAAGTCATCAATTCAGATTTTACGTTCTTGTTTGGAACATGTTTATTGATCTACACCATATTCAATATTTAACTGTTTCAGTCGACACTAAAGATCATATTTGTTATTGGCTGAAGTCAGACCTGAATAGGGGGGGGGTTAGAGGAGAGGGGACTCGAAAATTCAAGAGTATTGTTATTATTATGAGTCGGGTGCTATAGGACCAATCTTGTTAATCTATTGATTCCCTACAATTGTTGCGCTATTCATTCTTTTGTAACTAAAGTATTCAGTGAGTTATTTATACTGCTTTGTTTCCAGCCTTCAGTACCCCCTCCCCCTCCCCATCCCCTCCTTTCTAAACCTCTGTTTTTTACATAGAAATAGATAATATGAGTATGTGATGACGCTGTCATGTAAGATTTTACATTCTTGCCTCGAAAATGTTCATTTGTTCTATACCATACTCAATATTTAACTATTTCATTCAACACTAAAGGTCATATTATTTAATGGTTGAAATCGGACCAGGGATATGTGGGGTCCTACAATTGATGTTCTATATATTTTCTCTTAACACAATTATTAAACATGTTATTAGCACTTTCTTGATCGCTAGTGTGTCATATAAAGACGTAAGAAATATGCTTGGTTTACACAGCCCCTGCGCTTGATGGTCTTTCACTATTATAGTTGAATGGAAGAAGCACATTTGAAATACAGAAAATAGAAACTTGACCAATGATATGTCATTATTTTATTATTTATGAGCTACAATCGGCATGCAGATGCATAAACAACTGTAATTAATAAGCATTAAGCACCTCAGCACACCATTAAGAGTTAAAAGAGAGAATGACTTTCATGATGACAGACCCAACCGAAAATCAAACGGATCTAATTTTTATCTTATCCTATGTAGGAACAATGGAGATTTGAAGAAATGTTTACAAGAGTTACATCATGAATACGACCTCAATAGCTGATTTCTCTTAATAGAATTCTGCTAAAAGAAAATGATTATCCTTGAGCCCTATATCTTAACACTCATGGCTATTGAGCTTTTTATTAAAATTTAATGGTTAATAGTTAACTACTCACTATTAAATAATAGTCATTCCGGGAGGTATCATAAGATATTGAGGCTTCAAAAATGGCTCCACTAGGTGCTGCAACAACTTTTATTTGATACACTCTTCTCTTTTCTTTAGTATAGCCTGTTAGATCAGGTAACCATCCCTCCCAGTCTCTACTTTGTTTGAATTTAGTTAATTCCTCTGATGGAGCAAGGTGTGCTGCCCAAAGAATTTTGGTGAGTTCCAATTTATAACATTGGTCCGAGTACAGTGAATTATACCTTGAAATATAATTATTTTGAATTATACCATTATATACTGAAGATGTTTATAGTCAAAATATAGAAATTCCTAAATGGAAAACACTTTATAACTACTGTATATGTATATATATATATATATATATATATACATACATACATACATATATAATTTATGTTGGGTATGTATGTTACTTTAACTTAGGCTTTAAGATATATTAATATTCTCTGAGACGAACAGGAGTGGGGGTTATAAGGGAGGCCTGAAAATAAAAATAGCGATATTTCATTTCGTATTGCTTTTTCGGCAAATATGCGCATGACCAAAGGTGTTTATTTTGTTATTTACAATAACTTTTGTCGTATACCTAAGTATAAATAAGTTATACACTAAAAACTATAGAGGGAGAGAACAATTTTATTTGGCACAAAAGACTGAACAAAACTCGGTATATGAATTAGCACTTACTCCTCCATGATAATAAGCCGTATCAACATTTCTAGGAATGAGCAGGAGTAGGGGTTGTAAGGAAGGCCTGAAATTAAAAATAGTGATATTTCGTTTCCTATTTCTTTTTCGGAAAATTTGCACGTGACAAAAGTTGTTTATTTTGTTATTTAGAGTAACTTTTGTTATGTTCACTTTTGTCATATAACAAAGTATAAACAAGATATACACTAAAAATTAAAGCAGGAGTCAACAATTTAAATGGGCATAAAAGACTGAAACAAACTCAAGGAAGCTCTGTATGTGATTTAGTATTAAAACCTCCCTGATTATAACATTATAATAGCGGGAGTCATTAATTTTATTAGTACTTATTTAAGGGTTTTTAATAAATGAATATTAAGAAAAATGATGTTATGTTTTAGTCTTATATGATAGTTCTATGTATGATTCGGATTAGAGAGAATAACTTTGTAATTTATTTCCAATAAAAATGTAAACTACAAGAGCATTTCCATTATTTAATTTGTATGATGTGTTATTTATTATTATTTTTAATTAATGTCCACTTTTTGCAACTAAGGCTAATTGGGACGGGTTATCTACAGGTTGCCACCCTTTTCTAGCCAGGGTAGGACTTAGGATGTTATTTAATGAATTCCGTCACTAAATTATTTCCTTTGCTCAGGCAAGAATGGAACTCGCCACTCTAGGTTTACCATGTGTGATTAAGGTCAACACTTTAACTCACAAGGCTAACGTGAGCCACCTAATGTATTATATAAACAAAGACATGCTGAATTTGCACAAGGAGTGATAGCGGAAGTTGTATGGAATCAAACTCTTTGGTTCTGGTAATATGTTATCTTATATATCCGATATCTTGATGTTATTGAAACAAATGTGTACTATCATAACAATTAAACGTAAATGGTAATATCATTATGACAAAAGACAATATGCGTTTAAATTCGATATGAATGTTTAAAGTATTACTTAGGTTGCAGGGATGGCTAGAGCCTCTTTCCCTCACCTTGCTTTTTGAATATAAATGAAATTATTTTTAGGGTAACACTATTATTTAATTCCATCAGGTATCAAAGATAAATTATTAAAATAATATTTTGAATCAATAATTTAAGGAAAAAAAATTGCGTCCAGTTATTTCTGGTATTTATTAACTCTTCTCCATTAATATATGTATATTAATGTGAATATACAGTTTACAACCGAGACGTAAGAAGAGTATTTTTAATAGCAGTTATGACGGACTAAAACAGCTGTCACCGTTGAGCTTTGTATGCACCCAGGGGAAAGGAACTTTTATTAATACATGATTTGGAACACAGAATAATTTCTATGATTATGAATTATATGGTCCATTACCTTATAAAAAAACTGCATGCACAGGAGACGGGAAATATAAAAATATTGCGGACAGTGATGCGTTAAATAACAAATAATTTTACTATAGGCAAATCCACAGCAACGATGGGCATAAACCCTAAACACTGGGATGGGTAAATGTCAAAATATTGTGCCTTGCCAAAAAAAATACCATCACTCATCCTCAAATGAATTCCCGGGCGAAGCCAGGTAACTTAGCTAGTATATTTATAAAATTTTATATTTTCATTACAAATTATTTTTAAATGGAATATAAATCAGTTTGGTAGCCAACAACTTACTTGTTAATTTTATCAATGAGTGCATGAGCAGCCGATACCACTATAGGGTCATTCAATTCAACTTCTTCCCATGTAAGGCAGGCACACCAGTGTTGTGGAACATCAGCATCAGCACATGTTCTTTCCGGAGGGATCTTTCATCAATCATGGATAAAATCCAGAATTAAAAAATTTAGTGGTGATATTTCTTATTTTATGTTATGCTATTCATTAAAATTCCATTTTGTGCTACTAAGGTTAACCGGAACAGGTTATCTATAGATTACTGCTGTTTTCTATCCAGGCTAGGACTAAGGATTTTTTTTAAAAATGAGGTTGTCACAAAATAAATTCCCATTGCCCAAGTGAGAATCAAACTCACAACTCAAGGTTTACCAAGTGAGATTAAGACCAATGCTTTAACTCACATGACAAACCTGAGTCCAATATATCTCTTACCCCGGATATTTCTTTACATAAAAAATTAACAAAACAGCTGATCTAATTGCCACTTACTCGTGATTAATGCATAAAATACCAAGTAGATACTAAACTGAAAATAAAATCTAATGAATTTGAAATGTTATACACTGGCATCAGGTTAGGGATTCCCATAGAGGAATAGATTCCTCCCCCCTCCCCTCAAAATTAAATTATCTTGTGGGATATCCCACACAGCTTTAAAAGCTTCCAGCAAAGTATATACACTTGTATATTTTTAGTGTTTGTTACAAATGTCAAGATACGAATCTTGTCTTTCCCTAGCCTGTCATAGTCCTTCATAAACTTTCCAAACTACTGGCCATAATATTCCCAGTATTTTACCAAAATGATCACTTATTTCTTCAAGAGGCCAACTTTTAAATTCTCGAAAGATCCCACTGTTCCACTTATTTGTCTGATTATCTCCCTTCACACACCTTTTAATGAATGACCTCCTGGATCTATAACCACTAAGTGCAACATTTCTATCAATTCATTTAAGAGCATGCTAAGTAACACATTTAATAAATGTTCCATTATATACTTACTTCTTGCAGTAGAGACATAGATCGGTTTTTAATGCTTCCTTTAGTGAAAGGAGGTGGGTAAAGAACCGACAGGAGTGTTGGATTAATGTCTAATGGTGTACTTAAGCGATGAATATTTATCTTCAAATTCTCTATAGCTTTAGGATAAGTAGATTCAAACCAAGGGGGGAAAATGAAACTGAACCAAGGTAGCCTTTCCTCGAGTTTTCCTTGCTGGGTATTTCTGATTGTTGCAAACCTAAAATCATTAAAAGAAAACCAAACTTAGCTTCTTGTTTTCCTTAAAATATTCAGTGGACACTAGAGAAACTGACAGTAGTGTAACCTTGAAGCCAGAAAACCACACAATTTTTGATTGACCATTGCCAAATTCCTTATTTAAGTGTCTCATGTAAAACTAAAGATTATGTTAACAGCTAAAATTGGACTAGGGGGTGGGGTTAAAAAAGGGATAAAATAAAAAAAAAATTCCATTATGAATCTACACAAAATATGTTGCGTAACCAATCTATTTGCAAAAGTAACTTTCAACAATTGTTGTTTTATACGTTTTTCTCTAAACTCAAATTTCACATGACATATTAGCAATTTTTAGTGTTCAATCTTCAGAAAACCACTACTCCTACTAATGCGATTTTCACATAGAGCACCTGAGTCACTAACCATTTTGTCAGGCTTAAATGTCAAGTTCTGCTAAGCCTTCTTATAACAGGAAAAATGGACAATAGATAGTGTCAGATCAGTAGCGTCTCTAGCACATTGGAAATCTGCCTATTTTATCCAGCCCATTAATGACAAACTCTTCTTTTAATTGGTATTGTTAGGAATATAAATTTTTACAGCTGACTAGGACCAGCTACTAGTCATTTTACCATTCTAGAGGTGGCTACACAAAAAGGAGGCAGTAGAACTATTATGTAATGAAATAGGTTATTGACATACATAAAAATGTTCCTCATGAAGCATCTGACTATGTGTAGTAGAGCAGTAATGAGGTGAAGTGAAAGATAACATTTTTTTTTCTGAATCTCTGATGAAATCAAATGTAAATATTTTGAGTCACACTTGAAAAAGGTAGTATGTCATTGACAAGTCATTTTTTTTAGTTTTCAAATACTCTTTCCTTCATTGACAATTCACTAATAACAATATACCTAATTAAATCGATAAATAAAATCAAAATATCATAAAGCCTATTAGGGAGTACACTTAAACATTTAAGACATACAATTGGAGAGACTTGCCTTTGACCATGATCACTCATGACTATGAGCAAAGTATTATTAAGATGTCCTTCGCTTTTCAACCAATTTAGGAACTCTACAAGATCGTCATCAGCTGCTTCCACCATGTTATAAGAGTTATGAGATACTTCACCAACAAAATCAAAAATAAATTTAGGTCTATCTCTGTATACTCTGTATATATGCTTTGCATAGTCCATCATAATCTGAAATAAAATTTATATTAACTAATTATTAGAAGTCATAAGTATAAAATGAATATACATGGAAAATTATTAAAGCGTATAATATTTACAGGCTACACCTGGTAATTGGTCTTGTGAACATGTACACCTGATTTTCATGAGACTGAACAAGGAAATAAGAGGGTCACAAGGACATGTAGTAGTTTTCCATTGCCTTCTCCATCAGACTATCCAGCAATAAAGGCACCGTGAGGAAAATTCCATTCACACCAGTAAAAGCATGAGTGAAAATTCTATTCAAGGTCAGAGTTGTTAGATAGCCATCCCTCCGTAGCCTGTAGCCTGCGTAAGCTGACTAATGAATTAGCCAGCATGAGTATGCAGACTACAACTTTAATCTACCCTCCAGTCTTTCTCCACTGATATGTTATAAGTGAGAATTTAGACAAGGAGAGAATATTAAAGCTTATAGAAAACAATTTAGACCTTATTTTAACTGATTAAATGAAATGAAAAATTATAGTAATCAAGTTAAGTATTTAAATATTAAATAATAAATATATAAAATAGATGAATTAAAAGACTCCAATTGAAGTACAGTAATTTGATACCTGGGAAACATTTTAATTTGAAAAGGTTCATGCCTGTCTCCAACTCAAAGTAATGTCACTTGTTCAAATAGAAAAAAAAATTTTTTATTAAGTGTACAAGTTCTGCCATACAACAGAAAATGTGGAATGTTATAAGTGAATTTCAGAAGAATACTAGTAAAAATAACTTGAATAAATCATGAAACTATTTTAACTTTTTAGACAACTGGAACTTGAATGCAAATAATGGCCACGATCCTCAATTGGTTCCATAATGGTTCTATAAAAGTCCGTCACGCAGGGGCTGCATAAACTAAGCAGATTTCCCACGTGAAGTTTTACAATAGAGAAATCTGCCTAATAAAGGCAGCAATAGTAAGGGATCTCTAAACCTATTCACGAGGGACGAATAGTTACGAAAACAGCCGCACTAGCTCTCAGCGGAAAGTGCCGAACATAGCCGACTCCTGCCGACCACACACACAATACAAATGCAAATATCTCGGTTAATATTCAAGATACAGAAAAAATGTATAGAACAATATTTATAGTAAATTTAATTTGCAATAAGATTGATTCTTTACAATTTTTCAATCGACGTATAGTAACGGAGATATTTCGAATTTTCAAAAATCCCCCCCTCTAACCCCCCCCCTCCCACTGGTCCGATATCAGCCATTAACGAACTTGATCTTTCTTTTTACATAAAACGCTTAAATATGAAGTTTGGTAACGATCAAACAAAAAATTGCGACTGCTAGAGCGGTACAGACAAATGTATATATATAATTTTGAACGGACCTCATTTTCGTCATCTCCTGGGTAGGATTGATGGACATTTGAGGAAATTTTTCAAAACTCTCGTCATGAGTACGACCTCAATAGCTGATTTCCCTTAAGGGAAATCTGCTAAAATGCAGGAAGATGCTGTTATTTGAAGAGATAAATGGTCCCCAATGAATACAAGTGTTTACACAATATCCAGGGTTTATCATGAATAAATGGATAAGTGTACCAATAAGTAATAATAATAATACCAAAATTGTAATACTCTTAAGATGAATATATTACCTTATGCCTAGGAAGAGAGCCCATACAATATGGTCTGTGCAGTTTTGAAACGTTCAATACTTCAACAAAGAAAGGTCGCATATAGTGGTCTGTTGGAGGTTCCTTGAAACCCTTTAATCTAAATGTGAATGTTCCTATATCTGGGGAATCCTCTGCATAAGCTAAAAAATATTAGAGAACTGATTAAAATAACTCTATATTTTAGCCCTGAATTCAGCATAACTGCTCTACTATAACATGCCAAAATTAGGGCACCTCCATGCGCAAGGAAGTTTTGTGTTGAATCATAGAAAATTAAGCTTGTAGTGTCAAATCATATTCCAAAAATTAGTATTATCAATAAACACCCTACAAAAAGGTACCGCCATATTATCAATAAACACCCTTCAAAAAGGAACCACCAGCAAAGAGCATTACTGCTTTTTAGCAGAAAAACTGCTTCAAATGCTTAGCGATCCTACCTAGTAGAAGATAAAATTGAGGCCCTTTAAACTTGTATAAATAAACACATACATGTAATAATTATATTACTCGACATACAAACTCATGCTAGCACTGGAGACAGCACCAATAGCTGAGTGGCCGAGTGGTTAATTGTGAATCATATGAATTAGCCACATAGACATTTTGTACAAGATTTCACAATAATAGAACAGCAGGAATCTAGTGAATAATCATTCTGACAACCCCATTAGAATGATGGATTCATAATCTCGTCTTTAGCAAAGCTAGCATCTGGTGATATGTCCTCCTTTCTAAGTTATAAGGCCATTTATTTACCAGTCTCAGATTTTTAGCTTATGACCCTTCCTCTCTGGTTAACAGGGGTTCCAAATTAAGTTCATCACACAATTAAAAAAAATCCATCCAAGTTCTGCAAAAACTAAGCAGATTTTCCACAGATGTGTTAATAAACACAACATATAATAAATAATAATAATAAACAACACACACACTTAGTATCACTGTTCTTGAGACACACACTGAACAAGCCTCATTTTTGTTGTAGGATAGGATTGATGGGAATTATGAGTACAAACTCAATAGTGGACTTCATTAAGGGAATTTGCTAATAACAATAATACAGCATTTTAATTTCTTCCCCATCTAGTCTTTTATTGTAAGGCAAGGAAATAATTCGAACCGTTTTGTTCTTTTCTTTTATAACAGTATAAATAACTAAATTCCAAATACCTGTAACATATCCATATTCTCTGAATTTGTTCCATATGAAAGGATATACATTAACATAATTGGCTTTCGATCCCATGCGTTTCCGTGTATCTGGCATTTCACGCTCCTTCTTTCCTAAATACAATAATATTAAAAAAAACATGATAGCATTATTCAATTTTCTCTTGAGAAAGAAAGTGATATTTTTAGTTCTTTTTATTCCTTGTATGAAAGAAAGGAAGTATTGTAATCAGAAAACAATTTCGGTTTCCTACTTGGACCCTGAATTTTGACTAGTTTATGCATGACGCCTGTACATATTCCTCATTACCCTAAAACAACTAGCCCTAGGATGTTGATATTTCATGCCAGCCAGTTAAGGGGAAGGCTGAAAATTAAAGATTGAAATTTATTCAAATTACCTACTAAAGAAATAGAGGAATTATATAGAACATTTTTTGTTTATCATAAAAAATATCTATAAATTATGTTTTATCACATTTTTTTATCCACTGATAATGAAGATATTGAATATCACATTTAAATGAAGTGTAGGAAAACAATTTGTTTGTTTATTTTAATAGGAGTACAAGGAAATTCATGTGGTGTCTACATGAGATTTTAGGTTATGTATGAAGACTATAGCTCAAAGAAACAAAATATCAGAAGTCAAATTTAAAAAAATCCTGAACACAGTTCATTATTGTCTAAAAGAAGCATATACAACTATTTTATAAGTTGCATTGCTGACATTTTGATACATATTAGATAGAAAAAAAATTGAAATAACTAAAAATTAGTAAATAAAAAATAAGTTAGTAAATGAAATGAAATCATATGCCATCCAGAGTGCTATCAAGTCAACTTCTTTCTTCGATGGAGCATTCGTCAGAACTCTCAAGGCTCTTGATATTGTCCCGCTGATAAAAGTGTTGGTGGATATTATGCTGAGGACTTCTTATGTTTCAGACCTCTGCACAGAGGTAAGACTATCCTCATATACAAAGAAAAGGGACCTGCTGCTAAGACTTCTTCTTGGAGGCCCATAGCAGTGTTCCCTATTCTAAGACGCATAATCGAGAAGGTCTTAGATGCAGAACTGAGGGAACAAGTAGGCTGTCATAAGTGCCAGAGGGGCTATGTAAAAGGCATGCCTGGTTGCCATATGAATGCCCGTATAATTAATGTGATCCTCAATTAAGACGCCAGGTTGAAAAGGAAGTCTGCTGTGGTCACTTTCCTAGATGTGATCAGAGCGTATGACAATGTGGGTCACTCTCATGTATTGCATGCATTGGAATCCAAGGGTGTGCCAAAAGATGTCATGAACCTTATAGCGGCTTTGCTAACAAATAACACGATATCGGTGAACTCAGGGTGAAAGATAACAGGCCCTATTAAGGTCCGACGAGGAGTCCCTCAGGTGAGCCACTCTCTCCAACACTCTTCAACCTTTGTATAAATTTCCTTTATGAAGAAATTTGTGATGAGGTGCTGGCAAACAACCTGGGCTATAAGTTAGTTGAAGAGGAGGAGGGTGTTATCCTTATCGGATTTGCCGATGACCAGGCTGTGACAACGAGGGACAAGATGTGTGCAGAGCGAGTGACGGATCTGGTCCAAAGACTCTTACGGGAAATTGGACTTGAGGTAAACCCTTCCAAGAGCACAGCAGTTATATTGGTTGAGGGTCAGCTTGTGAAGGACTAACTATCATTGGACAGTAGCTTCATTTAGTCAATCGATCAGGACGTATCTGTCAAGTATCTTGGTTGCACTATTTCTGGTGAAGTAGTTGTCAATGATATGATGGATGGCATCCAACAGATGACAGAAAATCTGAAGAAGCTCATTTTCTCCCATCAACAAAAACCTTACCAGAAACTCAATGTACTCAACCAGTACTTGTTCCCCACTCTGACATACCCATTACAGACAGTGCCGCTTAGTAAGCTTCGTCAAGCCTTGCTGGAAGGTATCGATGTTGTGTTACGACGTTGTGTCAAGTCTATGCTTGGACTGCCTGCAAGTACAAATGCAGCCATGCTTTACACTCCGCATCGCTATCGTGGCCTTGGTCTACTGAGATGCGAATGGGAGGCACCACTTCAGCATCTAGCAATAGCTTGCAAATTGGCACGGGTGAGCGATCCACTGTTTCAGAGAATTTTCCATTATAAGCAGAGGCAGACATGTGTCTGAGTAGATTGGACTTGGAAGATGCTTCCAGAGGGGACAAAGTTTCGGTCAAGGAAATATGGCAGACTCTCAGAGAAAAGTCCTTTGAGGTGTGGACATCATGCAAGTGGCAGAGTGTTGGAGTCCACCATTTTAAAGAAAACTCAGGACTGAACAAGCATATGACCGAGAAACAGTTGCTCTCTGCTTCAGAATTGACAAACTAAATATAAATTACGCCCCATTGCATGGAGTTCCGGGAGTTGTCTCAAAATCAGGGGATGTTGGACCCCTCCGGGGATGTCGAAACACCAGCCCATGTGGTCGGGAATTGTCCACATAACATGTTGCTGATCACAAGGCGACATCACCGAGTAAAGTTTGCTATCATGGAGCTCTTGAGAGTAAAGAATTTCACATGCTTCAAAGAGGTGTTCACTGTCGATGACACAGGATCAATGAGGTACGCGTACATCATTGCCTTCAAAGAAAATGCTTATATCCTGGACCCAACGATAAGGTACGAGAGTAACAACCCAGATCAAGCGGAGAAGATCCACGAGGAAAAGAAAAATATTTATGGGAATTGTATTAAATTTTACTTGGAAAAATTCTGGGAAATATTTGGGGAGCGGGATTTTCTAGTGATAAGCTTGTGGTTCGGTGCCCAAGGAATGGTCCCTAAGCGTACCCAGAAATTTTTGTTGGGAATAAACAAGGTTCTTCAAACCTTGGTCGAGGGTATCATTATTGATACTTTAGGGATTATTTCCCACCATATATTTTAATTTTAACTTTGACCAGCGATCTTATTAGAGATCATGTTATTCTAATAATAGAGTTTTTAATTTATATCTAGTGACATACACCTTTTAGATTGCTGACTGTGTTAAAATATTTTAGTCATTTAGCTGACTAGATGCAATATGAATTATTTTACTTAGTAGTGGTATTGTCCTAGGGATTGATTTCAGTTGCTATGTACTTCAGCATCTCAATGTAATTGAGTAGCCCCACACACTGTATATACCTTTGTACAATAAAGTGATTCTCTCTCTCTCTCTCAAAACAGTTCATAATTATAATAGTTAGTTATAGAGCTCAGGAACCCTGTTAATAAGCATTGTACCTACATTAAAACTCTGCAATTGTTTTCAAAACAAAATAATTATATTTGTGGACAAATTATTTAAAAATCAGTATATAGATAGAATTGTTAGTTATAAAACTTTGAGCTCAGGTTAGTCACACGAGTTCAGGCGTAAACATACATAAACATAAATACATTTGGGAAATCAAGAGCCATCGATTTTATCCCACGATGGCAATAGGAATTCACTTAGTGATAAACACAATAAATAGAATCTTTAGTCCTACCACAGTTAGAATGGTAGTAACCTGTATATAGCCCATCCCAATTCGGCATAGTTGTATAAAGTGGACATTAATAACTAATATTCCAACATAAATTGTATGTTAAGGTTTCTTGAAAAGTGACAAATAATTACCTGTAAGAATTGGTATGAGAGCTTGAGGAGTTCCATCACCTATAATATTGTACCCTTCGAGAATAACTCCATTGAGTACGTCTTTTATGTAATGATGACTCTTAGGCATTTTCCTAATGAAACAGTTTCTTGACACAGAATCAAAACCAAACATGAGGACATTTAATTTCAGTGCTGAAGGAGGAAGAAAATGCCAACCAGTTCTATCAAGAATCCTTTGGTCATTTCTTATTCCTGAGAGTATGTTGCTCCATCTTCAAAAACAAGTAATTCAAAATTTAATAAAATAAATAATATTCATCATGATAAAAATAATTATTTAATAATATATTCAAAAGAAATTACACACAAAAATAATATTTTTATGCTATTATTAAATCTAATTAATTCTGTGAATGATGTTAATGTAATAAATGTAATGTCACCCAAAAAAATAAACATTAAAAATTACCTTTTCCCTGATTTACTGGAACAATCGACTTTGACAGCATCGCTCTCCTTAAAATTATATATCAGAGATGATGTTGTGTTGCCCATTTTATTGCTATGGTCATCTACCCTCAGAATATCTATGAATAAAAAGTTACCCAAAAGTATTATTCAGCTTTTCAAAGTAAAAAACTAATATAAATATTCCCCCTTTTTCCTTTACACTCTTCATTCAAACTCAAAACACAGACCTGTAATGCTGAAATTATGTTCAATAATACCTAATGTAAAAACAGATACTAACTATTTCCGCATTAAGGAAATATTTATTTTATTTAAGATTGTATATTTTATTTATAAATATTTTACATACTGCCTCATAAATTTTGAAGTTAACTACTAATTAAGAAATCAATCATACCAGATATAGCCATCCGATCACTAATTACAGTACAGATGTTGTGTGACAATAACTAGTTTCCTGACGTGTAAAGTAAACTGGTATCAATTTCAAAAGTATGACTTTGTTTATACAAATCCATTTGTGAAACAAAGGTTAGGGCAGGTTATCTACTAGTTGCTCCCTTTCCTTGCCCAGGTTGGAATCAAATTATCTAAGATTACTTTTATGTTTAACTAAATCAAATCATCAATCAAATTATGGGAACTCACCTGTGAAGGAACATTTTATGTTTCCATATTTTTTTTTAATTTCTTCTGTTACAGTTGCAGTACTGCCAACAACTTCCACCCAGTCTTTTTCAGGTGAACATTGAAGTGGACTTTCATGTTGTACAAACTTCATCATTTCTGGGTTTTCAACCTCAAGAAGTGGATGCTTACACGCTTGATGCCCTGGCCTGTTAATATACAAGCCATTAATGTATTTCTAATGTAATACTAAAAAATAAAAAAAAAAAAACTTCAAAAATTCAATTGATTAAACCAATGTCTTGGAAAAACTCCATTATAATGTCTTAGAGAAAGAAGCATATGGTGGGAGAGCATATAAAGATTTCCTTTTATCACTATATCTTTAAATAATAATGAAGAGGTGTGATCCAAATAAATATTATACATATGATAATGTCTATGGGGAAAAAAAGTCTAATTTTGGGCCTCAGATGTCTTCTTTGTGTTGTATCTACAAGCTACATCTGGTCATTAATCGTATGAACAGGTAAACCTGATTTCCATGGGAACGAACAAGGAAATAAGAGGGACACAAATACATGCAGTGGCTTCTGTCTCAGACCATCCAGAAATAAAAGCATCATAAGGAAAAAACTACTCAAGACCAGAGTTATTAAATGGCCATCCCTCCATAGCCCGAAGCCTGCATAAGCTGACCAATGACAGGCACTAGCCAGTATCAGTATGCCAACTACAACTTTAATCTACCCTCCAGTCTTGCCTCAATTAAATGCTATAAGTGAGAATTTAGACCAGGGGGGGACTGGATATATATATGTATATATATATATATATATATATATATATATATATATATATATATATATAAAGAGTATTAAGACACGAGCTACCTACATAACTTGGTCAATGGGTGATAGTAATCTAGAGGTGGATTTAAACAAATTGTAACCAGGAATTATCAAACACAATGTGTACTTTTGGTCTGGTTTAAATATGCATTGTTGGCGATTGGAACTTCCCATTTAAAAGAATATACTTCCAGAGATATCAGTAAGCTTATAGTTTAAACATGAATATTAAATCACCTTGTAGTATTTTACCTACAATTACCACTAAAACTATTAAAAACATGTTAGAAGAAAAACCAAAGTTACCATATTTCAGGATTGGATCTTCTTGACCTATTGGTACTAATAGTCCATTGCCTAGAAAATAAAGCAAATGAGAAAAAAGAAGAAATAAAATAAACAATAGTGTCTAATGAATGAAAAAAAATTATCAGTCCATACCAATGTACTTTTCTGCCATTAAATGTTTCAGAATATGCCCAAAAAGAAACAATGGCAAAATATATGACAATAGCTAAAATGCCAAAGCATGTCATCCTTCTGATATGGTAACACGATAAGGGAATTTTCCTGAAACAATACAAATACTTACTACTTTTGAAAAACTAAAAAATTAAGGTAGTTATAATTTATAAAATCTGCTTTCTATATTTCAATGAAGTAATATAGTCAAAGAAATAATTCCTTATGGGCCTCTTTCAAAGGAAATACAACTATGCTAAACTAATTTTATATTTGTACTAATATTAAGGAAACCCTAGTAGCATTAGTTGGGCCAACGATGGAATATTTACTAGTTTTCTGCTGAATCAAATAGTTATTACTTGGATGGGTAACTTTTATGTTTAATCTCAAAAAAAAAGAATAACTAGTAAAAATGTCAACCCTAACTCCAGAAATTATTTACAAAACAGTTCCAAAGGAATTATTAAAATTTGGTAAAAATGTTTAAGAAAAATCAAAACTTGAATTAAATCAGAAGAGGAGTTATGTTGTTATACTTGACTATTTTATAATGTTGTAATTTTATGTGTATTTCCCTGTTTTCAATAATTTGGTGCACATGTGCCTTAAATACTCTTCATATATGTATGGTGCACAAAATATACTCCACATTTATAGTGATACTCTAGAGGGGACCAAAAGTAATTATAAAAATTATTTTATATTTCAAAGAATATTTCCTTCCCCAAACATATAATGCTCTTTTCATTTATTCATTTTAATTTGAATAATTACTTGATCCTACTGTAAGCATTATCAGGGCTGTAGCCCATAAATTTAATTAACCTGTGGTCCCCCAGTGACAGATTAACACTGAGAAATGTGCTGATGATAATCTAAAGCAGAAGGGTTAAAGAAAGACTACAGAGAATATATACATATACATCTTACATTCTCAACCTTGTTGGTACTTGCCATATATTCATACTTAAAGATCATTTCATAGTTTTGTAAAAATAAGTCTCTAAAGAATGAGGATAACTTATTAATATAATTTTTTCCATCTAGTTGTTTATTCTATTCACTGACTCCATGTCAGGTGTTATGATCGACTGGATTATCATTAGATAATAGTTTTTATTGTCACACACTAGCTAATGCCTATCCTTACTGACTAGTCAAGGCTAAGCAGGCTACCAATTTAGCAACTCTTATACACATAAGAGGAATGAAGGTTGTGTCTGGGTGAGAAGTGACAAGGATCATACACTCGGGAAAGAAAAATACAGCAAACACCACTTTCAGATATGACCAGACACTGAGGAAAGACTTTATACTCCCTACTTATGGAATTCTGTACCTATTCAAAGAAACCAAAAAGTAAATATTTGTTTTCAGAAATATTAAGTTTAATTATTCTTTCCAAAAAAATGTACATACTTTTTTTTTTATTTATTACCGATTTATTAAGAGCAAAATTAATAAAGCTCAATGACTGTATATTATTGTTTATTTTCAAGGTCATTGGTTTCGAAGAGTACTTTAATGCACTACTTAAACTTGTTTATGATTCTGTATTGGAAACAATTCGAATAGTTTAGTGTAACAATGGACGCGAAACTCTCCCTAAGAAACACAGGGGGAAAAATAATCAAACATCTAGGTAATTGACTACAATGCACTCATGAGATTACCTGCAAATTTTCGCTAAATACGATCTTTGCTTCATGGTAAATTCATAACTTGAACATCAACGATGTTGAACAAATTTAACGAACAAAAGACGGTTCGGCTCTAAAAAATGACCAGGCAAAGACTACAGCTATAGTTATTATAGCATCGAATTGACTAAAAGTTCTTTACGTCTTTCTTCTTCTTCTTTACGAGTCAAAATTTCCCATTTTTTCATTTTTACTAATGGTTCTTGTTGGCATAAATTAAGTATAAAAATTATTACTTTATTATTTAGTAATTAACGTCCACTTTAACTAAGGCTAACTGGGATGGGTTATCTACAGGTTACCACCCTTTTCCAGCCAGGGTGGGACTCGATATTTTTATTTAATGAATTCCATCACTAAATAAATTCCTATTGCCCAGGCGAGAATCCAACTCGCCACTCTAGGTTTACCACGTGAGATAAAGGCCAACACAAAAAAAGATCAACGCTTTCACTCATACGGCTAACCTGATCACCATAAAATAAAAAAAAAATATTAGAAATTATTTTAATAACAACCAAAATGTTAGTAGTTATATAAATTCAACAAGATGGCAAAGCTCAATTACGGCTCATAGAAATAAAAGTCCGTCACACAGGGGCTGCGTAAACTAAGCAGATTTCCCACATGAAGTTTTATAATATAGAAATTTCACGAGAGCCAAACAGTTACGGAAACGGCCGAACTAACTTTTGCCGGAAACCCACGACTAGGACCGAAGTTAGCCGATCTCATCTCCGTTACGTGCTCACACATAATACAAATGCAAATATCTCGGTTAATATTGAAAATAGAGAATAAATGTACCTATATACCAATATTAAAAGTAAATTTAAGTTGCAATAAGATTGGTTTTATACAATTTTTCGATCCGACTTATAGTAACTGAGATATTTCGAATTTTCGAAAATCCCCCCTCCCACTGGTTTGATTTCAGCCATTAATGAACTTGATCTTCATTTTTACATAAAACGTTTAAATATCCAGTTTGGTAACGATCAAGCAAAACTTGCGACCGCTAGAGCTTTAATAGAAAAATATTTATTTTTTTATATATATATATATATATATATATATATATATATAATTTTGAACGGACCTCATTTTCGTCATCTCCTGGGTAGGATCGATGGACATTTGAAGAAAAGTTTTGAAAATCGCGTCATGAGTACGACCTCAATAGCTGATTTCCCTTAAGGGAAATCTGCTAAAACAAAAGATTGCAGGAACAGTGCCCGGAAACCAGTGTTGCCAGCCAATGTTTCATGGCACATGGTAATCAATATTAATAACTGGATAGCACAGGGGAGCCCCTAGAATAAATTTGATCCACAGCCAATTATGAGCAGGATCCGACACAAGACTGCTTGGAAGTCAAGAGCTCGGCAAAAACCATTCCCTATTTAATATGATGGTGACCATCTTTATGCAAGTAGCTACTCACTTTGGGGGGAATCTGCTAAAAAGTTAGTGTGGAATAATCGGATTCAAATATGGGTTATCTCTAGTTGTATAGTATTATTGAGGATCGATAAGATTTTTATTATATTTTTCTACATTTCCTTTTAGCAAAATTATATCAATGAAAATCACCTATCGAAGTTGTAAAATCAAATTCTAACTACTAAAATTGGACAAGGAGGTGTGGGTGTTTAGAGAAGAGGTAAAAGAAACAGAAAATCTAAATATCTTCCGGTTAGGAGTCGGATCTAAGATGGGCAATCTTGTTGAGACGGTATTCTATAATTGTTGCATATATGCAATACAGATACTTATCAATAAACTTAACTTATATGACTACAACCTCATTAGCTGATTTCGTCTCAGGGAAATATACTAATTCAAATTATGAGCTCCGAAGTATTTTGCTCAGTACTGCACGCATGTATATATATATATATGCACATGCTAGCTAAGTTACCCGGCTTCGCCTGATTTCCTCTGAGGCTGAATGATGGTATTTTTTTTTGGCAAGCCTTTACTTTCCACAATATTTTGACATTTCCCTGTCCCAGTGATTAGGGTTTATCCCCGTCGTTGCTGTGGATTTGTTAATAATAAAATTATTTGTTCCTCAAGGCTTCACCATCCTCAATATTTTTTATTTCCCATATCTTGTGCATATAGTTTATTGTATTTTTTATAACGTAATGGACCATATAATTCATAATCATAAAAAGTAGTCTGCCTTCCAAACCATGTATGAATAAAAGTTCCTTTCCCTTGATGCGGTACAAAGCCCAAAGGTGAGAGCTGTTTTAAGTACGTCATAATCGCAATTACCCTTTTGTAAGTCTCGATTGTAAACTGTATATTCATATTGGTAAATAGTGTGTTCAGTAAATTATCATATATTAACGGAGCAGAGTTAATGAATACCAGAAATAACTGGGTGAACCTCCCCAGGGTTCGTCCTTTTAAAATAATTATTTCCGATAATTAAACAAATTCACATTCCTGAGAATAACACTACATTGCTAAAAGTATAAGCATCAAGTAACATGAAAACATGGACCAATATGACGTCGCCTGGGAAGCAGCAGAACTGATCGGACAAAGGAAGTGTCCCCACACCTCCCTAGGCTCAGTGGTGCCAACGTACCATTCATTTAGGATATCAATCCTGTAATAAATTAAATTACATTAAGAAATATGATTACATTTTCTTCACAATACTGAAACTGTTGGTTCAAATAATTTTCTCGTTTGAATTGAATAAAATATTAAATACACTTCAGGGCAAACTGGCGAGTCTCATGAATTAATGTTTGAGAGAAGAGAGGGGGGGGGGCAGTATACTTTCCTTGGTGTAATCTGTTACTGGTGTTAAAAAAGTAACATATATTTGAGTTAATTTATTCAGGCGAGTTACCTGGTAGTTCATATTGGAAAGAATTCTTGAGCATATCAATATTTCTACGCAAATTACTTGATTTATACATTGTTATACGAAAAAATGTATAAAACAGAAGTACTCTAAATAACAAAGTAAACAACTTTTGTTTTATGCGCGTTTGCCAGAAAACAAATAGAAAATGAAATATCGCGAACTTTTATTTCAGGCGTCCCTTATAACCCCCTCTCCCGTTTGAAACTAAGAATTTTAATATAGCTTATTATTTTGGAGGAGTTAGCGCTAATACACATACCGAGTTTTGTTTAGTTCGGTTGAGTCTTTTGTACCATATAAAATTGTTGACTCCCGTTATAGTTTTCAGCGTATAACTCATTTATTCTAAGGGAAAAGACAGAAGTGCATATAACAAAAGTTACTCTAAATACAAAAATAAACAACTTTTGTTATGTGTATATTTGCCTAAAAAGCAATACGAAACGAAATATCGCTATTTTTAAATTCAGGCCACGCTTACAACCCCCACTCCTGTTCGTCTCAGAGAATATTAATATAGCCTAAAGTCTAATTTGGGTGAGTAGTAATATACAAAACTAGTTTCATAAAATTCGGTTAAGCCGTTTATGCGTGAAAAGGTAGAAACAGACACTAAAGCTACAAATTGCAAATATCGTGTCAATAGCATGTGAAACAAAAAAGTATCGTAAAATTTCGAGAGATAAAATCAATGTACAGACAGAGATTACAATTTTATATATATATATATATATATATATATATATATATATATATATATATATTTATATATATACTAGCTAAGGTACCCGGCGATGCCCGTGAAATCATTGTTGACTTACTAATGATGGTATTTTGATAGCACGACTTCAATGTGTACAATTACACTTCCCTCCACGACGTAATGATTTTCCAAAATAGCCAACCCTTGGATAAGTGTAACTTTGGGGATTAAATAGAAATTGAATAGAAATAGAATTTTTTAGTTTTGAAGGAAATTAATTGTAAATCAATATATTCCTAATCTATCACTTTCTAATTTTTGACTCAACAGGTTTTTTCTTACTAGTAATTCAAACTTAATCATGGTTAGCAATTTATTACAATTTTTTAAATATCCTTCTATTATAATGAACATTTATTTCCATTTAAAAGACCAAATCCGAGCCGAGAGCTACACATATGCATATTAGGCCAAAAAGTTTTTGCACCCCGTAAGATTATATTTTGTAATAGTGAATCTCACTGGGGAAATTGCTTCCCAGTAATGCCAGACGGGAAAATAAGGGTGTACTCATTAAACTGGTAAGGGCTACCGTGTCTTTTTTCCCGCATCCCCGCCATGAGACGTCTCAAAATTCTTCTACTTAAATTATTGATGCCAAAAAATCCTTATTTTAATAATTTAATACGGAGAATCATATGAATTAAATATTGTGGTACCCTGAAAATATCATATCATATATCCACATATTGTTTAAACGCATTTTGTTTTTTTTTAATAATGACATTACCATTAACTTTTAAATTGTTATTTTATATTAAATTTTTGTTTCTATAATATCAAGGTACTTTATACCAAATTAAATAATGGGAAATGCTCTTATAGTGTATTATTTCTATCGGAAATAAATAAACAAAGTTATTTTATAGGAAAAATTAAATAATGTGCAGGGGTAATTCGAAATTTGTGCAGAAAAAATTAAACGTCCACGTCAGACTCCTGAGTCACTCTTGACGAAAATTTATAACCTCCCACTAATTCCGAACTCATTACCTCTCGATAACTAATTGTATTGATATAAGACGAAACAACTCTATAGTCATCACATATTGTCATAATATTCATTTATTTAAAAACCCTTATCTCTTAAATAAGTCCTAATATATGAATTCATTGACTCCCGTTTTTTTAGCGGCTACAGTATATCCCGTGTTGTTTACTTCATTTTTACCCAGTCAAACAGTGAATCCACACGTAAAGATTACTCTAACATAACTAAGTAAACAATGTCTTTTGTTATGTCCCCACGTTTGTCGAATAACAATCGCAAAAAAAAAACAAATAATAGTAAAGTATAATGAAAGAAAGCGAGTTTTTGTCATTTCAGTCATCACTCTTATAATCCCCACTCCTCCCTTTCGAACCTAAAATTTATAATATAGCCATTCTTATAATCACGCACCCACCCCCCCCCCCCCCCCCCCCCCCCTTATTAAGAATTATTGCTAATCATCACACACCGAAGTTTTTGATAAGTTCGGTTCAAATAGTTAGTGCCACAACAAAACTGTTGGTCTCATCCGCTTTAGATTTTAGTGTATATCTCATTTATACTTTTCTTACACGGCAAATTGTGAACTATAAACAAAAAGTTACTAAAAATAACAAAATAAACTACTTTTGTCATGTGTAGGTTTGTCAGAAAAACCAATAGGAAACGAAATATCACTCCCTTGTTAGTTTTAGGCTCCTCTTACAATGCCCCAATCCTGCCTCACGTCCCTAGAAATGCTTGGTAGGGCTTTATGATTAATTAAGCCCGTTCAACACTAACAAAAACCATCCCGAGTTTTATTTAGCTCGGTTGAATCTTTTGAGCCCAATAAAATTGTTGACTTCCGCTATAGTTTTTAGCTTATAACTCATTTATTCTACGGTATACGACAAAAGCGTATATAAGAAAAGTTACTCTAAATATCAAAATAAACAACTTTTGTTATGTTCATATTTGCCGAAAATCCAATAGGAAAAGAAATATAGCTTTTTTTAATTTCAGGCCTCCCTTATAACCCCCACTCCTGTTCGTCTCAGAGAAAATTAATATAGCCTAAAGTCTAAGTTGGGTTAGTAGTAATATACATACCAAGTTTCATAAAATTCGGTTCAGCCGTTTAGGCGTGAAAAGGTAACAAACAAACAAACAAACAAACAAACATACAAACAAACAAACATACACGAAAGAAACAAAATGCAGTTATGGTGTCTATGACATGTGAAACGAAAAGTTATCGTGAAATTTCGCGAAAAAAATCAATGTACAGACAGAGGTTACAATTTTATATATATATAGATATACTAGCTAAGGTACCCGGCTTCGCCCGGGAATTCATTTGAGGCTGAATGGTGATGGTATTTTTTCGGCAAGACTTTACTTTGCACAATATTTTGACATTTCCCCGTTTCAGTGTTTAGGGTTAGTACCCGTGGTTGGTTTGGAATAGAAAATGAAATATCGCGAATTTTTATTTCAGGCCTCCCTTATAACCCCCACTCCCGTTATAACATAAACATTTTAATATAGGTTATTACCATGTAAGAATTAATGCTAATTTATATATTCTGAGTTGTTGGAATCGGTTCAACCGTTGTTGTCCAATAAAATAGTTGACTCCCGCTTTAGCTTTTAGTGTATATCTCGTTTATAATTTTTTATACAACAAAAGTGAATATAACAAAAGTTACTTTAAATAACAAACTAAACAACTTTTGTCATGTGAATATTTGCAGAAAAACCAATAGAAAACAAAATACCGCTATTTTTAATTTCAGGCCTCCCTTACAACCCCCACTTCTGCCCATTCCTAGAAATGTTGTTATGGCTTATGATAATGAAGGCGTTAGAGCAAATACAAATACCGAGTTTTAGCAGATTTCCCCTAAGGGAAATCAGCTATTGAGGTTGTACTCATGACGGAATTTTCGACATTTTTCTTCAAATGTCCATCGATCCTACCTAGTAGATGACGAAAATGAGGTCCGTTCAAAACTGTGTATATATATATATATATATATATATATATATATATATATATATATATATATATTTGTCTGTTACCGCTCTAGCGGTCGCAATTTTTGTTTGATCGTTACCAATCTTCATATTTAAGCGTTTTACGAAAAAAGAAAGATCAAGTTCGTTAACGGCTGAAATCGGACCAGTGGGAGGGGGGGTTTAGAGGGGAGGATTTTCGAAAATTCGAAATATCTCTGTTACTATACGTCGGATCAAAAGATTGTATAGAACCAATCTTATTGCAAATTAAATTTACTATAAATATTGTTCTATACATTAATTCTCTATCTTGAATATTAACCGAGATATTTGCATTTGTATTCTGCGTGTGGCTATAGGCTATGTTCGGAGTTTCCGACGAGAGCTCTGGCGGCCGTTTCCATAACTATAGGTTTAGAGGTTAGGTTAACTGTTTTTTGGGCTAGAAACTACTGGGTTATTACGCCCTAAATAATGTTTTAGGTTTAGAGGTTTCTTGCAACTACCGTTGTTATTAGGCAGATTTGTCTATTGTAAAACGTCACGTGGGAAATCTGCTTAGTTTACGCAGCCCCTGCGTGACGGACTTTATTCAGTACAGTTGAGTCTCTTGTGTGCCAAAAAAAATTGGTGACTCCCGCTATTATTTTTAGCGTATATCGCATTTAAACTTCGGTATAAGACAAAAGTGTATATAACAAAAGTTACTCTAAATAACAAAATAAACAACCTTTGTCATTTGCATATGTACCGAAAAACCAATAGAAAACGAAATATCGCTATTTTTAATTTCAGGCTTCCCTTATAACCCCCACTCCTGTTCGTCTCAGAGAAAATTAATATAGCCTAAAGTCTAAGTTGGGTTAGTAGTAATATACATACCAAGTTTCATAAAATTCGGTCCAGCCGTTTATGCGTGAAAAGGTAACACACAAACAAACAAACAAACAAACAAACAAACATACAAACAACCATTCAAACAAACATACACGAAAGAAACAAAATGCAGATATGGTGTCTATGACATGTGAAACGAAAAGTTATCGTGAAATTTCGCGAAAAAAATCAATGTACAGACAGAGGTTACAATTTTATATATATATATATATAGATATACTAGCTCAGATACCCGGCTTCGCTCGGGAATTCATTTGAGGCTGAATGGTGATGGTATATTTTTGGCAAGGCTTTACTTTGCACAATATTGTTAAAATTGAAAAGAAGTGTTGAGCAAATTTCTCTAAACCTTTTTCCCGTTTCCTGTGTATTATGCATAGATTTGAATTATTAATGAGAAAATATTGACATACATTTGAATCAATTTTTTCATTTGAGGTACCTGGTAGTTCATATTGAAAAGAAGTGTTGAGCAAATTTCTCTAAATAACAAAATAAACAACTTTTGTTATTTGCATATTTGCCGAAACCCCAATAGGAAATCACTATTTTTAATTTCAGGCCTCCCTTTTAACCCCCACTCCTGCCCGTCCCTAGAAATAGTATGGCTTATTATATGGAAGGCGTTAGTGCTTAATACACATACCGAGTTTGGTTTAGTTCGGTTGAGTCTTTTGTGCCAAATAAAATTGTGTACTCCCGCTATAGTTTTTAGCGTATAACTCATTTATACTTCGGTATACGAAAAAAGTGTGTATTACAAAAGTTACTCTAAATAACAAAATAAACAACTTTTGTTCTGTTTATATTTGCCGAAAATCCAATAGGAAACGAAATATCGCTATTTTTAATTTCAGGCCTCCCTTATAACCCCCACTCCTGTTTGTCTTAGAGAATATTAATATAGCCTAAAGTCTAAGTTGGGTTAGTAGTAATATACGTACCAAGTTTCATAAAATTCGGTTCAGCCGTTTATGCGTGAAAAGGTAACAAACAAACAAACAAACATACACGAAAGAAACAAAATGCAGATATGGTGTCTATGACATGTGAAACGAAAAGTTATCGTGAAATTTCGCGAAAAAAATCAATGTACAGACAGAGGTTACAATTTTATATATATATAGATATATATATATATACTAGCTCAGATACCCGGCTTTGCCCGGGAATTCACTTGAGGCTGGATGGTGATGGTATTTTTTTGGCAAGGCTTTACTTTGCACAATATTTTCCCTTTACCCGTCCCAGTGTTTAGGGTTATTACCCGTTGTTGGCATTTGTTAATATTAAATTATTTTTTTATGTAAGTCTTCACTGTCCTCCAAATTGTCATATTTCCCATCTCCTGTGCATTATGCATAGATTTCAGTTATTAAGGACAAAATATTAAAATAGACAAAAATGAATA
This sequence comes from Riptortus pedestris, assembly GCA_019009955.1. Taxonomy (NCBI): domain Eukaryota; kingdom Metazoa; phylum Arthropoda; class Insecta; order Hemiptera; family Alydidae; genus Riptortus; species Riptortus pedestris. The sequence goes on along the minus strand of CM032231.1, from coordinate 83,134,490 downwards.
TCACAAAACTTGCTCTAAATAACAAAATAAACAACGTTTTTCATGTTCATATTTACTGAAAAACGAATAGAACACGGAATACCTCTATTTTTAAATTCAGGCATCATGATGGTATGGCTTATTATAATGAAAGCGTTAGTGCTAATACACATACCGAGTTTTATATATTTTGGTTGGGTCTTTTGTCCCAAATAAAATTGTTCACTTCCGCTATAGGTTTTAGCGTATATCTCGTTTATAGTTCGGTATACGGAAAAAGTGTATATAACAAAAGTTACTCTAAATAACAAAATAAACAACTTTTGTTATGTTTCTATTTGCCAAAAAACCAATAGGAAACGAAATACCGCTATATTTAATTTCTGGCCTCCCTTACAACCCCCACTCCTGCCCGTCCCTAGAAATGTTGGTATGGCTTATTATAATGATGGCATAACTGCTAATACAAATAACGAGTTTTAGTTAGTTCGGTTGAGTCATTTTTGGTAAATGATATTGTTGACTCTCGCTATAATGTTTAGGGTATAACGCCTTTATACTTCGGTGTACAACGATAGTGTATATAACAAAAGTTACTCCAAATAACAAAATAAACAACTTTTGTTATGTTTATATTTGCGAAAAAACCAATAGGAAACGAAATATCGCTATTTTTAATTTCAGGCTTCCCTTATAACCCCCACTCCTGCCCGTCCATAGAAATGTTGGTATGGCTTATTATAATGAAGGCCTCACTGCTAATACACATACCGAGTTTTATTTAGTTCGGTTGAGTCTTTTTTGGTAAATAATATTGTTGACTCCCGCTATAATTTTTAGCGTATAACGCATTTAAACTTCGGTATACGACAAAAGTGTATATAACAAAAGTTACTCTAAATAACAAAATAAACAACTTTTGTTATGTGCATATTTGCCGAAAAACCAATAGAAAACGAAATATCGCTATTTTTAATTTCAGGCTTCCCTTATAACCCCCACTCCTGTTCGTCTCAGAGAAAATTAATATAGCCTAAAGTCTAAGTTGGGTTAGTAGTAATACACATACCAAGTTTCATAAAATTCGGTTCAGCCGTTTATGCGTGAAAAGGTAACAAACAAACAAACAAACAAACAAACAAACAAACAAACAAACAAACAAACAAACAAACAAACATACACGAAAGAAACAAAATGCAGATATGGTGTCTATGACATGTGAAACGAAAAGTTATCGTGAAATTTCGCGAAAAAAATCAATGTACAGACAGAGGTTACAATTTTATATATATATAGATATAAAAAATTGTAACCTCTGTCTGTACATTGATTTTTTTCGCGAAATTTCACGATAACTTTTCGTTTCACATGTCATAGACACCATAACTGCATTTTGTTTCTTTCGTGTATGTTTGTTTGTTTGTTACCTTTTCACCCATAAACGGCTGAACCGAATTTTATGAAGCTTGGTATGTATATTACTACTAACCCAACTTAGACTTTAGGCTATATGAATTTTCTCTGAGACAAACAGGAGTGGGGGTTATAAGGGAAGCCAGAAATAAAAATAGCGATATTTCGTTTTCTATTGGTGTTTCGGCAAATATGCACATAACAAAAGTTGTTTATTTTCTTATTTAAAGTAACTTTTGTTATATTCACTTTTGCCGCACACGGAAGTATAAATGAGTTATACGCTAAAAACTATTGCGGGAGTCCACAATTTTATTTGGCACAAAAGACTCAACCAAACTGAATCAAACTCGCTATGTGAATTAATACTAACGTTTTCCTTATAATAAGCCATACCAACATTTCTATGGACGGGCAGGAGTGGGGGTTGTAAGGGAGGCCTGAAATTAAAAATAGCGATGAGCTATACGTTAAAACTTTAGCGGGCACTAACGGATGAACCGAACTTAACAATACTCGGTATGTCAATTAGCATTAATTCTTCCATGATTATAAGTTATATTAAAATTCATAGGTCAAACGGGAGGGGGGTTATAAGGGAGGCCTGAAATAAAAATTCACCAAATTTACATGCATGAGACGGGAAATATAAAAATATCGAAGACTGTGAAGAATTATCGAACAAATAAATCTATTATTAGCAAATCACCAGCAACGACGGGTATCAATCCTAAACACTGGGACGGGTAAATGTCAAAATATTGTGCAATGTAAAGCCAGCTAAAAAATACCATCACCATTCAGCCTCAAATGAATTCCCGGGCGAAGCCGGGTATCTGAGCTAGTATATATATATATATATATATATATATATATATGAATACTAGCTCAGATACCCGGCTTCGCCTGAGAATTCATTTGAGGCTGAATGGTGATGGTATTTTTTAGCAGGCTTTACATTGCACAATTTTTGACATTTACCCGTCCCAGTGTTTAGGATTGATACCCGTCGTTCCCGGTGATTTGCTAATAATAGAATTATTTGTTCGATAATTCTTCACAGTCTTCGATATTTTTATATTTCCCGTTTCTTATACATGTAAATATGGTGCATTTTTATTTCAGGCCTCCCTTATAACTCCCCTCCCGTTGGAACCTAAAAATATTAATATTAATATTAATATAACTTATAATCTTGGAAGAATTAATGCTAATTGACATACCGAGTTTTGTTAAGTTCGGTTCAGCCGTTAGTGCCCGCTAAAGTTTTAACGTATAACTCATTTATACTTAGGTATACGACAAAAGTGTATATAACAAAAGTTACTCCAAATAACAAAATAAACAACTTTTGTTATGTTTTTATTTGCGGAAAAACCAATAGGAAACGAAATATCGCTATTTTTAATTTCAGGCTTCCCTTATAACCCCCACTCCTGCCCGTACATAGAAATATTGGTATGGCTTATTATAATGAAGGCCTCACTGCTAATACACATACCGAGTTATATTTAGTTCGGTTGAGTCTTTTTTGGCAAATAATATTGTTGGCTCCCGCTATAATTTTTAGCGTATAACGCATTTAAACTTCGGTATACGACAAAAGTGTGTATAACAAAAGTTACTCTAAATAACAAAATAAACAACTTTTGTTATGTGCATATTTGCCGAAAAACCAATAGAAAACGAAATATCGATATTTTTAATTTCAGGCTTCCCTTATAACCCCCACTCCTGTTCGTCTCAGAGAAAATTAATATAGCCTAAAGTCTAAGTTGGGTTAGTAGTAATATACATACCAAGTTTCATAAAATTCGGTTCAGCCGTTTGTGCGTGAAAAGGTAACAAACAAACAAACAAATAAACAAACAAACAAACAAACAAACAAACAAACAAACAGACACCAAAGAAACAAAATGCAGTTATGGTGTCTATGACATGTGAAACGAAAAGTTATCGTGAAATTTCGCGAAAAAAATCAATGTACAGACAGAGGTTACAATTTTATATATATATAGATAGATATATATATCTATCTATATATATATAAAATTGTAACCTCTGTCTGGACATGGATTTTTTTTTTGTTTCGCGAAATTTCACGAATAAAACTTTTTCCGTTTCACATGTCATGAGACACCATATCTGCATTTTGTTTCTTATCGTGTATGTTTGTTTGTTTTGTTTGTTGATTTTATTGTTTGTTTATTTGTTTGTTTGTTTGTTTGTTACCGATTTCCACCTATAAACGGCTGGAACCGAATTTTATGAAAACTTGGTAAGTGAATATTACTACTTAACCCAACATAGACTTTAATAGGCTATATTAATTTATTCTCCCTTCTCTGAGACGAACAGGAGTGGGTGTTATAAGGGAAGCCTTGAAATTAAAAATAGGTGATATTTTCGTTTCCCTCCCTTTTTCACTATTGGTTTTTCCCGTAAATGATGCACTATAACAAAAGTTGTTTATTTTATTATTTGTTATTTTAGCAGTAACTTTTGTTATATACCACTTTTGTCGTATACGGAAGTATAAATAAGTTTATATACGCTATAAAACCAAAAGCGGGAGTCCCACAATTTTATTTGGCACTAAAGGACTTCAAACGTATTAAACTCAAACTCGGTATGTGCATTAGTACTAACGCCTTCAATTATGAATAAGCCAAGACCAACATTTTTTTCTTAATGGACGGGCAGGAGTGGGGGTTATAAAAAAAGGGAAGCCTGACAATAAATAATAAGCGATATTTCGTTTCCTATTGGTTTTTTCGCAAAAATTATAAATATTAACAAAAGTTGGTTCTATTTTGTTATTTGGAGTAAACTTTTGTTATATACACTATTGTCGTATACACCTAAATTATAAATTAGGATATACTGTTTTATAAGAAACTTTAAGCGGGCACTAATGGCTGAAACCGAACTTAACAAAACTCGGTATGTCCATTAGCATTAAATTCTTCCATAGATTAGAAGTTATATTAAAATTTTTTAGGTTCGAACGGGTGGGGAGGGGGGTTTAAAATGGAGGCCTGAAATAAAAATTCACCACTAAATTCATGTAAAAAGAGACGGGAAATAAAAAAATATCGAAGACCTGTGAAGCCTTTATCGATCCACATAATTCTATTATTAGCAAATCCACGGGAAAGACGGGTAATCAATCCTAAACAACTGGTACGGGGTAAATGTCAAAATATTGTGCAGATGTAAAAGCCTGCTAAAAAATACGCATCACCATATTGTCCTGTCAAGCGCTCAAAAGAATTCCCGGGCGAAGCCGGAATCTGGTGGGAGCTAGTAGATATATATAAAATTGTAACCTCTGTCTGTACATTGATTTGGGATTGTGCTGTGTGATACAGATACACACGAATGTGTCCTGTCTGTGGGTAACTTTTCGTTTCACATGTCAATAGACAGGAAACCATATCTGCATTTTTGTTTCTATCGTGTATGTTTGTTTGTTTGTTTGTGTATTTGTTTGTTTGTTTATTTGTTTGTTTGTTTGATTGTTACCTTTTTCACGCAAAAACGGCTGAACCGAATTTTATGAAACTTGGTAATGTATATTACTACTAACCCGAACCTTTAAGACTTTCGGCTATATTAATTTTCTCTGAGACCGGAACAGGAGTGGGGTTTATAAGGGAAGCCTGAAATTAAAAATAGTGATAGTTTTCTCGTTTTCCAATTGGTTTATCCGTAAATATGCACATAACAAAAGTTTGTTTATTTTGTTATTTAGAGTAACTTTTGTTATAATACACTTTCGTCGTATACGGAAGAAATAATAAAAAGATATACGCTATAAACTAAAGCGGGAGTCCACAGATTTTATTTGGCCACTAATGACCAAACCGTAATAAAAAACCAAACTCGGAAATTTGAATTAGTACTATACCGCCTTCAATATAATAAGCCAAAACCAACAATAACTATGGACGGGCAGGAGTTGGTGATATAAAAAGGGACGCCAGAAATTAAAAATAGCGAGTATAATTCGTTTCCCTATTGGTGATTTCCGCAAATAATACACTATAACAAAAGTTGTCTACTTGGTTATTTGGAGTAACTTTTGTTATATACACTTTCGTCGTATACCGAGTTATAAACGAGATATACGCTAAAACCTATAGAGGAAGTGAACTATTTTATATGGCACAAAAGACTCAACCGAACTAAACCAAACTCGGTATGTGAATTAGCACTAACGCCTTCCTTATAATAAGCCATGTCAACATTTCTAGGGACGGGCAAGAGTGGGGGTTATAAGGAAAGCCAGAAATTAAAAATAGCGATATTTCGTTTCTTATTGGTTTTTCGGCATATATGAACATAACAAAAGTTGTTTATTGTGTAATTTAGAGTAACTTTTGTTATATTCACTTTTGCCGTATACGGAAGTATAAATGAGTTATACTCTAAAAACTATAGAGGGAGTCCACAATTTTATTTGGCACAAAAGACTCAACCGAACTAAACCAAACTCGGTATGTGAATTAGCACTAACGCCTTCCTTATAATAAGCCATACTATTTCTAGGGACGGGCAGGAGTGGGAGTTGTAAGGGAGGCCTGAAATTAAAATAGTGATTTCCTATTGGGGTTTCGGCAAATATGCAAATAACAATAGTTGTTTACTTTGTTATTTAGAGAAATTTTCTCAACACTTCTTTTCAATATGAACTACCAGGTACCTCAAATGAAAAAATTTATTCAAATGTATGTTAATATTTTCTCATTAATAATTCAAATCTATGCATAATGCACAGGAAACGGGAAATATGACAATATGCAGAACAGCGAAGTCTTGCACTGACGGGTAAACGTCATAATATTGTGCAAAGTAAAGCCTTGCCAAAAATATACCACCAACATTCAGCCCCAATTGAATTCCCGAGCGAAGCCGGGTATCTCAGCTAGTATATATATATATATCTATATATATATAAAATTGTAACCTCTGTCTGTACATTGATTTTTTTCTCGAAATTTCACGATAACTTTTCGTTTCACATGTCACAGACACCATAACTGCATTTTGTTTCTTTGGTGTCTGTTTGTTTGTTTGTTTGTTTGTTTGTTTGTTTATTTGTTTGTTTGTTTGTTACCTTTTCACGCATAAACGGCTGAACCGAATTTTATGAAACTTGGTATTTCTATTACTACTAGCCCAACTTAGACTTTAGGCTATATTAATATCCTCTGAGATGAACAGGAGTGGGGGTTATAGGGGAAGCCAGAAATTAAAAATAGCGATATTTCGTTTCCTATTGGTTTTACGGCACATTTGAACATAACAAAAGTTGTTTAATTTGTTATTTAGAGTAACTTTTATTATATACACTTTTTTCGTATACCGAATTTTAAACGAGATATACGCTAAAACCTATAGCGGAAGTGAACAATTTTATTTGGGACAAAAGACCCAATCGAAATAAATAAAACTCGGTTTGTGTATTAGCACTAACGCTTTCATTATAACAAGCCATACCAACATTTCTAGGGACGGGCAGGAGTGGGGGTTATAAGGAAGGCCTGAAATTAATAATAGTGATATTTCGTTTCCTATTGCATTTTCGGCAAATATGCACATAACAAAAGTTGTTTATTTTGTTATTTAGAGAAACTTTTTTTATATACACTATTGTCGTATACCAAAGTTTAATTGCGTTATACGCTAAACATTATATGGAGGACAGTAAAGACTTACATAAAAAATTAATTTTATTATTAACAAATGCCAACAACGGGTATTAACCCTAAACACTGGGACGGGTAAATGTCAAAATATTGTCCAAAGTAAAGCCTTGCCAAAAAAATTCCATCACCATTCAGCCTCAAATGAATTCCCGGGCGAAGCCGGGTACCTTAGCTAGTATCTATATATATATATAAAATTGTAACCTCTGTCTGTACATTGATTTTTTTCGCGAAATTTCACGATAACTTTTCGTTTCACATGTCATAGACACCATAACTGCATTTTGTTTCTTTGGTGTCTGTTTGTTTGTTTGTTACCTTTTCACGCACAAACGGCTGAACTGAATTTTATGAAACTTGGTATGTATATTACTACTAGCCCAACTTAGACTTTAGGCTATAGTAATATTCTCTAAGATGAACAGGAGTGGGGGTTATAAGGGAGGCCTGAAATTAAAAATAGCGATATTTCGTTTCCTATTGGTTTTTCAGCAAATATGCACATAACAGAAGTTATTTATTTTATAATTTAGAGTAACTTTTGTTATGTACACTTTTGTCGTATACCTAAGTATAAATGAGTTATAAGTTAAAAACTACTGCGGATGTCAACAATTTTATTTGCCACAAAAAACTCAACCGAACTAAACTAAACTCGGTATGTGAGTTAGTCCTAACGCCTTCCTTATAATACGCCATACCAACATTTCTAGGGACGGGCAGGAGTGGGGGTTATAAGGGAGGCCTCAAATTAAAAATAGCGATATTTCGTTTCCTATTGGTTTTTCGGAAAATGTGTATATAACAAAAGTTGATTATTGTGTTATTTAGAGTAACTTTTGTTATATTCACTTTTGTCTTATTACAAAGTATAAACGAGATATACGCTAAAAACTTTAGTTAGGCGCAGTCAACTGAACATCTGACTTTGCACCAGCTGCTACTAAATTATAAGCTATATTAACAAACATGCTCATAACAAAAACAGTTCCATTTATTTATAGTAACTTAATATATCTTGGTCTTATTAAAAATATCAATATTGTAGCCTGCAATTCATTCCAATTTTTGAATAAGTTATACCATTCAATCTTTTAATTTAATTTTACCTCACCATGATATATTTTGACGATAAACAAGAACATTTCAAGTATATGAAGCATTTTAAAAACAAGTAACTGTTTCATGAGGAGCAAAGTATATTACTCTCCCCTCCTTCCTCTGTCTTTCACCGGAACATTAATTAATTGGAAGTAAGTAATTTCTTCCTTTAATGTTTTTAAAAAATCAATTAATTCACAAAAAACGAAAGTATTTAAACATACATAATTAGAATTGAAAATAGAATGTGAATATAAGGTAATGTGAGCGGAATTGAGAGTTAGAATTAGTCATGTTCTGTTAGGGACGTTGCGATACTACCGATATGTGGTATGTATCGATACTTTTGGTTTCGATACTAGGGGTATTGTCGTAACGATACTTTGCATCCGATAATTCAACCTGAAATCTCAACAAAAAGATGAGTATCGGTATCGAACGTTTGATAATTTAATATCAACTAATTACATTAAAAGTAAATTAATAAAAATTTCGAATTTAAAGTAAATAAAATACATGATAATGAGGTAATATAATCATAATTATGCCGTTAGTATGCCCGTTTGTATTATGATTTTCTAAGAGGACATGGGGATAAAGGATAACCGCCAATTGAGGATTGCCTACATTCTTCATCAATTTCCATTTATTTCTTTTCGAGTAGTCAACTAGTCGAGTTTACGCTTATCTCTCAACGTTAACAACCCGTGTTGATTTTATATTAGTCTGTGTTTGTTTTCAAAAACAAAGCAGTGAAACATAAAACCAATAAGCTTTTGCTCTGTTCCATTTGACTTTATTCACATCTAGATTCGTTATTTAAAAACTGTTTACTCAGTGTCGTGTGTACTTACATTACTTTGAAAATGCCTCCTCCAGTTAGCAAAGTGTTGGGAAACCATTTCGCAGTAAGAAGAATGACCAAGTTGCTTACTTTGGTAAAACAGTGTGTTGAAAGAAGTTAAGTACTCTGGAAATATCCGACTAATTTAAATAAACATTTAAAAATTAACCACTCCGAAAGTGTTTAAAACCTGTTTTGACGCAAAACCAAATCTCCGGATCCAGAGCCGTCTACATCTACAACTAAATTACCATCACCATCACCATTAAACCCAGAAAGTACAGGTACAACTAAAAAAACTTCTGAAGAATAGTTTACTTTCATCCCCAAATTATAGAAAGTCATGTTTTCTAAATCTGCAAGCTTTTTCCATGGAAGGAACTCGTTTTTCGAAAATTGACTTTGCGCTTCTTTATTTTATTTGTAAGGGATAATCGGCCATTCGCTGTTATTGGAAGGAGATGAACTTTAAACATTTAATGCACGAATTGGCTCCGTCTTTCAAAATTCCATCCGTGGATTTTATCAAAAAACAGCTTTGCTTGAAATATGAAGCATTATCTGCTAGGGTAAAATCTAGGATACAGAACTTAAAAAAATGATTCTCGACGTGAAAACGAGGTGGAATTCCACTTATTATATGGTGGACAGATTCCTCGATATGATCAAGAATTGTTATTCAAATTATTGATTGTGATGAAAAGCAATCAGTCCTTGATTATGCCCAACTATGTGAAGAAATAGGAAGGATTGAAACAGCATTTGTTTTAATGTTTAAAACCGTTGTGAATTCCGCAACAAAGGAAATCTCTGGGGAGAAATATGGTAACAATATCTAAAGTAGATTTCCTATGGTTAAACTGTTTACTCAATCCCAACTTTAAAACCGTTTTCAACCATCTAATTCGAAAATAAAGTGAAGTGAAGAGATTGCCTTCTCCAAGAAATGGAAAAAAAAAGATTCGAGGATAGTGGAACAAAATTCACAGATAGCAATCGCTAAACTCTTGTTAGATCCGAGAATTATTTAAAAATATCCATTTTAAAAATCCAGTTTCTTTGTTGCAATGTTATTAACAAGTTAAAAATATTAATAAAAACAAACGAAAATTCATCAGGATCAGGGGACTCGGAGGAAGAACCTGGTTCAAATTTTGATTTTTGGAAACCCCACAAAGAACTGGCACATGGGCGGAACAAAACAAAAAAGAAAGCAAGATGGTTCTTCAGAGCTGGCTGTGTATTTATCAAACCCAGTGAGCTCTCTTAAATGCAATCCGCTCGAACAATGGGAGGAGATGAAGACAATTTTTCCAGATTCTGTATAAACAAGCCAGTTTTTATTTGTTGAAAATGGCAACTTCGGTTCTCTTTCGAACGACTCTTCTCCAAGGCAGGAGCAACAATCACTCACCAAAGAAATCGACTATTCTTCTAAATTTTTTAGACAAACTTGTCTTTTTGGGAAGTGTCTCTGATAAAGAATGGTTTGAATGAAAAATTATTTCCTAATAATAGTATTGAATGATTTTTACGGACATTAAATTAGAATTAATGCATTGTATTTGTTTTACGAAATACAAAATGAGCTGTGAGTTGGATATTCTCCATAATGAAATAAAAAAAAAAATATTTTTTTTATTTTAAGAAACAAGAAAACGTTTTTGAAGAGATAAAACTGACGTTTTATTACAGTAATAAATAACTTTTTTTTTTCTAAAAAACCTGATTTAATAAATAGAGGTGTTTCGATACCGATACCTTTGGTATCGATACTTTTAATGCGATATTATCGGAGTATCGATACTTTTATACCAGTATGGTGTCGATACCAGAGATCGGATCGAATCCAGTATCGCAAGGGTGCCCTATGTGCTGTTGGTTAACCTGGAGCGTCGGGGAGGGGGGGGGGAGACCTTCCTGGAAGCGAGAACCTCTCTCCCTCCCTCTTTGTTTAGTCAGTTGTTCTACACACTTTTTTCGTATACCGAATTATAAACGAGATATACGCTAAAACCTCTAGCGGAAGTGTATTTTGTTATTTAGAGTAACTTTTGTTATATACACTTTTTCGTATAACGTACTATAAACGAGATATACGTTAAAACCTATAGTGAGAGTCAACAATTTTATATGGCACAAAAGACTCAACCGAATTAAACGAAACTCCGTATGTGTATTAGCACTAACACCTTCATTATAATAAGCCATACCAACATTTCTAGAGACGGACACGATTTGGGGTTCCAACAATTTTGTTGGGCACTAACGATTGAACCGAAATTAACAAAACTCGGTATGTGAATTAGCATTAATTCTTCCATGATTATAAGCTATATTAACATTTGTAGGTCTAAACGGGAGTGGGGGTTATGTGGGAGGCCTGAAATAAAAACTAGCTATATTTCATTGTCTATTTGTTTTTAGATATACGTGCTCATAACAAAAGTTGTTTACTTTGTTATTTAGAGTTACTTTTATTTTATACATTTTTTTCGGGAACAATGTATGAAGCAAGTAATTCGCGTAGAAATATTGATATGTTCAACAATTCTTTACAATACCAACTACCAGGAACCTCCCCTGGAAAAATAAATTCAAATCTATGTTAATATTTTATCCTTAATAAACAAATCTATGCATAATGCACAGGGAATATGAAAATATGGAGGACATTGAAGTCTTACATAAAAAATTAATTTTATTATTAACAAATCTGTAGCAATGACGGGTATAAACCCGAAGCATTGGTACGGGTAAATGTTAAAAAATTGTGCAATGTAAAGCATTGAAAAAAAATTTCACCATTCAGCATCAAATGAATTCCCGGGCGAAGACGGGTATCTAAGCTAGTATATATATAAAATTGTAATTTCATAGACACCATAACTGCAATTTGTATCCTGCTTAACCGAATTTTTGAAACTTGGTATTTTTTTTCGCAAAATTTCACGATAACTTTTGGTTTCACATGTCATCGACACCATAACTGCATTTTGTTTCTTTGGTGTCTGTTTGTTTGTTTGTTTGTTACCTTTTCACGCATAAACGGCTGAACCGAATTTTATGAAACTTGGTATGTGTATTACTACTAACCCAACTTAGACTTTAGGCTATATTAAAATTCTCTGAGATGAACAGGAGTGGGGGTTATAAGGGAGGCCTGAAATTAAAAATAGCGATATTTCGTTTCCTATTGGTTTTTCGGCAAATATGAACATAACAAAAGTTGTTTATTTTGTTATTTAGAGTAACTTTTGTTATATACACTTTTTTCATATACCGAATTATAAACGAGATATACGCTAAAACCTACAGCGGAAGTGAACAATTTTATTTGGGACAAAAGACCCAACCGAAATAAATAAAACTCGGTATGTGTATTAGCACTAACGCTTTCATTATAACAAGCTACACCAACATTTCTAGGAACGGGCAGGAGTGGGGGTTATAAGGAAGGCCTGAAATTAATAATAGTGATATTTCGTTTCCTAATGCATTTTCGGCAATTATCCACATAACAAAAGTTGTTTATTTTGTTATTTGGAGTAACTTTTGTTATATAAACTTTTTTCGTATACCGAATTATATACGAGATATACGCTAAAACCTATAGCGGAAGTGAAAAATTTTATTTCTCACAAAAGACTCAACCGAACTAAACAAAACTCGGTGTGTGAATTAACACTAACTCTTCCATGATCATAAGCCATACCAACATTTCTAGGGACAGTCAGGAGTGGGGGTTATAAGGAAAGCCAGAAATAAAAAATAGCGATATTTCGTTTCCTATTGCTTATTCAGCAAATATGCGTATAAAAAAAAGTTGTTTATTTTGTTATTTACAGTAACTTTTGTTATATACACTTTTGCCGTATACGGAAGTATAAATGAGTTATACGCTAAAAACTATAGGGGGAGTCCACAATTTTATTTGGCACAAAAGACTCAACCGAACTAAACCAAACTAGTCATGTGACTTAGCACTAACGCCTTCCTTATAATAAGCCATACTAACATTTCTAGCGACGGGCAGGAGTGGGGATTATAACTTATTGCATTTGGCAATATGAACATAACAAAAGTTGTTTATTTTGTTATTTAGAGTAACTTTTGTCATATTCATTTTTGTCTTTTAACAAAGTATAAACAAGATATACACTATAAACTAAAACGGGAGTCAACGATTTCATTGAGCGCTAACGAGTAAACCGAACTTAAAAAAACTCGGTATGTCAATTAGCATTAATTCTTCCATGATTATAAGCTATATTAAAATGTTTAGGTTAGAACGGAAGTGGGGGTTATAAGGGAGGCCTAAAATAAAAATTCGCGATATTTCATTGTCTATTTGTCTACGGGAAATATGACTATTTGGAGGACAGTGACTTACATAAAAAATTAATTTTATTATTAACAAATGCCAACAACGGGAATTAACCCTAAACACTGGGACGGGTAAATGTCAAAATATTGTGCAAATTAAAGCCTTTCCAAAAAAAATACCATCACCATTCAGCCTCAAATCAATTCCCGGGCGAAGCCGGGTATCTGAGCTAGTATATATATAAAATTGTAACCTCTGTCTGTACATTGATTTTTTTCGCGAAATTTCACGATAACTTTTCGTTTCACATGTCATAGACACCATAACTGCATTTTGTTTCTTTCGTGTATGTTTGTTTGTTACCTTTTCACGCATAAACGGCTGGACCGAATTGTTTAATTTGTTATTTAGAGTAACTTTTGTTATATACACTTTTCTAACAAAAGTTGTTTAATTTGTTATTTAGAGTAACTTCTGTTATATAAACTTGTGTCGTATACCTAAGTATAAAGGCGTTATACGCTAAAAATGATAGCGGAAGTCAACAATTTTATTTGGCACATAAGGCTCAACCGAACTAAACCAAACTCGGTATGTGAATTAGCACTAACGTCTTCCTTATAATAAGCCATTCTAACATTTCTAGGGACGGGCAGGAGTGGGGGTTATAAGGGAGGCCTGAAATTAAAAATAGTGATATTTCGTTTCCTATTGGGGTTTCGGCAAATATGCACATAACAAAAGTTGTTTATTTTGTTATTTAGAGAAACTTTTGTCATATACACTTTTGTCGTATACCTAATTATAAAGGCGTTATACGCCAAAAAGTGATAGCAGAAGTCAACAATATTATTTGGTACAAAAATCTCAACCGAACTAAACCAAACTCGGTATGTGAATTAGCACTAACGTCTTCCTTATAATAAGCCATGCCAAAATTTCTAGGGATGGGCAGGAGTGGGGTTATTTAGAGACATTTACTCAACAATTGTTTGGAACTACAAGGTACCTCACCGGGAAAAATTAATTCAAATGTATGTTAATATTTTGTGCTTAATAATTCAAATCTATGCATAATGCACAGGAAACGGGAAATATGACAATATGGAGAACAGTGAAGTCTTACATAAAAAAATAAATTTATTATTAACAAATCCACAAAAACGAAGGGTATTTAAACTAAACACTGGGACGGGTAAATGTCAAAATATTGTGCAAAGTAAAGCCTTGCCAAAAATATACCATCACCATTCAGCCTCAAATGAATTCCCGAGCGAAGCCGGGCATCTGAGCTAGTATATATATAAAATTGTAACCTCTGTCTGTACATTGATTTTTTTCGCGAAATTTCTCGATATATTTTCGTTTCACATGTCATAGACACCATAACTGCATTTTGTTTCTTTGGTGTCTGTTTGTTTATTTGTTTGTTTGTTTGTTACCTTTTCACGCATAAACGGCTGAACCGAATTTTATGAAACTTGGAATATGTATTACTACTAACCCAACTTAGACTTTAGGCTACATTAATATTCTCTGAGGCACACAGGAGTGGGGGTTATAAGGGAGGCCTGAAATTAAAAATAGTGATATTTCGTTTCCTATTGGGGTTTCTGCAAATATGCACATAACAAAGTTGTTTATTTTATTATTTAGAGAAATTTACTCAACAATTGTTTGGAACTACAAGGTACCTCACCGGGAAAAATTAATTCAAATGTATGTTAATATTTTGTGCTTAATAATTCAAATCTATGCATAATGCACAGGAAACGGGAAATATGACAATATGGAGAACAGTGAAGTCTTACATAAAAAAATAATTTTATTATTAACAAATCCACAGAAACGATTGATATTTACACTAAACACTGGGACGGGTAAATGTCAAAATATTGTGCAAAGTAAAGCCTTGCCAAAAAAAATACCATCACCATTCAGCCTCAAATGAACTCCCAAGCGAAGCCGGGTATCTGAGCTAGTATATATATAAAATTGTATACTCTGTCTGTTCTTTGATTTTTTTCGAGTTATTTCTCGTTATATTTTCGTTTCACATGTCATAGACACCATAACTGCATTTTGTTTCTTTGGTGTCTGTTTGTTTATTTGTTTGTTTGTTTGTTACCTTTTCACGCATAAACGGCTGAACCGAATTTTATGAAACTTGGTATGTGTATTACTAATAACCCAACTTAGACTTTAGGCTAATTAATATTCTCTGAGCACACAGGAGTGGGGGTTATAAGGGAGGCCTGAAATTAAAAATAGATATTTCGTTTCCTATTGGGGTTTCTGAAATATGCACATAACAAAGTTGTTTATTTATTATTTAGAGAAATTTACTCAACAATTGTTTGGAACTACAAGGTACCTCACCGGGAAAAATTAATTCAAATGTATGTTAATATTTTGTGCTTAATAATTCAAATCTATGCATGATGCACAGGAAACGGGAAATATGACAATATGGAGAACAGTGAAGTCTTACATAAAAAAATAATTTTATTATTAACAAATCCACAAAAACGAAGGGTATTTAAACTAAACACTGGGACGGGTAAATGTCAAAATATTGTACAAAGTCAAGCCTTGCCAAAAAAATATCATCACCATTCAGCCTCAAATGAATTCCCGAGCGAAGCCGGGTATCTGAGCTAGTATATATATAAAATTGTAACCTCTGTCTGTACATTGATTTTTTTCGCGAAATTTCACGATAACTTTTCGTTTCACATGTCATAGACACCATAACTGCATTTTGTTTCTTTGGTGTCTGTTTGTTTATTACCTTTTCACGCATAAATGGCTGAACCGAATTTCATGAAACTTGGTATGTGTATTACTACTAACCCAACTTAGACTTTAGGCTATATTAATATCCTCTGGAGTGGGGGTTATAAAGGTGGCCTGAAATTAAAAATAGCGATATTTCGTTTCCTATTGGTTTTTCGGCAAATATGCACATAACAAAAGTTGTTTATTTTGTTATTTAGAGCAAATTTTGTTATATACACTTTTTTCGTATACCGAACTATAAAGGCGTTATACGCTAAAAATTATAGCGGGAGTCAACAATTTTATTTGGCACACAGACTCAACCGAACTAAATAAAACTCGGTATGTGTATTAGCACTAACGCCTTCCTTATAATAAGCCATACAAACATTTCTAGGGACGGGCAGGAGTGGGGGTTATAAGGGAGGCCTGAAATTAAAAATAGCAATATTTCTTTTTCTACTGGTTTTTCTGCAAATATGCACATGACAAAAGTTGTTTATTTTGTTATTTAAAGTAACTTTGGTTATGTTCACTTTTGCTGTATAACATAAACGAGATATGCGTTAAAATCTAAAGCGGAAGCCAACAATTTTGTTGAGCTCAAACGATTGAACCGAATTTAACAAAACTTGGTATGCGAATTAGCATTAATTCTTCCATGATTATAAGCTATATTAAAATGTTTAGGTTCAAACGGGAGTGGGGGTTATAAGACAGGCCTGAGATAAAAATTCGCAATTTTCATTTTCTATTTTTTTTTGGCTAACGTGCACATAGCAAAAGTTGTTTACTTTTGTTATTTAAAGTATCTTTTGTTGTATTCACTTTTGCCGTAAATGAAGTTAACACGGCATATACGTTAACCCATTGCGGGAGTCATTAATTCTATTAGTGCTTATTTAAGTGTTTTTAATAAATGGATATTATGACAATAGATGTGATGGTGTAGTCGTATATGATAGGTGCAAGTATGAATCGGATTAGTGAGCGAATAAATCTCCGTCGCCTCCCATTTATTTATTTATTTCCCTATAACTTTTATTTATTTCTAAAGAATATAAACTATAAGAGCATTTCTGGTATTTAATATATACTCGATATGAATGTTTAAAGTATTACTAGGTTGCAGGGGGGCTCTCTTCCCCTCATCTAGCTTTTTGAACATAAATGAAATTATGTTTAGGGATCTATTATTTAGTTCCATCAGGGAGATAAATTATTAAAATAATATTCTGAATCAATATTCTAAGGAAAACAACGATGATAACGCTCCTGCGAGAGCGGAAATGGACGGGAGGTAATTGAGTTTAGTTATTTCCTGTGGAATGCTGCCACGACGGGAAGTGATTTCCACTGAGGCTTACTAATACGAATATAATCTTATGTATAAAACTATGCAAAAACTATATGTGTTTGGTTTGATTTTTGGCAGGAAATATGTTCATTATAGATGACATTTAATTGTGATAAATGCTACCCATGATTATGGTTTGAATTATTCAAAAACCCTGATTCAAAAAGTTGTGAGGGATAAATTAGGAACCCATTTTCATATATTCTTCATAACTAAAATTTCTATTCTATTAACCCTGGAAGTTACACCTTAGGATTGGCTGTTTTGAAAAAACAATACATCGTGGAGGGAAGTGCAATTGTACACATTGAAGTCTTGCTATAAAAATACAATCATTAGTCAGTCAGCAATGATTTCCCGGGCATCGCCGGGTACCTTAGCTAGTATGTATATATATATATATATATATATATATATATATATATAAATATATCTATATACTAGCTAAGGTACCCGGCTTCGCCCGGGAATTCACTTGAGGCTGAATGAAGATTTTTGGCAAGGCATTACTTTCCACAATATTTTTTTTATTTCCCTGTCCCAGTGTTTAGAATTTATACCCGTCGTTACTGTGGATTTGTTAATAATAAAATTATTTGTTATTTAAGACTTCATTGTCCTCAATATTTTTATATTTCCCGTCCTCTGTGTATGTAGTTTTTTTTTATAAAGTGATGGACCATATAATTCATAATCCTAGAATGTATTCTATCTTCCAAACCATGTATGAATAAGTTTCTTTCCCTTCATGCGGTACAATGTCCAACGGTGACAGCTGTTTTAGGTACGTCATAGCCTCTATTAAAACACTCTTTCATAAGTCTCGATTGTAAACTGTGTATTCATATTGGTTTTCAGTAAAGTATATCATAATACATTAACGGAGCAGAGTTAATAAATACCAGAAATACCTGGGTGCACCTCCTCAGTTTATTCTAGTAAATTATTTATTTATGATAATTAAAGAAATTCACATTCCTGAGAATAATAATACATTGCTATAAGCATCAATTAACATTAGGGATGGGTATCGATTAATGTAATATCGATTAATACTCCAAATAATCGGTTTATTTTTAATCGATGTTTACGATGCTTGATTAATCTGGTAATCGATGCTTTAATCACGATTACTTAATTTTTTTTTTCTTCTTTTCTTTTTCTTAAGTGAGAGTTGAGACTAATTTTTCATATTTTGTAGCTAATTGTTCAACTTTTCCACAATCGAGTTTTTTCAATACTAGCTACATTTCAATCTGTAAAATTTTGTTTTTTATTGTTATTGAGGATTAACTAACCTCTTTCAATTATCTTTTAACAATTGCAGTTACCAGACAATCGAAGGTGTTACACCTCTTTTTTGTTTGAGCTTACTAGCACATTTAAAAATTAAAAAAATTTAAAAAAAAAATATAAATTACATTTCAAAAATATAAAATTTAAAATTAAAAATCTTAATTCGTGGATGATCCACGAAATATGTACCCTGCTGAATAAATATTTTTAATGCAAACGAAGATTTTTTTTAACAATATTTAGATTTTAACTTTTTTAATTTAAATTTTAATTTTTGAAATGTAATTTATATTTTTTTTTTTTAATGTGCTAGTAAGCTCAAACAAAAAAGAAGTGTAAAACCATCGATTGTCTGGTAACTGCAATTGTTAAAAGATAATTGAAAGAGGTTAGTTAATCCTCAATAACAATATAAACAAATTTCAATATTTATATATATATATATATATATATATATATATATATATATATATATATATTGAAATTTGTTTTTTCTTGGTTTTTATCGATTAATCGATTTTTCTGACGTCGATTAATCGACATATCGATTAATTAGTGCAAATATTAATCTGTTGTCAATAATTGATGTTTTGTAGTTCGATACCCATCCCTAATTAACATGTAAACATAGACCAATATGAGGTCGGAAGGGAAGCGGCAGAACTGATAGGACAAAGGAAGTAG